>CM053033.1:161992456-162388756 GCA_028564925.1 Lithobates sylvaticus | reverse complement strand
CAATGTCAATCGCAGATCGCCGCCATTACTAGTAAAAAAATAAATAAATATACGCTTATTGCGATATTTTTTTTTTTACCAAAAATATGTAGAAGAATATGTATCGCCCTAAACTGAGTCAAAATTTTTATTTTTATTTTTTTTAAATGGGATTTTCTTTATTATAGCAAAAAGTAAAAAATATTGTGTTTTTTTCAAAATTGTCGCTCTTCTTTTGTTTATAGTGCAAAAAATAAAAACCGCAGAGGTGATCAAATACCACCAAAAGAAAGCTCTATTTGTGGGAAAAAAGGACGTCAATTTTGTTTGGGTGCAACATCACACAACCGCGTAATTGTCAGTTAAAGTGACGCAGTGCCGAATCGCAAAAAGTGCTCTGGTAGGGAAGGGGGTAAAATCCTCCGGGGCTGAAGTGGTTAAGGATGACACCAATCTCTTTGAGTAACAAAGCCCCGATAATTGTCTGAAGCTATGGCCATCCCAGCTCCTATTGCCCCCAGTGCTGAATACATTCCTCCTCTTTCGGTTTACGCCTCAGAAATACGCGTCCTGCATGAACCTCATTCTGTGTCTGCACATCTCTGGTAGTAAGTCACTGGTACCATGACTGCACTTGATTCAGTGTATACCAGTGATGGCAAACCTTGGTACTCCAGATGTTTTGAAACTACATTTTCCATGATGCTCATGCACTCTGCAGTGTAGTTGAGCATCATGGGAAATGTAGTTCCAAAACATCTGGAGTGCCAAGGTTCGCCATCACTGGTGTATACTCAGCACATATAGTGCAATAGTTTTTTTTTCAACCACTGTGAGATGTGGTGAAGGCGTATTGTACCCTGGTAGCCAGCGTATATTCCCTTTATTTAACGGAGCATGCTCTTGTGTGTATTCACTGGCTGTATCTGTGCAAGGTTCCAACCTCTCAGGTGAGACACCAACCAGGCGTATCTCCCCCATAAAAGGAAATTATCACTCCGTTGATGTGTCACCTGACCAACCTCTAGTCTGGCCAACAGACACCTTATTATGCATAAGTGCCAGCCTCCTGGGTACCTGCACCATATTAATTCTGTTATGTCAATGCATGTCACACATTAAAAACCTTTTCTTCTTTCGAAAAAATTTTATTTCAGAAAATGCGGCAATCATACAAACATGAAACGTCAGAACATATTAACCATAATACGTAAAATGAGGTCTTGTAACATAGCAATACAATGGAGGACATTTACGCATCAGACAGTATTAGATCCTATAAGAGTATCAGCTGGCCTTAAGTCAGAGATAGGGTTAGAGTTACTCAGAAGAGGGGGTTTAGGGTCCAGTGCCCCCTATCCGACACCCCTAACGGGAACACGCTGTGCCGGACTGGGAGACCTCGACCCCGCCAACCCTCCGAAGCCCTATAATCAGGCAGAGATTTGACCTAGATCTGAGGCAAAAAACTAAGCATAGTTAGGAACATTAGTCTAATCAGCATAGAGTGTGGTGCAGATGATGCCGGTCCTGCCAATCATTAAAAATGTGTAGACCTCAGGGCGCATGCGCGGATGCCTGAGCGGGCGGATGTCCTAGCTTAGAGCTCCGCTCCGTGGGACGACAGAACCGGAGGACTACGGGTCCCAGCGGCTCCGCAAACGGCACAAAACAATACCACAAGCTCCACCTAGAACACAGGTGAATAAACAATGGTTCTGCGGGGCACTAAACCAAAAATTAAAACGTCCCTAGCTAAAACGGCGCCGGCCAGGCAGGTACTGAAGATGGCGACGGCAGTCTCCTCACAAGCTACTACACAGAGCTGTAAGACAGCTCCCTCACAGGCTACTGAAGAAACAGCAGGCTCAGACTCAGATGCTGAGGTAATTCAACTAGAAACTAATGCAGATATGTTTAAAAAATTTGAAACCATGTTACACAAAGCCTTAAAGAAAACATCAGACAGAATTACTGACAAACTAACTAAAGAGATTAGGGAGCTGGGCCAAAGAACTGCTGAGCTAGAAATCAGAGTGGATGACCTGGATAGCCTTACATCACAAAATACCTCAGAGCTTGAAAATTTAAAGGAAGAGAATCTTTTTTTACAGTCACGTTTAGAAGACCAGGAAAATAGGGACAGACGGTCGAACCTGAGAATTAGAGGAATTCCTGAGACAGTCCTTGATCTACCAGCCACTATAACAGCCTTATTTCAAGAATTACAGCCAGGCATACCTGTGGAAAGACTAGAACTTGATAGAGTGCACAGAGCTTTAGCCCCTCGCAAAGCAAATGGCCCACCCAGAGACATTATTGCTAAATTCCACTATTACAGAACCAAAGAGCAATTATTGGCGACTGCCAGGGACAAAGACTCCCTGCAATTCCAGGGTCATTCATATCAGCTTTTCGCCGATATATCTCCTCTCACAGTCGCCAAACGGCGAGCACTTAATTGCATACCAATGGGGATTTTCTTTTTCCCTAAGATTTACATTTCTGGAAACCAAATACATCTGTAGATCTCCGGAAGATTTGCAATCTGCCTTGGTCAAAATGGGCATCGCTGACAAATCCACTCCAATTATTCATCCCCATAGACGTTCTGCCTCAAGATCGCCTCAGCAAAAAGATGCGACAACTTCTGCAGGAGCTTCTTCTTCTTCTCGACACCACTTAAACAAGAGAGGACATTTTGAAAATCAAACCCCCTCTAATGAGGACTCTATGGACTGATGTACTAATTTAGTCAGTCCTGCTTCTACTTGCCCCCAGCTTTAATTGCTGGTTGAAAAATTAAAAATCTCTAATATCTTCACGCCGCTTCCTAACTTTCATACGGAAATTTTTTGCCAAAACTTGACCTTTCCTTCTACAAACTTTTTTTTCTTTTCAGAATTTTTTCAAATGTATTTACTAAGTCCTTGTGTCTTAGTATCAACTCAAGGTTTTTTTTTATCTTTAATCCCAATTCTTTTATTTCATTTGTACTAGTAATTATACTAACAGTACAAAGAACTATTTCTATGTATATTTTTTTTTTTTAATTTTTTTTTAATCTAGGTCCTTAAACAAAGCGGACTTTCGGTTAATATATATTTCCTTTATATACTCCCGTGGTCCTTCGGTACTGCTCCTCCCTCAGGAATTTCTTGCTGCCCCCTGTAACATCCTCAGATACCCGCCAGGATTATGCGGGTCTCTGACGATGGTTCTGGAACCTCACGGAGCATTCATAATATGCACCGTAGACGTTCCTACACCCTATGTTGCTATCTTTACTTATCATTAATATGCTATTATAATAGGGTCGATCGATTACCCTCTTCTTATTTTACTTTCTTCCTTTTTGCTCCCTTTACTTCTCTCTCTCCCCAGGTGATGATCGCGTACTTGGAAGTAAGTTATATCTTTACTTATACAGTATCTAATACTACATAGTCATGGCCCCTGCAAATGTTTTGTCTTTAAATGTACAAGGGTTTAATATCCCCCACAAACGTTCAAAAGCTATGCGCACTTTTCATGCAAAAAAAGCACATATTATATGTCTGCAGGAAACTAATTTTATAGATAAGGCTCATCCGGAATTTCTATCTTCTAATTATCCACAGTATTATGTTGCCTCAGCTTCTGTTAAACAAAGGGGTACCCTTATAGGTTTTCACCGCAGCACCCCATTTACTCTTGTGTCGCAACTGAATGATCCAGAAGGTAGATACATTTTGGTTACTGGTTATCTTGCTGACGCCCCTATTACAGTTGTCTCCTACTATGCCCCTAACAAACCACCATTAGCTTTTATGTCTCATCTATTTCAAACTATTGACACCCATAAATTCGGCACATTAGTCATTTGTGGAGACTCCAATGCTACAGTATTCCCCTTCCTAGACAAATCCCCGATTACACCTTATACGAATTCCGCCAAGATGACCCTACAACCCCTGCTTTCAACACACAAATTAGTAGACACATGGAGAGAAATAAATCCTACTAATAGGCGCTATACACATTACTCGTACCCACACAAATCTTTCTCTCGTATTGATCATATATTTGTTCCATCTAGTATTTTACCAGAAATACTCTCATCCAAAATCGTCCCATTACCATGGTCTGATCATTGTGCTGTTTTTACCACCCTTGCCTCAACTGTACCCAGATCCCACGATACTAATTGGAGTATTTATGATACCTTGCTAACTCATCCATCTCATAAACAGTTAATAGAGCAAATGTTATCTGATTACATCTCCTCTAACGATACAGACGATGTTTCTTCCTTAACGTTGTGGGAAGCCCACAAAACTGTGATTCGAGGAAACTTGATTCGTCTATCATCCTCACTCAAAAGGGAACGCAAACTTATGTTTGCAAAACTGGAAACTGTTTTCAACACATGCCACTCAACCTTCCAAACTTCACCGACTACTGCCAATCATACGAAACTTGAGAAAGCACGTCTTGACCTAGACCTTTTTTTAACTGACTCTGCTGACAAACTAATGCGTAAACGTCAACATATCCAATACCTCAAAGCCAACAAACCCGACACTCCTATGGCCCGTTGTTTAAAAACGATTCAAAAAGTACAGTCCTCCTTCAGGCTTAAGACTACAAGAGACGGATACACCAGTAACCCGGTTAAAATACTTGAAGTATTTCATTCCAAATTAACTAAAATATACTCTTCCAACCAAGAGTTTGATACTTCAAAAGCCGATAGCATGTTCTCTAATATAGACCTTCCTACCCTAGATCAACTACAACATGATAAACTAGAACGACCTATAACTACCTCCGAAGTCCTTATTTAGAGTTAACTATCTCCCGTTATTGAAACAGGTCACTAATTATATGAAACTATGGTCTTCTCTCCCCTTGTCTTGGTTAGGTAGGATTAATGCAATAAAAATGTCAATTTTACCAAAATTTCTTTATTTATTTAGGGTTTTACCTATCCCAATACCAGCCTATTTCTTTAGAATACTACAACGTAGGGTTATGGCCTTTATCTGGGGTAAAACCAAACCACGGATTCCATTAACCACATTATATCTTAGCAAATTGAAAGGTGGGCTAGGCTTACCAAACTTTGCTTCCTATTATTCTGCTGCACAACTCTCAATTCTTACGAAATACCACTCTATAGAAGAATCACCCCTTTGGTTGTTAATTGAATCTGTAGACTGCGATCCTATCTCTATTGCTAATCTCTTATGGATTCATCCGATGGATAGGACACATATTTCTAACCCCATCACAAAACACTCCTTATCTATATGGGATAAATTTGGTAAACCTTCCAACCTCCAATCCCCACATAATCCTCTTCTCTCCTTCCTCGGGAACCCAGCCTTCTATCCAGCTTGGCGTTATCCGAAATCATTCTCTGTTTGGTCTACCTTAAAGTTATCGCGATTATATCAGTTATGTAATAACTCCAACATTATGGAATTCCCAATATTATGTGACACGTACGGACTCCCAAGATCTGAAACCTTTAGATACTTGCAAGTTAAAAATTTCTACACCCCGCTTCTAAATTCTGGTACACCACTTAATCAAATGTCTCAATTTGAGCGTATATGCAAAAGCGACCCACATGTTAGAGGTGTTATTTCGTTAATATATCAACAACTTACTAATCTTCCCAATGATATTTTACCCTCTTATGCAGAGAAATGGGCACTAGATATGAACCGGGTTTTTGACATTAATGACTGGTCTAATGTATGGAATGCAACTAAAAGCTCTTCCCCGAATTGCTACGCTATTGAAACTAACTTTAAAGTCTTAGCAAGATGGTACCTGGTACCTGCTAGAATTGCCAAATTTTCCCCGACATACCCTATTAATTGTTTCAGAGGTTGCACTTCCCAGGGTACCCAATTCCATATTTGGTGGCAATGCCCGGTGGTTCAGGAATTCTGGTCAAATATTTTCGCTATGGCTTTCAAAGCTCTAGAACGTTCTATTCCTCCGGATCCAGCCATGGCTCTGCTGAACCTGAAACCTTCTTCACTAACTCATCCTCAGTTTAAGCTATTTCTTCAGCTCAGCACAGCGGCCAAACAAACCATAGCTAAAGCCTGGAAATCCAATACCCTTATAGTAGCGGAAGCTAAGCACAGAATGAATAGAGCTTTGACCTATGCTAAAATGTCGGCCATAGAGGATAATAATATTGATAAATTTAAACAGATTTGGCAACCATGGGTAAAACATTATCTGCCCCCTGATTTCGACCAGTCGCTACTGTTACCTCAATAGATCTTTGGTTTTCTTTCAGCAAATACCTTTCATTATCCTATTTGATGTGAAATCATCACCTGGAGAGACTCTTTTCTTCCTTCCCTTTCTTTCTCTCTTCTATCTCTTATTTTTTCATTATTATTGTCTCTATATCACATTTTTTATATTTATAACCAGCATGTTGAGTCGAACAGATAGTTTATTTTGCAGTTTCAGAACACTGAAGTGATCAGGTTATGATCTGATTTCTAAATATTTATTCTTTAGTGAAAATAAGTATTACCTATATACTCTCGCTATTATGGTATACCTGTTCCCTTTTCTTTTTCTTTTTTTTATTTGCCCCCGCTTTGCCACAGCATGAACCCATATGGGGTGGTAAAGCGGTCTGGAGGCACGTCTATAATATCTCTGGATACGTTTCAAGGTTACTTGCTGTATCCATGTGACATTACCTTTTAGGCGCTTTTTTTTTTTTTTCCGTCAGTGTTCGACTTATGTATGTTTTATTTACATTGTAGTATGAATTAAACTCATGCTGATATTTCAACTTATTTCTTTTCATGTTCCAACATGTATGCAATTGAATATATGTGATATATACTGTTATTATTTTTCTTTTATGTTCTTTATTGTTTCTGTTTCTTGTTTAAAATACAATAAAAATCTTTGAACGAGAAAAATGTGTAGACCTTTCGTCTAATATAGCTATGGTCAGAGGAAATAAAAGGGAAATAGAAAAGGAAAAGTAAGCAAGCTCAGAATGAGCAGAAGAGAGAGAGGAAGAAGAGAAACGCCTAACACACATAGGTTGCATTGTTCCTGCCGTATGAGGAGACCCCTGTTTGTTGGGCCCAGGGTTCCCACACCAAGTCAAATTTTTCAGTCGTATTTAACAGTATACTGGATAGCTTTTCTTGCAACATAATCCAGGAAATCTTCTGTTTAGCAGCAGAAAACGAAACTGTCGTTTTTTTCCAAGCCCTAGCAATAGTGAGTTTGGCTCCTAGTAAGATAAAGTGGGTTAGTCTCCTAGAGGGTTTAGAGAGCAATGGTATTTGATCATTTAAGAGAGAAATCATAGGGGTCCTGGGAATCCGACTTCCAACCATCTGGTCAATTACTTTGAAGATGCGCTTCCAGAAGGGGCGTATTCGTGGACACTCCCACCATATGTGGGCCATGGTGCCAATATGTTTACATCCCCTAAAGCACGTGGGATCCGCTGTCGGGAAGATGGAGGCTAGTCTAGAAGGGGTGTAATACCACCGCATGAGTACTTTAAGGCTAGCTTCCATAAGTGCAGTATTGAGGATTCCTCTCATAGAAGTAAATGAGGCTGTGTGCCATTTGTCCAGCTCCCAATGGAAATTAAAGTCGGATTCCCAGGCATGCATATGAGCTTCTTTGGATTTTGAGGAGATAAGTGACATGTAGATAATTGATATTCCTCCCCTCTGGTCCATGGCTTGTCCGCACCACACTTCGTAATCAGTAAACTTTGGTGGTAGAGGTTTGTCTTTCCATAGAGAATGGAGAAAGTGGAAAATATGTTGAGATCTATAAAGTTCCGAACTAGGTAAGTCCAATTTGTGTATACAGTGGCTGTGGGAAAAGGGGCCCCGCCACCGTAAAATATTGCCCAATTCGGTACAGTCTCTTTCCCAGGGGGAAAAATGGGATTATTAAAGAGGTGAGAAAGGGGTTTGTAAGAGGAGACCAAAGAATCTGAAGTTTGTAATTTATCCCAGAGGGCGAGGGAGTGAGACAAAGTAGGGGCCAGTATCGAGGGTCTATCTTTCGGAGGAAGCCATAAAAGGGTATCTAGCGGGAAACTGGGGGTAGCTAGTTTTTCTATGTTCACCCAGTCCGGTGTCTCATATTTCGAGTAAACGACTGACAATTGAGCTAGTCTTGCAGCCTGGTAATATTTAAAAAAATTAGGTAAACCCAATCCTCCTTTTGTCCGATGTAAATATAGCACTCTTTGAGCTATTCTGTACCCCGCCTTCCCCCATACAAATTTCAGAACCTTACTCTGAAACGCTTTAACATGATCCTTCCTTACAGGTACCGGTAGCGAGCGGAACAGATATAAAAGCCTAGGGAGTAGTGTAATTTTTATGGAGTTCAGTCTTCCCAACCATGAGAGGTTGTGTTTGGACCAGGCCATCATATCTGCTTCTAGCTTCCTGTACATGGGGGGGGGGGGGGTAGTTATAGGCATATAGGGACTCTGTATTGGATGTTAGATTAATGCCCAGGTACCTGATGGAGGAATCACTCCAAGCAAATTTAACCAGCTGAGATCCGCGCTATAGCCGATTGACGGCTTCAGCGCGGATCTCATATGCCGGGACGACGTCTATTGACGTCGTCCCCTTCCCTGGCTCCCCGCGCGCTCCCCTGGACACAGCCAATCACAGATCGCTGTAAACGGCCAATCACAGCGGCCGTTTACAGCGCGATCGCCTCCTCCAATGAGAGATGATCTCAAATGTAAACATATGAGATCATCTCTCATTGCCGGCTTTCTCGCTCCTCACACCGAGACAGCGAGTGAGGAGAGAGAAGCCATCTCAGTGCCATAACGTGTCAGTGAGTCAAAATCCATAAATAAAACAAAATTGTGCCCAAAAAGTGCCCAAAACAGTGCCCACAGTCCCTATTGGTACACACAGCTAGTGCAATCTGTGCCCAGCTGTGTGCATCTTTGCCCACTTGTGCCATCTGTGCCCGCCTGTGCCCGCCTGCCCATCTGTGCCTGTCTGCAGTGTGAGATCTGTGCCACTTCATCTGTGCCACCTCATCAGTGCCCATCGGTGCCACCACATCAGTGCCACCTCATCAGTGCCCATCTGTACCAATCAGTGCCCATCAGTGCCGCCTCATCAGTGCCCATCTGTGCCACATCGATCAGTGCCCATCTGTGCCACCTCAACTGTGCCCATCTGTGCCACCTCAACTGTGCCCATCTGTGCCACCTCAACAGTGTCCATCTGTGCCACATCTGTGCAATCAGTACTCAGTACACATCTGTGCAATCAATCAGTGCACATCTGTGCCGACTCATCAGTGCCTATCAGTGCCCACCTGTGCCACTGCATCAGTGCATATCTGTGCCCACCTGTGCCGCCTCATTAGTACAAATCTGTGCCCACCTGTGCCACCTCATTAGTGCCTATCTGTGCCCACCTGTGCCGCCTCATCAGATCACATCTGCGCTGCAAAAATTTCTAAAATATCTTATTCCGCCGAGGAGGCATACCAAATTCTTTCCACGCCCGAAGAGAGCTACGGGGAGATCTCTATGTCGGATTCCAATTCAAATTCCGGTTCCGAATCTGACCCGAATTATGAGCCAGTCCTCAGTAGCGAAACACTGAGTGACTACTCAGAGGATGAAGTTGCTAGGCCCGCCAAGCGAAGGCGTTCTAGTGAGGCAGTGGCATCCACCAGCAGTGCAGTGCCACCTACCAGCACCGCAGTGCCACCTACCAGCACCGCAGTGCCATCTACCAGCACCGCAGTGCCATCTACCAGCACCGCAGTGCAAAGTCCAAGTACCAGTGGGGTGTCACCTCAGCCCCAAAGGGTTAGGACCCGATCCAGCCTTCCCTATGCCCTTCAGTACCCTTTGTGGCTTCCTCCTAATTCAGGAGAAGCCAACATTCCCCCTTTCACTGCCCAGCCAGGAGTCCAGGTGGACACGGAGAATTTTAGCCCAATCGATTTTTTCATTTAATTTTTACAGAGGATTTGTTAGGATCAATCGTGGCCCAGTGTAATCTTTATGCCCAACAATTTATTTTGAAAAACCCAACTTCATATTATGCCCGTCCCTATGAATGGAGAGACCTAACGGTGGAGGAGTTCAAGCTTTTTTTAGGCCTCACACTCAATATGGGACTCGACAAAAAAATCAAGTGCGTACCTATTGGTCAACCAACCCCCTCCACCACATGCCGCTCTACTGCGCTGTAATGTCCAGATCCAGGTATCAGATGATAATGAGGTTCCTACATTTCAGTGACAATTCCCAGTGCCCTCCCCGAAATGACCCAAAATACGACAGACTTTACAAAATTCGGCCACTTATAAATACATTTTCTCAAGCATTCTCCCAGCTTTTAACCCCGGACCAACATATATGTGTGGATGAGTCCCTCATAAAATTTTGCGGCAGGCTTAAAATTAAGCAATATATCCCCAGCAAAAGGGCCCGCTACGGGGTGAAGTTGTACAAATTTTGTGAACGAGCCACAGGGTACACATATTCATTTATAGTGTACGAAGGGAAGGACACCCAGCTGCAGCCCCCTAATTGCCCGGATTACTTAGGATGCAGCGGGAAAGTTGTTTGGGATCTTGCCAACCCCCTACTGGATAAAGGCTACCACCTGTATGTAGATAACTTCATCCCTGCCCCTGTTCCACAACCTCCACCGGATGAAGACGCCAGCATGTGGCACTGTAAAGAAAAATCGGAAGGGCTTTCCTCAAAGTCTTGTGAACAAGACTTTGAGAAAAGGAGAAGCGGCAAGTTTGCGGAATAAGGAGATTCTGGCAGTGAAGTGGAGGGACAGAAGGGATGTATATATGTTGTCTTCTATCCACAATGATACGTTCGTGGAAATCCCCAGAAGGAGTGGCCCCATAAAGAAACCCAAATGCATTTACGACTACAATTTGTTCATGGGGGGAGTCGACTATAACGATCAAATGATGCAACCGTACCTTGCCATAAGAAGGACATGCTACTGGTACAAAAAAGTTGCCATCTATCTTTTTCAGTTGGCCTTATACAATACATTTGTACTTTACCGCAAATCCACCCAAAACCCCAAACGCTTCTATGGCTACCAAGAGGAAGTTTTCACCGCCCTTATATTCCCAAACGGCCCACCAGTAAATATCAGATCAGATGTTGTTAGTCGACTCTCCGAGCGCCACTTTCCTGATAAGATCCTTCCCAAACCAACAGGACAAAGACGTCAAAAAATATGTAAGGTGTGTACCAGAGCAGGAGTCAGAAGAGACACATCTTACTATTGTGCAGAATGTCCTTCCCAACCAGGCCTCTGCATAGGTGACTGTTTTCGCCGTTACCATTCTTCAGTAAATTTTTAGTTCCTCCCTTTACACACCGTCACACCCCTTATGCCACTGCCTGCTCTGTAAATGACCCTGGCTTGTTATTTGACCACGCTTCTGCCTGCCGATTCTGTACATACCGCTGCCTGATCTGGAACTGACCCTGGACTGTTTTTCGACCATGCTTCTGTCTGCCGATTCTGTACCTACCTCTGCCTGATCTGGAACTGACCTTGGACTGTTTGACCATTCTTCTGCCTGCCGATTCTGTACATACCGCTGCCTGATCTGGAACTGACCTTGGACTGTTTGACCATGCTATTTGCCTGCCTCTTGGACTGATCTTGTACCCTGCTACTGGACTAGTGGGATTCAACACAGGGGTCTCACATATGTGAGGGGCTCCAGAATAGTTTTTCTGGATGAAGAAAACAATTTTCTTTGTTTTCTCAATCCTAGATTAGGGTCTGGAGGCTCGGAGGCTTCAAAGAGATTTGGGCGGGAGAAGCCTCTACCCCTGTCCCCCTTCTGTCCTGAACGAGGCCCTACTTGCACTGCCTGCTGCCTGTAGGACTTACTGCCGCCATGCCTCTGTCTGTCACACTAACCACACCACATGGACCTGCCTACTACCAGGACCAATATTTTTGGCACTGCTGACAATATCTCTGCACTGACCCTGGACTGTATATGAACAGTATCCCTGCCTGCTGCCTGAAAAATTGTGTTCGCTGTTGCTGACCAAGTCCCTGCCTGCTGCCTGGACCAGTGCTATCCTCCTGTGGACAACTGCGCTACTACAACCACAGGTAAGCTTTTGTTTACCCTTTTCTCAGCAGAATGTATTTTGGGGTGTAATTCTTGGTATGTGCATGCTATGTGTCCCTTGAACACCTGACAGTGTTCCTTGCATGTTGGGCCTCTGCATGTGGCCAGGCTGTGTGAAAGTCTCACACATGTGGTATCGCCATACTCAGGAGGAGTAGCAGAATGCATTTTGGGGTGTTATTTTTGCTATGTAAATGCTATGTGTTGGAAATATCTTATAAACCGACAACTTTGTGTAAAACAAAATGCGTTTTTATTTTTTTCCACATTTTCCAAAAACTTCTGGAAAAAAATGAACCGTTCAAAAGACTCATTATGCCTCATAGATTATACGTTGGGGTGTTAGCTTTCCAAAATGGGGTCATTTTATGGGCGTTTCCATTGTCCTGGTGCTCCAGGGCCTTCAAAAGTGTAATAGGTGGTTGAGAAATGAAATGTGCGATTTATGCTCCTAGAATGCCTGAAGGTGATACTTCAATGTTAAGCCTTTGTATGTGGTCAAGCTGTATAAAAGTCTCACACATGTGGTATCGTTATACTCAGGAGGAGTAGCAGAATGTATTTTGGGGTGTTATTTTTGCTATGTAAATGCTATGTGTTGGAAATATCTTATAAACCGACAACTTTATGTAAAAAAAAATGTGTTTTTATTTTTTTCCACATTTTCCAAAAACTTCTGGAAAAAAATGAACCGTTCAAAAGACTCATTATGCCTTATAGATTATACGTTGGGGTGTTAGCTTTCCAAAATGGGGTCATTTTATGGGCGTTTCCATTGTCCTGGTGCTCCAGGGCCTTCAAAAGTGTAATAGGTGGTTGAGAAATGAAATGTGTGATTTATGCTCCTAGAACACCTGATGGTGCTCCCTGCATGTTGGGCCACTGTATGTGGCCAGGTAGTGAAAAAGTCTCACACATGTGGTATCGTAATACTCAGGAGGAGCGGCAGAATGTATTTTGGGGTGTGATTTGTGGTATGCACATTCCATGTGAGAGAAATAAGCTATTACAATGACAATTTTGTGAAAAAAAATTAAAATTAAATAAAATCTTAATTCTGCAAAGAATTGTGGGAAAAAAATGACAACTTCAAATAACTCACCATGCCCCTTACTAAATACCCTGGAATGTCTACTTTCCAAAAAGGGGTCATTTGGGGGGCATTTGTACTCTCCTGGCTTGTTAGGGTCTCAATTGCTAATTTGCAAAATGTTATCACAGAAACAAAGAAAAATTCATTTTTTTTCAAAATTTTCGGTCTTTTTTCATTTATAGCGCAAAAAATAAAAAACCCAGAGGTGATCAAATACCATCAAAAGAAAGCTCTGTTTGTGGGAAAAAAAGGACAAAAAAATAATTTGAGTACGGTGTTGCATGACTGAGTAATTGTCATTCAAAGTGTGAGAGCACTGAAAGCTGAAAATTGGTCTGGTCACGAGGGGGGTTTAAGTGCAAAGTAATCAGGTGGTTAAAGGAGCTTTTGAGAAGGTCCACTGTGTCAGACCGAAGGGAGACATTCATAGCTAGGGATTTCGAATAGTTAACTTTCAGGCCTGAAACCATAGAGAAGTCCTCTAGAATTTTGCAGATGTTCGGAAGGGAGGTTATGGGAGAGGTGACGAATAGTAGAATGTCGTCTGCAAACAATCCACATTTGTGAATTTGGGAACCACATGTGACCCCTTGGATGTTCGGATTCTGACGAATTGCTATGGCCAGAGTTTCAATAGCTATCGCAAAAATGAGAGGGGATAAGGGACATCCTTGCCTTGTCCCTGTCCGTATAGGAATAGATTTAGAGAGGAACCCTTGGATTCTGATATGAGCTGTAGGGTTAGAGTAAAGTGCATGCATAAGACCCAGGAAACGCATGCCGAAGCCCCAGCGTTCTAGTATAGCAAAGAGGTAAGACCAGGAGACAGAGTCAAAGGCCTTGCATAGATCCAGTGACAGCAGCATCCCCTGCTGCTTGGGACCTCCCAACCAGTTTGTTTGCAAAATAGAGACTATGTCTATCGCCCGTCTTACCTGATCTGGACCTTGCCTACCAGGGATAAACCCTACCTGGTCTCTATGAATATATTTACTAACAAAGGATGCTAGGCGAGTAGCTAACATTTTAGTTAAGATTTTCAAATCATTATTAATCAGGGATATGGGCCGTTAATTACCAATTTCTTCCGGGTTTTTGTCCGGCTTGGGAATAACTGTAATAAACGCCGTGTTGAGATGCAGGTCGAGAGGGTCCCCCTTTGCTTTAGAGTTTAGGAATTGTGTTAAGTGCGGGATAAGTGTTTCGTTAAACGTTCTATAATACAGAGTCGGGAGACCATCTGGGCCCGGAGCTGAACCCAATTTCATGCTTATAATCGCATCCAATACCTCCCCTTCTGTGAAGGGGGCTTCCATTTCCTCTCTATGTTCAGGCGACAAAGCGGGAATGGGAAGATCCTCTAGGAACTTGTGTAGGGCAGCATCGGTCCCTGTGGTGTGTGGGCTGTAGAGAGTAGCATAAAATGATTGGAAAGCATCCAGAATTTTGAGGGGCTAGAGGTGGTACCAAATCCCGGGACTCGGATTTTAGGCAAGGTATAGGATCGGAATTTGGGCATCAGCTTAGACGCCAGCATTGTCCCCATCTTATCTCCTTGGGAATAAAATGTATTCCCACTCCATCTAATTTGTTTTTCTGCTTTGATTGTGAGTGCTAAATTAAGTTATAACCTGATTTTATCCAATTGCATCGCCGTAGCGGGGGACGGATCCTTTTTATGTTGAGCTTTTAGCCGTGCATACATGCCTTCCAGCCCTTCTATGGCTACTTTTTTTCTCGCTTAAGTTGAGTAGATAACTTGATGATCTCTCCTCTAATAAAGGCCTTGTGAGCCGCCCATAGAGTTTCTGCCTTTACTCCCCCTACTTTGTTAAGCAAAAAATATTCCTTTAGTGCCTTATCTAGCATGGTAACATGGACTGGGTTCGAGAGGATAGACTCATTCAGCCTCCATTGTCTTTGGCCCGGCCCTGAGGTTTGGATTTTTATGGACATAATCACCAACGAGTGATCGGACAGTACCGTATCCTTAATAAAGGATTTTTCTACTAAATGGATAGAACGGATCAGGACCAGTAGGTGGTCATTGCGGGCATACGAGTTGTGCGGGTGCGAGAAGTGTGTGTAGTCACGTTTGGAGGGATTAAGTTCCCTCCAAACGTCAGACAGGCCTTGCGCATGTATTAGTTTCGCTATTCTTAGGCTCTCCTTGGTAGGTCTAGTTAGTTGAGAGGACGGAGGTTTAGTTCTATCCAGGCCCTGGTCAAATGCTGTGCTAGAGTCCCCCCCAAAGATGACTGTTTCTTCCAACATGGGAGCTAGTGTTTTGAAAAGCTGTTTAAAGAAGGCATTTTGGCCCTTGTTGGGAGTGTAGTATGAGATCAGGGAGTATACATGCCCTTCTATGGTCCCTTTTACAAGAATGAATCTGCCCTCCGGGTCCTTTATGTCTGCTATCCAGGTGAAATTACAGGATTTTGCAAATAAAACCCCCACCCCTTTGGTCTTGTTGGGAGCACTGGCCAAATAGAAGTTAGGGAAGTGGGAGTGGAGGAAATTGGGACTGTACCAAATCGGGAAATGGGTCTCTTGAATCAGTACTATGTCTAAGTTAGAAGATTTATAGGCATTAAACATCTTTTTGCGTTTGAGAGGGGAATTCAAGCCCTGCGTGTTGTGTGTGGCGACCTTAAAGCCCCATACACACGGTCGGATTTTCCCATGGATTCTGTCCTATCTGACAATGTTGTCGGAAAATCCGACCGTGTGTAGGCACCATCGGACAGTGTACGTCGGATTGTCCGACGGACAAAGTCCTATCTCCTGCTGGATAGATTTTTCGACAACAAAGTCCCATCACACCAAATCCGATCGTGTGTATCGAATTCCGACGGACAAAGTGCTACGCATGCTCAGATCACATTACAAGACCAAAGCTATTGGCTACTAGCCTCTACGTAGTCCCGTCGTAGGCAACAAACGTCACCACGTTCAGAATGATCGGATTTTCCGACAACTTTGTCCGACCGTGTGTACGCAACACCAACATCGGACAAAGTACGACGGACATGATCTGACGGACCTGGTCCTCGGATAATCTGTGCGTGTGTATGGGGCTTTAGAGATTTCCTAGACTGATCAGCCATGGATCCAGAGGAGAGAGAAGCTACAAAATCCACTGTCACTTACCGGTGGATCCCTTTGTGGTCCAAGTCTGGTGGTATGACTGTCAGTGGAGGAGTCCCCGAAGCCTTCAGTCAAGAAATCCATACAGGAGGTGCATTCTGTAAAAAACAATGAGATTAGGCGTTGCTCAAGACAGGAAAGTGAAGAAAAGAGGAGGGAGAGAAGAAAAAGAGAGTAAGGAAGTCTTTTCCCCCGGGGGATAGAGAAGCCCAGCGGGGGAGAAAAACTCCCAGGGTACATCTCACATGAAATCGTGAGATAAACTCTATTAGGTAAAAACTCCAGTCAATGTACCGTGAAGATCCTATCCCTCAAAGACCAGCAGGAGGTTAAGGGATAGGCGGAGGCACATGGGTACCACCCCAGACCAGGGGACCCTGTAAAACCAAATATAGGAGCTCTGGGAGCAACCTGAACTAAATATCAAACCAGAAAACGTGACAAAAACTATTACGATTTGTAATGAGAAGGAAACATTTCAGGGGGGTGGGCTAGGATATCCCCCTCCCTAGTCTCGCAGGAGGGGAGGGGGCACCAATGTAGGAGCATAAAAAACTTGGACCCAAGCCTATCGACCCAAAAAAGAGATGAGAGTTCCCATCTGGGTAACTGTAGGGTTAAATCGTCAGTCCATGTCGTTGATTAGTGGGTGCAGTCTTTATCTTCTTCGTTCAGAGGAAAAAATAAAAATAAAAAGGGACACAAAATGTCAATAGATGAGGGCGAATGGTCGTGGAGACCATGTTTACTTCCTCCTGTGAGCCGTACGGCTAGAAGTAGCAATAGTGAAAACATGAGCAACACACAAAACAAAAAAGAGCAAAAAAGGGGGGAATAACATGAATGCGAGGGCATCATGTGTTGTGATGATTAAAAGAGTAGATCTTCTGTCGTTCAAGAAGGACCTTTGTGCGATGATCTCCGGGTTTTGGACTTGTTCCAAAGTGGGTCTTGTGGGCTATTCGGCGGTGGGCGTTTGTTTGATCCCGCAGATGAACTGGTAGTCTCCATGTCCGTTTCATGAGAAATCAGCTTGAGATTGAGCAGCAGTTGTTCACCTGAGGAAAAGGTGGAGAAGGCGTGATTCTGACCTTTATAAGAGAATTTGACCGCAAAGGGAAAGGCCCATTTATATTTAACTTCTTTCTGGGTTAGAGCAGTAAGCAACGGTTTGACATTTCTTCTGCGTTGAATGGTTGAAGGGGAAAGGTGGGCAAAGATTTGTACTGGGTGTCCCTGGCAAGTTATTTGGGACACCATGCGTGCTTGTTTCATCACTGCCTCCTTGACAGCATAATAGTGTGGTTTTGCAATAATGTCCCTGGGGGAGCCATCCTTCCTCAAAGGACCTAATGCTCTATGAGCCCTGTCCAGCTCCAAACAGGGAGTGGGGATATTAGGGATCAGTGAACGCATAAGATCCTGCGTGGCGGTCTCTACATCCAATATTGATTCAGGCAGACCCCTGATCCGAAAATTGTATCTCCTGGATCTGTTCTCAAGGTCATCGATACGTGAGTTAGCTGTGTCCAGTTGATCATGGAGGGTTTGGATGAGGTCAGAGTTCTGATATGTAACCGCCGCAGTTTGATCGAGTTTACATTCGATGGAATCCATTCTGGATCCAATATTCTGCAGATCAGCTTTAATTTCTCGGGTAATGTTAGCTGCTGTGGTGGCCAGGCCTCTTTCCAGGAGGGCGGATAGCCTAAGAAATAAATCATCTGAGGCACAAGAGTGGTCAGGGCCTGTGGGGCCATGAGGAGAAAAGCCTGTGTGGGGAGAGTCTGCAGGCCCAGCTTGGGCGAAAGCCTGTCCTCTGAATGAGTGTCTGAGGACGGACTCAGTGGATGCAGGGAACGGGGTATAGGGCTGGTGTCCATAGCCCTGGAAGCCAGGAGAGTAAGTGAGGAGGGAAGGGGCCATGACTTGCCTGTCATCCGGGTTCATGTCAGCTTCTGGCGCCTGAGGCTGAGGAGACGATGCCGCCGCGGCGGCCATCTTGGTACACCCGGGTGGGGTGGAGATCTGAAACTCAGGCCCTAAATCGCGCCTAACTGAGGACCGATCCATATGGCGATATTCGCCGGTGCTGTGGGTTTCCGGATCCCGTTTTCCTGATGTGCGGGAGTGCAGTGATCAGGTGCTGTGAGCGCCGGTGGTCTGGGGTGGCGCGGAGCTCCGAGTTAAGCGGCCATCTCGGAACTCTCGCGCATGCGCCAACCTTTTCTTCTTTCAATTCCTCCCTCCAACAAAAAACATATTTTACATTTTATGTTCCGACAGATTGGATATGTTATATTCCTTCCCCAACCTCCAACCCATTGCACATGTATTAATAGCATGTTTGCATTTATCAGGAGAGACTCCGGCAAAAATGTTTCACAAGTCTTGTTGATAAGCACAGTCTTTCAGATTCAGCATTAGCACTAAATTGTTCACAAGAAAAAAAGTATCAAACTGAATTTTTTTGTTTGTCCCTTCTCTCCTGATGTTTATCAGAACAAATTTGCAGTGTGGTATGGCACAGCCAAACTGCCAACCAGATGAACATGTCATCCATGTTCCAGAGACCTCTCCAATCTCACTTCACCAGGACTCTGGAAGTAAAAAACAAGAGCAGCATCAAATTCTTATCCATAACATCTGCTTGCTTGCTACGTTTATTTATAGTTCTTTCCTTGGAACCCAGGAACTTAGTACTCCTGGCTTTTGCAACTCTGACCAAACTATCAAAACAACCATGACCTCTTTAGGCTGAACCCACTCTCAAATGGATCCCCATGGTATGATCAAAAATTTTAAAAAACTAACATGAATGTTGCTTTCCAAAAATTCTCAATTTAAACACTAAAAAAAAACAATGCATTTATCTATATCTTTAACCCCTTCATTACCCGGCCATAGTCATATGACGCCCACAAGGTGGATCTCCCATCCTGGGTGGGCGTCATATGGCGTCCTACCATTCCCAGCCGCCTAGGGGGCGCGCGTGCGTGCCCGCGGCATCGCTCGGGACCCGGTGTGTGTGATTGGAGCAGAGATCAGTGTTCACTAAATCACAGCCACGCCCCCCAGTTAGTAACACGCCCCTAGGAACACTTAACCCCTACACTGCCACTTAGTGGTTAACCCCTTCACTGCCAGTGTCATTTTACACAGGAATCAGTGCATTTAAATAGTACTGATTGCTGTATAAATGACAATGGTCCCAAAAATGTGTCAAAAATGTGTCAAAAATGTCCGATGTGTCCGCCATAATGTCGCAGTCACAATAAAAATCACTGATCGCCGCCATTACTAATAAAAACAAATTATTAATAAGAATGCTATAAAACTATCCCCTATTTTGTAAACGCTATAACTTCTGTGCAAACCAATCAATAATCGCTTATTGCGATTTTTTTTTTACCAAAAATATGTAGAAGAATATGTATCGGCCTAAACTGAGGAAAAAAAATGTTTTTTTTTATTTTTATATTTATATATATTTTTGTATTATAGCAAAAAGTTTAAAATAATGCATTTTTTTCAAAATTGTCGCTCTTTTTTTGTTTAAAGCGCAAAAAATGAAAACCGCTGGGGCGATCAAATACCACCAAAAGAAAGCTCTATTTGTGGGAAAAAAAGGACGTCAATTTTGTTTGGGAGCCACGTCGCACGACCTCGCAATTGTCAGTTAAAGTGACGCAGTAGCGAATCGCAAAAAGTTGTCTGGTCTTAAGCCAGCAAAATGGTCCGGTCTAAAAGTGGTTAAAAAAATAATAATTTAATTAATTTAAATAAATTTTTTTTTTTTTTTTTTAAATCTAAATTTAAAAAAATTAAAACATGAAAAAATGTATAAATTCAAAATGTAAAATTCTTAAAAAAAAAAAAAAAAAAAAATGTAAAATAAGAGAACAATAATCATAACAGAAAAAATGTTTTTAGCAAAAAAAATAACAATTCGGAGGCTTCTCCTTGAAAATACTACAAATATATATCAAGGTCCTCTATCATATTCCAAGCCTGAAACTCACATCTAAACCTTATTCATAGCAAGGAAACATTGACCAGAAAATTCTTACCATACCTGCAGCTCACTAAGTGCTGCTAACATTGTTTCCCCCAGTGCTATATTTGAATAACCATGCGGCTACATCCATTTTGCCTTTACGCAACTGTTCTACATATTGATGATTTTCAGTTTGTAGTCTCCGCATTTGGGTCTTAAAAGGGAAATGGGTTTGATTACTATGGCCTCCATGCTTTGGATTGCTACCCCATCTGGCAGAATAACATTCATTATGCCTTGGGGTCGTCTTAGGGAGGTGCAATCTTCTTTTGATATCATTATTCGCCATCAAACATTTTAGCTATGGTTTCCCTGCATAGGCCCTTCTTTGAGCATATGGCGCTGGAAACTCACATTGGTGGATAATATTATTACGATTGGAATGAACAGACTTAACACTTTCATCGTCTGAGGAGTCATCAGAAGTTTCCATTGTTTCAACTCCGGAATCAATTTCAAGTGCAGTTATCGCACTTATATTTAAATCTCCAACATTGATTCCCATCATAGTAATATCATTTGAAGCAACAATAGCATACGGTTTTTCTGCATGTTGTTTCACTTCTATCTTTGTTGTGCACTGAGCATGTGCAGATGTGGAGCATGTCCACCATTGCACATTCGGCTTTTGCATGTTTGAAGGATAACTCCATTATGCCTGTGAACCCTGTAATTCCTCCCTAAGCAGTATGATACCATGCAAATTCTCAGCCTCTCTTTGATTCAAAATGGCAATGCAACTTTTTCTTAATTTACACGTTTGTTGTAATTCATCCAATCTCTGTTCCAATACACATTTCTCAGTCACTAATTGTTGAATGTGATCAGCAACATTTGCATCTGCTTTTGCAACTATTGCTAATATATTCTCAGTTACACTTTGTACCTGTTCCAGTAATTGTTTTCTCTCACTATACCATTCTAATTATTTTTGTTCTGCAATGTCTTTCATTTTCAACAACATGCTTATAACATTGGCCATTCTTTGCTTCTTGCCTTTTTTGAAAAACTTTTTATACCTTGCGGCATCATTGTAATTATTACATTGCTTCAAAAGCTCACTAAATTGGTGTGTTAAATCATTCTCTTGTATAGTATTGAATTGAATACAGGCATTTTTTTAAAGAAAACTCTTCAAGGATATCCATTGATATGCTAATTTGCAACTTAGCCTACACTGAAGTTGCTCAACCAGTTGCTTACACAATACACATAGATAAACAAAAAAAAGATACAAAGCCGTTTGAAACGAACTTGTTACTTGTAGTTCTACAGCCTACAAGACAAAAGGCACATTCTAAGACACAAGGCAGACTCTTAATCAATGCCTTCCTGTTAGGTTGCAGGCCACATTAAACTTCTATTGGAACAGAGAGCTATTTCACTCTCACGTGGGTAAAAATAAAAAAAAATAAAAACTTTCAAAAAAAAAAAAAAATTTAAAATAACAATCTATATTTCTCCCACTTTTTCTTCAAAGATGTATGGTAATTCCTGTCGATCTCTAACCAAGCGTTATCAGCCCTTTACTTGCCAGGCCACTTGACAAGCTACACAGCATTATAACAATTTGCATTAGCAATACAATAAACGTTTAACATATATACATATATCAGCCAAAAATCTCACCAGGTTTTCGCGCGTCCGCTAACTGATGAAATATTTCACAGAACTTTCAGTACCAGGGCTTTCGATTTCACGAACCAGCACAAATCTTGTCCATCGTAGTGAAGGCTTTCAGTTCTAGGTTGATTCATTAGCTTATAGGGACTCAAGACAAAAAATACATTAGGATTTGTGGATTCTGTGTAAAAATAGATTCTACACGCCTTCTGGGGTGCCAAATGATGTAATCGATACAATAATTAATATTATAGCTGTATATTAATTTGTCTAACATAGTTACTGTTGATATCACTATAATACAAGGTTAGCTATGAAACCAAACACACAGTGCTGCTAGTAAAACAATATCTTATTTATTCCCCAAGAATATGAGAATATACTAACATCACACACTAAACAGCAGAGTATATATACAGAGCATATAACAACAATACAATATCAAAGATACTTATCACATATGGTTTTATCGGCTGGTTCTGGATGATAAAAGGGGCCTGGGCCACATGGAGTTTAGGCCCAAGCCATCAGTCAGAACAAAGTCCCAAGATGGCAGAGAGACAGCCTCATGGCAAAGCTTTTCAGCTAAAAGAGAAAGAGCTCTCTGTATCACCTTTTTTACACTCACACACCATCCAAACCCCCACCATTGCCAGCCCAACTCGATTTTGGACGAATCAGACAATTCCTGGGGCATTTTCGCAACAGGTTATATTACTGACCGTCTTGTCGTAATTGGCCTCTGGGGGGCATTGTTTGTCCATGAATTATCTCTATTATCTGACTGGGGTCAAATCTTGGGTCTTTGATCTTCGGTATCTCAACTCATCCATTATCTCTGCAGGTCAGGTTCTCTTTGAAGATCGCTTGCAAAGCAGCTAATCAGGAATTCTCATAGACAGATCGGAGCCTCTAGTATCATGTAAATATAGAGGTTTAACTGGCTACATTCCAACCTGGGGGGGGGGGGGGCATCCTGTCTTCCAGGACACTGCAAGCCTCAGCTTGGCTGACTGTTGGGAATGAAAACCGATATGTATAAACTCCAGAAATGTGATATTAATTCATGTTGAATTCCAACACTTGGCATATTCACTTCACAGCTTTCATGGATTGCGTTTCTGATGATGGGCTCTCATCAAAATAAACACTACAGCTTATTGTCACTTTGTCAGTCTTTGGGTATAGGATTCTGTAACCCTTAGTTTTCTCACTGTAGCCTACTAGAATTCCCGCTATGGCTCTGTTCTTCAGCTTGGATCACTTTTCACTTGGAATATGGGCATTTGCTTTACATCCAAATACTCTGATGTGCCCTGTGACAGACCTAGCCAGGACACAGGCTTTTTGAGAGGACTAAATGCGAGCCTCCTGCCAACCGATTATGGGCCCTGGATTTTAAGGGGCACAGGGTGAAGGAGAACCCCCAACCATCAATAATCTGTGCTAGTCAGATTCAATGCTGTATATATGTGTATATATAATGTGTGTTGTCTCATGCTGTTAAGATGTTAATTGAGAGAGCTGATCACATTGTCCTCTGTACAATGTAGTAGATGGTCCGTCTGTTACTGGTGGTCTCCTGCTATTGTGATAAAATGTCTTTTGGTTGTAATTATGATAATTTATAATCAACTGTGTTTAGCTTGGTGACAACAAGTCTGACCTGTAGTGAAATCCTGAGTCACATCAGCTGGTTAAAGGGATTAGTTAATTAGTTTATGTTAAGTTGTTACAGGTGTATTGTTAGAGTAATATGAGCAGGAGGGGGGACCTCCTCTTCTACTGTATATAAATACTTGTCAGTTTGGTTCTAATAAAACAGTTCATGTTGGCACTAAGCAAGTTTTGTCTCGTTTAGTGCTTGGGAGCGGTTGGATATCTGAGATCCATATTCAGACTGGGAGGAAGTGATATATGACGAATGCACTCAAGAGGAGTGTAGGGACGTTCCGTCACATGCCCTATGCTAGGCTTTGATCCATGCCACATTTTATGGAGAACTTTTAATGGCTCTTGAGGGTAGTCTGTGTTTAGGTAGGTTGCAGTCATAACTGCTTCTCCCAGTACTTGTGAGGTAGGTTGGGATCTGACAACATGCATCTGGCCATTTCTATAAGAGTGTGATTTTTCCTTTCTGCTACACCGTTTTGTTCAGGAGTGTATGGTGCGGTTGTCTGGTGTACTATTCCTTGTTTTTTAAGATATGAGGCCACTTCTTTGCTTATTTATTCGCCCCCATTGTCGGTGCGTATTATTATTTCTGGTTTGCGCTCGAATTTGTTGCTAGACATGGCAACAAACTCCTGAAGTTTCTCTGATGTTTCATTCTTGTGTTTCATCAGATAAGTAATTGTGTACCTTGAATAATCATCAATGAAGGTCAGTAGATATCTGTTCCCGTCTGACATGGGAGTTTTCATTAGACCGCATACGTCACTGTTTATGAGCTGCAGGGGGTAGGTAGCTTCTCTCTGAGATGCCTGTGGAAGGGGAGCATGTGTGGCTTTTGCTTCAATACAGTACTTGCATTTCATGAGCACTTTGCAAGGGGCTAGTGTTAAATCTTCTGATAAGCCTCTCTTTATAATCTCCTGTATAGCTTCTGGACTTCTGTGTCCCAGCCGCCTGTGCCATAAGTGAATACATTTGCTTTGTAGGTCATTAGAGACTATATTGGCCTGCTGGTCTGTGGCGATGAGCCTGTAGAGGTGATCATCAAGTTTTCCTTTTGTGAGGATTCGCTTATCATTGTGAATTGTGCATTCATCATCCTGGAGTTTGCAAGACTTTTTACTAATAAAAGGCTGCCTTCTAGTTCTGGAACATACAGCACTTTCTCTACAAGGATACTCTTCTTGCCTTCTTGTGATGTAATGCCGTTCAGGAAGCCCTGGTCTTTACCTTCGGAAGAGATGCTTTTCACGTTTGCTAGAAAAACGTTGTCTTTTGCACTGTAATCAATGTTTGTGAAGAAGGTCTCATCACTAGTCATGTGGTTTGTCGCACTTGAGTCTATGCACCAGCCGCATGGCTTGCCGCTTTGTGTTACTTTAAAGGTGCCACCCCACGATATGTCTGCAGTTTCCTTTGTGATTGCTTTGACTCTTTCTTTTGTGAATAGCTCTAACTTTCGCTGCTCGGCTTTCCAGATAGAACAGTGCTTTTTGTGTCATATTCATCGATTAATTTCACTTTGACATATTCCAGTGTCAGCTCCTGCTCGGGTCTGCTTTCTAAAGCATTAATACGAGCAGTATATGTGTTTGGAAGGCTGCAGAGGAGCAGGGCAACAATATGGTTATCTTTGAGGTCCTCTCCGATGAAGCGCAGCTCTTTGATTTCTTGCATAGCTTTCACATGGTCATAAAATTTCTGGCCTTCTTCTAGTTGCATCTTGTAAAACTTTCTTAGCAAAAACAGTTTGCTGTTTAGACTTTAACGCTCATGCAACTTTTGTATTGCAGTCCACATACCTTTGGCCATTTTCTCTGTTCTTTTGTGGATAAGTCGGTCATCTTCCACTAATAAGCTTTCAATCGCTTTTGCTTGTCTATCTCATTCCTCCGTCTCTCCATTTGTGGGTCTGTCTGTATTCAGCACTTGCCACAAATCATCCTTGCTAAGAAACATTTGTAGTTTAAACTTCCATAGATGGTAATTGACATTGTTCAGCTTTTCAATAGCAAACTTCACATCTGAACCGCTTGCCATGTTTCAGTAGCTTGTATATAGTATTCATACCCACTGTACTCACTGAGTATTCTTTCCAGTGCCTGTGGGTGCTGCTGGGTTCTGGGACATCCTCTCCAATGCTTGGGACCAATAACCTATTAGCTAAGTACTGAAATCATGCTTTGGAAGCTTCTTGAATGCAGTATACGGCTTTACTTTCATTGAGAAAAATATTGCATGGAGAAACGTGAACAGGAAGCAGGAATATACAAGCACATGCACTGAGATAGACAATACATCCTGTTATATCA
Organism: Lithobates sylvaticus; assembly: GCA_028564925.1. Lineage (NCBI taxonomy): Eukaryota > Metazoa > Chordata > Amphibia > Anura > Ranidae > Lithobates > Lithobates sylvaticus. The sequence continues at coordinate 162,362,685 of CM053033.1, read as the reverse complement.
TAAAAAGCATGAACTATACACTATAATACTACAGCGCCAGCTGCTGAATAGATGGGTATAATGCATACAGTATTGTCAGTTTATTAACAACTTTACATTGCATGCTGTTCTTTTCCAACATGGTGGACCCCAAAGAATCCACAGAACCTTGGTTGAGAATGACTGCCCTATGATATCTTAAAGGAGAAGTACAGCCAAAAGTCATTTGGCTGTACTTCTCCTTTGGATCACAGGAGTGCAGTTCATTTTGCACTCCTGTGACCTATTTTCAGCAGAGAGCAGGCTCTCTGCTGATGTCAGAGTGGGTCCAGGCTCGGGCGTCATCATGACCATAGAGTCGGGATCCGCCCACATCCCTGAACCGGCACCTGGCTCAGCTGTCTGTTCGATTGCTCGGTTCTCAGTTTTATAGACGCCAGGGGACAGATGCAGCATGGGACCAATGCTGCATGCACCTAAGTAAGTATAATTCTAAAAAAAAAAAAAAAAAAAATCCATACATCTCTTTTAACCACTAGGCGTCTACGCTATAGCCGAAAGACGGCTACAGCATGATTTCCAATTGCCGGGAGGGTGTCCCTGGACGTCCTCCTGTTTACTTCTGCAATGCGCGCTCCTGTGGGCGCGCATCGGGGAAATTGGACACAGCCAGTCACAGATCGCTGTAAATGGCCAATCACAGCGACCGTTTACAGCGTGATCGGAGCTTCCAATGAGAGTGCCACCTTTCATCAGTGACACGTGTCATCAGTGCCAAGTATCAGTGCCATCTGCCAGTGTCACATGTCATCAGTGCCACGTATCAGTGCCATCTGTCGTCAGTGCCATCTGTCATCCGTGCCACCTGTCATCCGTGCCACCTGTCAGTGTCACCTGCCACATCAGTGCCATCTGTCACCAGTGCAATCTGCCAGTGCCACGTGTCATCAGTGCCACATATCAGTGCCATTTGTGATCACTAAGAATGTCACAAAGATTATTTTCAGCTGAGGAGGCATACAATATTCTTGCGGCCGACAAGAGCAACGGGGAGCTCTCCGCTTCAGATTCCTCATATTCAGATTCTGAGTCTGACGTGGACTACGAGCCTGTCCCAAGCAGTGGAAAACTGACAGCCTCGGAGGAGGATGAGAGTCGGCCCGCCAGACAAAGGCGTACTGGTGAAGAGGCAGTGCCATCCACCAGCACCGCAGTGCCATCCACCAGCACCGCAGTACCTCGGCAAATTTCACATAGTCCCTAAGGGTTAGGTCTCATGCCAGCCTTCCCTATTCCCTTCAGAACCCCTTATGGCTTCCTCCTAATTCAGGAGAAGCTATCATTCCCCCTTTCACTGCCCAGCCAGGAGTCCAGGTGGACACAGAAAATTTTTCACCAATCGATTTTTTCAACCTTATTTTTACTGAGGACATGCTTTCATCAGTTGTGGCCCAGTGCAACCTATATTCCCAACAATTTATAGCAAGTAACCCAATGTCCTATTATGCCCTTCCCTACGAGTGGAGACAGTGGAGTAGTTTAAAAAAAATTTGGGCCTCACATTCTGTATGGGACTAACCAAAAAAAATAAAATGTTTTACGTTTGTATTGGTCTACCCTCGCCATCCTTCACATGTCCATCTTTTCCTCAGTAATGCCCAGGACCAGATATCTCATGATTATGAGATTCCTACACTATAACTCCAAAAACCAGTGCTCTCCCTGAAATGACCCAAATTTTGACAAGCTTTATAAAATTCGGCCACTACTAAATTATTTTTCTGATATCTTCCCCCCGTTGTTTACCCCAGACCAACACATATGCGTGGATGAGTCCCTTGTCAAATTTACTGGCAGGCTGGGCATAAAACAATTTATTCCCACCAAAAGGGCCCGCTATGGGGTGAAGATGTATAAATTGTGTGACCGAGCTACAGGGTATACCTATGCCTTCATGGTATACGAAGGGAAGGACACCCAGCTACATCCCCCTAATTGCCCATAATACATTGGATCGAGTAGGAAAGTCGTTTGGGAACTCATAAACCCACTCCTGGAGAAAGGCTACCATTTGTATGTGGACAATTTTTATACTAGCTTGCCCCTTTTCCGCAACTTTCACAGAAAGAACACTCCAGCATGTGGCACCATAGGGAAGAACCGGAAGGGCTTTCCTCAAAGCCTCGTCAACAAGAAGCTAAGAAGAGGGGAGACGGCGAGCTTGCGGAGTAAGGAAATTCTGGCTGTGAAGTGGAGGGACAGAAGGGATGTTTTCGTTCTTTTAACTCCCCTTTCATGGGAAAAATATAGCAAATAAAAAAAGTAATATAGCATATATAATTGCTACACAAGTCATATTGCAATTGAAAGTTATTAAATGCTACCTTTTCTTTTCAATCTGAAGCACGGTAATCTTATGTAAAATGCAATGTAATATAGTAACCTGGAGGTGTTTGGTACACAAATGATGTACATAATCGCCCCACCCAGAAATGTAATGTCCTGCTTGTGTGAGGGCTTATTGATTTTGACAGAAGTCTGAACTAATATAAAAGTCACATTTTTGGCATCCCCTTATCTACCCAATGTCCTTTTTGGTGAGATACTCCCAAAGAGAAATCATCTAACAGAACGCAGTCTCTGCCACTTTCCTCATTAGCGCCTTGCAAGTGCAGCAGCTGATTGATAATTATAAAACCACTCTCATACACTCTCATACATATTCACTCCCCACTTGGACACAGACAAACAAATGGCTATTTCTTCATAATAACATAAGGCAGGAATCTGCAACAAAGTTTGTTAAAGCTTGTTAAAATCCTTGCAATGTACATAGATCACCAAATGGGAATGTTTTTTTCTCAACAAAAGTGGAATTACTCTTTAAAGTGTTTGTTACCCCAACATTTCATATTCCTGATATGTGCCTGCTGTACGGTGTATTTGTATGAAAAAGTATCCTGTCCTCTTTGTATTGCTTCCTTTGTTTGAAATCCCTGGTGTTCCTGCCAGTCCCTCTGCTTTCCTATTAAAAACTGTGTCCACACTAAACAGGATAACACAGCATGATCAGTTCTCTAGCTATGCTGGGAACTCAACCTGCTCTCCTCCAATGATCAGACTTGTCCTAAAATGCCCCCCCCCCCCCGCAAGCCATTTACTGGGAAGCTCATATACAGCTGAGAACAGAGGGGACAGAGGGAATGTGATCACTTATAAAAAAGGAAAACTAGGTATTTATAATGCATTTTTCAATATCTATACACAAATGGGTTGCCTTTGATATCTCTTTTAAACTGAATGGGTTGTTTTACAAGGTGATCATTTACAATCACTTTATGGACTGGTTCACATCTGTGCATTGCATTTTAGGCACGTTACCTAGGAACTCTATATAATGCATGCCTTCATCAAAGCATGCAGCAAGCTGGATTTTTTTTTAGGCACCCCATATAAAACTTACAGGTGTGAATAGGGTCTAACCCTTGAATTTTGTCTAAGCCCTGGTTCACACCAGTGTGGCTTTGTAGTAGCGCTACTTTAAGTCTGACTATCAGTGCAATTTCATGTGTGGCTTGCTGACATCTGTGTAACTACATTTAACAGATGTAAATGCAAGCCGCACTGAAATTGCACAAAAATAGTGTAGCAACCTTTTTTAAAGTCACTGCGACTTGAATAGCAGCAATGTGAATGATTCCTTTGACCGCATGAACTGTTCCATTCCAAGTTGCATGATAAGACCCACTGGTGTGAACCAGGGCTAATCTCTGGTATTGGACTTGGATTGGTAAACTGCAGTATAACTGCATAAAGTTTACATACACTCCACTCAGGCAAGCTCACTTGATCCCTTGATCCCTTGATGTGATCATCTTCTCCCTCTGGGCTCTGTGCTGTCAGTGGTCCCTTAGCATCATCATGTACAATGCAATGCAGATAGGAGTGCCTTAGAGGGAAGTTTTGAGAGATCAGTCGCACAGATGGAGTGAGCCTAAAGGAGCGAGGAGTAAGGTGATTATTGATCCTTAATGCTGCACCCCTAGGCTCAACATGCAGTTAACCCTTGCAGTGCAGGGGGACCCCACTGCAAGGGCAAATTTTGTATAATTCTTGGAGTTGGGCTTTATGCTGCATTAGCATTAACACTTCCTGGCTTGGGCTGGCTCCACTCTATGAAGGAGAAACAGAGTCATTCATGGACAGCAGCATTGTCAACCTGTGGATGGAATGGTTTTAGATGCACTAACAAATTATGATGGATTTTACTAACAAATTCATGGACAGCAGCATTGTCAACCTGTGGATGGAATGGTTTTAGATGCACAAACAAATTATGATGGATTTTACTAACAAATTAAAGCCAAACTCCAGCCAAACACTTTTTAAGCATTTATAGCAGGACAGGACTAGGACCCCTTCTTACATGCAGGGAACCATACATAAAGGGGACATACTACACATTATATGCCGTTTTCTTATGGGCATGATGTCCACATCTTCACAAGTATGTTAAAATAAGGTCATCCTGTGACCAACTAATGAACTCCCAACACAGGCTGAAAATTCAGCACGAATGCTGAGGTTTATCAGGAATCATAATCAGCTGCACATAAATTTGACAAATAGGCACAATGACTAGGGATGAGCCGAACACCCCCCTGTTCGGTTCGCACCAGAACCTGCAAACAGACCTAAAGCTCGTGTGAACTTTAGAACCCTATTAAAGTCTATGGGACTCAAACGTTCAAAATCAAAAGTGCTAATTTTAAAGGCTAATATGCAAGTTATTGTCATTAAAGGTGTTTGGGGACCTGGGTCCTGCCCCAGGGGACATGTATCAATGCAAAAAAAAGTTTTAAAAACAATAGTTTTTTCAGGAGCAGTGATTTTAATAATGCTTAAAGTGAAACAATAAAAGTGTAATATTCCTTTAAATTTCATACCTGGGGGGTGTGTATAGTATGCATGTAAAGGGGCGCATGTTTCCCGTGCTTAAACTGTCCCTGCACAAAGTGTAATTTTTGCAGGAAAAAAAGCTATTTAAAATCACTCGCGGCTATAATGAATTGTCGACAGTCATTCATTGAAAGTCATTGATAAAAAATGAAAAATAAAAAAGAGCGTGGGGGTTCCCCCAAATTAAAAAAAAAATTACCAGGCCCTTCAGGTCTTCTATGGATTTTAAGGGGAACCCCACACCAAAAAAAAAAAATGGCGTGGGGTCCCCCTCAAAATCCATACCAGACCCTTATCCGAGCACGCAACCTGGCAGGCCGCAGGAAAAGAGGGGGGACGAGAGCAGCCCCCCCTCCCTCCTGAACCGTACCAGGCCACATGCCCTCAACATTGGGAGGATGCTTTGGGGGTCTGTGACCCCTCAAAGCACCATTTCCCCATGTTGATGGGGACAAGGGCCTCTTCCCCACAACCCTGGCCATTGGTTGTGGGGGTCTGCGGGCGGGGGGGCTTATCGGAATCTGGAAGCCCCCTTTAACAAGGGGACCCCCAGATCCCGGCCTCCCCCCTGTGTGAAATGGTAAGGGGGTACCCCTACCATTTAACCAAAAAAGTGACAAAAATGTTAAAAATGACAGGAGACGGTCTTTGACAATTCCTTTATTAAAATCTTCTTTCATCTTCTTTCTTCTGGTCTTCTTCCTTTCTTCATCCTTCGGTTTCTTCATCTTCTTCTTCCATCTTCTTCTTCCATCTTCTTCCATCTTCTTCTTCCTCTGATCCGCTTCTTGCTCTGGTCTTCTCGTCCGGCATCTTCTTCCACGGCGTCCCCGCCCCCCTCTGACGTCATGGGGAAAGCCATAGGGAAGTCCCCATGATGTCCCGTGCGTCAGAGGGGGGCGGGGTCGCCGTCCCCCCCCGCCCCCCTCTGACGTCATGGGGAAAGCCATAGGGAAGTCCCCATGATGTCCCCATGCATAAGAGGGGGGCGGGGTCACCAGGTTGCCCCGCCCTCCGTTATAAAAGAGCTGTCAGACGGAGCGAAGCCTCACACAGCGGGAGCCTCCCATTGAGCGGAGCGGCCCGACACAGAAGAAAAGACACCGACGCCGTGGAAGAAGATGCCGGACAAGAAGATCAGAGCAAGAAGCGGATCGGAGGAAGAAGAAGATGGAAATAGATGGAAGAAGAAGATGGAAGAAGAAGATGGAAGAAGAAGATGAAGAAACCGAAGGATGAAGAAAGGAAGAAGACCAGAATAAAGAAGATGAAAGAAGATTTTAATAAAGGAATTGTCAAAGACCGTCTCCTGTCATTTTTAACATTTTTGTCACTTTTTTGGTGAAATGGTAGGGGTACCCCCTTACCATTTCACACAGGGGGGGAGGCCGGGATCTGGGGGTCCCCTTGTTAAAGGGGGCTTCCAGATTCCGATAAGCCCCCCGCCCGCAGACCCCCACAACCAATGGCCAGGGTTGTGGGGAAGAGGCCCTTGTCCCCATCAACATGGGGACATGGTGCTTTGAGGGGTCACAGACCCCCAAAGCATCCTCCCAATGTTCAGGGCATGTGGCCTGGTACGGTTCAGGAGGGAGGGGGGGGGGGCGCTCTCGTCCCCCCTCTTTTCCTGCGGCCTGCCAGGTTGCGTGCTCGGATAAGGGTCTGGTATGGCTTTTGAGGGGGACCCCACGCCATTTTTTTTTTTTTGGGTGTGGGGTTCCCCTTAAAATCCATCCCAGACCTGAAGGGTCTGGTATGGATATTTAGGGGGGACCCCACGTCATTTTTTTTTTAAATTTGACGCAGGGTTCCCCTTAATATCCATAGCAGACCTGAAGGGCCTGGTAATTGAATTTGGGGGAACCCCCACACTTTTTTTTTTTTTTTTTTTTATCAATGACTTTCAATGAATGACTGTTCTCTGTATTACGGGAGACGGCTATTCATTATAGCCACGAGTGATTTTAAATAGCTTTTTTTCCTGCAAATATGACACTTTGTGCAGGGACAGTTCTAAGCATGGGAAACATGCGCCCTTTTACAGGCATACTATACACACCCCCCAGGTACGAAATTTAAAGGAATATTACACTTTTATTGTTTCACTTTAAGCATTATTAAAATTGCTGCTCCTGAAAAAATGGCCGTTTTTAAAACTTTTTTTTGCATTGATACATGTCCCCTGGGGCAGGACCCAGTTCCCAAACACTTTTTATGACAATAACTTGCATATAGACTTTTAAAATTAGCACTTTAGATTTCTCCCATAGACTTTTACAGGGTGCTCGTGGCTTTTCGAATTTGCCACAAACACCCCAAATTGTTCGCTGTTCGCTGAACAGGCGAACAGGCAATGTTCGAGTCGAACATGAGTTTGACTCGAACTCGAAGCTCATCCCTAACAATGACTTGTTTAAGAATGGATGCCCCATTCCCAAGGATATGACAAGCTTTGCATTTGAAGAAATGCAGATTGAAAAAAATATGTTTTCCTTTATACCACAGATATTATTTAACTTATTGATTTCTAGAGGTTGGGACCCGAATAAACACAGAGCGCTGCTCAAAGCTTCACTGAAGTTAACCTGGTGATTCACACTCCGCCAAGTGCAGCTCCCAAGGGCTCATCTCTCCTGATCATCAAATGAAAAAGAAAAAAGATGGAAGCGCACACTGGCAAGCAGCCCAGTTCCAAATATGACAGAAAGGTTTCAGCTTTGCCCCTTTATTGCATTTCACTCACGAATGGGCTTAATCTATGATTAAGCCTATGAGTCTTCAACATTTGTTGGTTGGGCATGACTTGGGAGGAGGCAAAGTTTAAGCCTTTCTGTCACATTTGAAACTGGGCTGCTTACAGTATTTCTTTAACTAGTTGTTGGGCATCACCATGGGGTCACTAGCAAGCTTTGATTATCAAGCTTGGTTTCATGTAGCTCATCTTACAACAACTTTTTACAAGTCCTACTGTTGGATGTCATATATTGAAAATAATTTTTTTAAGCTGCTGCAGAAGACGAGCTCGTTTGGCTGTACTTCTATAGATCACAGGAGTGCAGTTCGTTCTGTGACCCATTTTCAGCTGAAGCCCAGTCCAGGCTTGGGCAAGATCGCAACAATGGTCGGGATCTGCCAAAATGCCTGGAACGGCACCTGGCTCAGCCTCTCAGCCCGCCACTGAGAGACTAAGCCGGGCCACTCCCGCCTCTCCACAGCTCAGCACTCCAGTGAGCGCGGAGGGGCAGAGCAGATAGCCGATCACTGACAGTCACCAGCTCTCTGCGCACGGAGCTGTGAGAACCAAGCGATCGGCAGTGTTCAATCTCTCGGTTCTCAGTTTTAGAGGTGCCGGGGGACAGTTGCAGCATCAGACCAATGCTGCATCCACCTAGGTAAGTATGACTCTTTAAAAAAACAAAAAAACATAAATCTCTTTTAAAGTGTAACTAAACTTTTTTTTAGTTTTGGATAGAGTGTAAAAGAATTAGAACACCTGTTAGTTTTTTATTGCTGTCTGTGCCCCCTGCTCACCTTCTCTATTTGTTTACCGTTATCATAGAAAGTGAAAGTAATAGAAAATCCCAAATTTTGAGTTGACATCAGAAAACTAATAGAAGGAAAATCTTTCAATGGTGACCCTGGGGACACACTGAGATCCCCTCACCTTGGAGAGATTTTCTCTCACTTCCTGTTTTAGTTATGGGACAGGAAGTGAAGGGAAATCTCTCCTATGAGACAAAGATGACAAAAACAAGACTGATAGGGGTTATAACCCTCCCTTACTCTATCTGTTTTAGTTACACGATAAAACGATCTTCCCATTCATCTGAAGACCCTGTTTTTACTAAAACTGTCATAAAATGAAAATGTTGCACGCATCTATGGTCACCTGTGCCATGTTGCGTAACAGCAAACGGGGACTCCGTGGAAATAACATCTTTAGTTAAGTAGTCTTGTTATATTTTCTAATATTATCTGTATCTGTCATACTTTGTAAGGTAAGGGAAGTGTTTAAAGAGGATGGCCACCAGCACAAAAAATATTAAAAGTCAGCAGCTACAAATACTGCAGCTGCTGACTTTTAATAAATGGACACTTACCTATTCCAGGTTCCAGCGATGTCGGCAGAAGATGACGAGCAATCGCTCGTCTCTCGGCTGCCCCCGCCGCCATCCCCTGTCAGGGAATCAGGAAGTGAAGCGTTGCGGCTTCACTGCCTGGTTCCCTACTGTGCATGCGCGAGTCTTTACTGGTCCCCGTTGTGTCCTGGGAACTGTGAGTTTCCCCGGACACAACGGGGGGGGGTGGTCATCTGCGGCTAGGGGCGGGGCATCTGCGGCTAGGGGCGGCTGGCTAGTCCCGGAAGTGGGTGCAGATACCTGGATTATACAGGTATCTGCACCCCCTCCCCCCTGAAAGGTGCCAATTGTGGCACCGGAGGGGGGGGGGGGGGAATCCAATAATCGGAAGTTCCACTTTAGGGTGGAGCTCCGCTTTAAAATCCTAAAAGACACAAAGAATCCTGCGAGCCACCACTAGCCAGATGCCCAGTAAATATATAGAGAAAGAAAAACTGCTGTCGTTAAACACGTCTCACAAATCATGCAAACATAAATGAGTAAATACTACGCCGTGCTATAAATATGATCTCATCAAAAATAAAATAAATATGAAAGGTATAAAATACAGCAGCTAAGATAAAAATAAATAATTAAATAAAAAAAGTGCTGTGCTAGGTATTATGCACTATACACCCAATAATTGGATACCAAATGCATACATAACATAAAAACACACAAATATTGACCAATGGTGAAGTGCCAGTAAATAATAAATACAAAATTAATAAATAAGAGAGTGGAAACTCAAATGAACAGTAAGTATATAGTGCTCATGTGAAAAAACATATAAATTCATAAAGTTCATAAAAGTCCATATAATGTATGTGAATAAAATATATGAATTGACAAGTATTAAAGTGCTCATGTGCAGACAAAGTATCCTGCTGTACTTCTAATCAATACACTGAGTAGTCCATGCAATCACAAAAACAACTTGGTAGGTGTTCAAATGTGCCATGGTGTCCTCCCTTCAGTGATCCCCTAGGTAGTCAACGCTCACCTTAGAGCGTGCGACTTAGTGATTAACCTAAGTCTAAACACGCATTAGAACCTCCTCTGGGCTCAGAAGGGAAAAACTGCATCCAGGGCTCCTCAGTGACAAACAGACCCTAACACAGGGTACTCACATTTATGAAGTGCGTCTAGTGCATCACTCTATTGCTAGTAATAACCAATAAGATCAGATACCGGAAATGTATGGGGGTGATGTGCGTCTCCTCCTATGGCAGGTAAACTGCTCCTTGTGCTGTCCTGTGCCCTTCCCAGCACGCATTCGATACAGGGGGAGGGGACAGGACAGCACGAGGAGTGATAACCCCCTAAGGCCTTTCATTTAGTTTCTAGAAAGTACTAAACAGCATCAATCCACCTGTCTGATATGGTTTGATGTCCAAAAACTAAAGACGAAGACAAAGTGCCACGCATGCTCAGAATCAAGCAGAAGAGCAGCACTGGCTATTGAACTTAATTTTTCTTGGCTCGTCGTATGTGTTGTACGTCACCGTGTTCTTGACGTTTGGAATTTCGGACCAACTTTGTGCGACCCTGTGTATGCAAGACAAGTTTGAGCCAACATCCGTCTAAAAAAAACATTAGAATACCCAAAGATTTACACTGAATGTGGTTGTATATCTTCCTGTCCTGTTCTTGTTTCCTGTGTGTATTTATCTTGATTATTGTAGCATGTACTTTGGTATATTCTGCCATAATAATCATTGTAGTGGATCTGTAAGGCAGGACCACTGTTATGGCCCGTACACACGCTTGGATTTTCCGATGACCAGTTCCGTCGGAATTTGTCCGATGCTGGTGTTGCGTACACACGATCGGACAATGTTGTCGGAATTTCCGGTCTTCAAGAACGTTGTGGCGTAAGCCGTCTTCCACAAGACTAGAAAAGGGAAGTTCAGCACCACGTCCCGCACCCGTTGGGCTCCTTCTGCTGATTCCGTGTTTATGGCGAGTTAGTTGAAGTTTGGGGACTTACGATTCGCGCTTCTCAGTTTTGTGACTCAGATCGTTACTGCTCTTCAGTTTGTGCTTGTTGTGCATATCTGTTTATTAGTGCGTGTAGTCAGTTCGCATTTGTTGGTCATTGCGGCCTATATCTTGATATAGGACGCTTTGATTTTCACTGCTTATTGTCTGCTCGTTTCTGGTATTCATTTCGTTCTTTCAGGCCTTGCTGTTTATTGGTGCTTTCTGTTTGTCCGTTCTGACCAGCCGACCGTTTGTGAGCGATGTTTCCCGTACGTACTCGTCGCCGAGTTCGTGCTGTACGCAGAATTGGTGTCGGGCTTTTAGCTTTGAGCCAAGACCCGTCCATGAACAGAGCGAGGAGGAGTATGTGGACCAAGAATTGGTTGCTTCAGCGTGACCAATTTTCGCACATGCCTTTGCTTCGTGAGATCCGGGAGAATAATCCTAATGATTTCAGGAACTTTCTCCGGATGACGGACCCCGTTTTTCACCGTCTTTTGGCTTTGCTGACCCCTTTTATCAGCCGGCAGGATACCTGCATGAGACAAGCCATCACTCCGGAGCAGAGGCTAGTTGCCACGTTGAGGTACTTGGCGACAGGGAGAAGCCTTTGGGATCTGAAGTTCTCCACAGGTATCTCTCCCCAGGCTCTGGGAATCATTATTCCAGAGACCTGTTCTGCTATCATCCAGGTCCTGCAGGAGGACTATATTAAGGTAACATTTCTCCTTTACTATTCCCTTCTATGTATGCTCTGTTTGCTTTTCTCCTTCATGCATTTTTCCCTTCACTTACCTCCCCAGCATGCTCTTCTGGCCCAATAAACACCTATGGCCTAGTCACTTAAGCAATGTATTTTGTCTGCTGCATAGTATTGTTTTCCCCAAACACCCCCTAAAATATGCACAAATGTTTGCTGTGTGTTTTACTTCATGCAGAGCCCCTTTTTTTTGGGGGGGGGGGGGTGCCAAACTCATTAGGAACCCCCTCCCCCAACTGCTCTGTCAGATGCTACCAATCCTCTATCTGCTGGCTTTCCCAAGGTCAATACACACTATATACCTACCTCTTTATAGTGGGCATCTTTGAGGATGAATTCAGCAAAGCATCTAGTGCAAGGGGCTGGCTCCATACTTTCCATTTGCTCTTTTTTTTAGGTTATTTCCCTCCTATTAGCTTGCTAGGTAATTGCAGAATGTCTAAACGTGCTTCCCTTTTTTTTGGGGGGGGGGGATTTGGAATGTTCTTTTATCTTTCCTGTGGCCTGCCAATAGTGTTAAGTAAGGAGGGTCTGGCCAAACTAGCACACATTATTGAGCCATTTGGCAATCAATGAAGTGCAGAGGGTTACCTGTCCAACCCCCCCCCAAACCCCTAGTTATTGTCAATGGCCCATCAGAAGTGGGGGGATTGATGGGGAGTGAGTTATCTGCTAGGGGGACCTTCTACTTTTCGGTGCAAATACTTTCAAGGTTACAATTTAAAAGTCTGATGTTGTTCCAAGATGTTAGTGTCTAATCTGCTTGCAATGTTTATGTGCAAAGTGACTAATTTTTTTTTCTTGTTTCACTCCACAGTTCCCTTCCAGGCAACAGGAATAGCAGACTGTGGCCTCCCACTTTGCCAGCCGTTGGGACTTTCCTAACTGCGGAGGTGCAATTGATGGGAAACACGTCCGCATCGTCCCACCCCCCAACTCGGGGTCCTACTATTATAATTACAAGGGGTTTAATAGTGTAGTGATGTTGGCGGTGGTGTCGGCAACATACGAGTTTTTGTATGTGGACGTGGGGATGAAATGCGCACACGGTGTTCTACTGGCATCTCCAGAGTGGCAGTTTGTGCTTGCCGGCTCCAGAGGAGAATGCTGAAGGACTCCCCTTCGTCTTTGTCGCGGATGAAGCGTTTGCGCTGACTCCCCATCTGATGAGGCCCTTCCCGATGAGGACCCTCACCCCAGACCAGAGGGTCTTCAATTACAGGCTGTCGAGAGCCCGCAGAGTGGTGGAGAACACCTTCCGGATCCTGGCCAGCCACTTCCGCCTGTTTTTGACGGCTATTAACTTGGCGGAATACAAACTGAACCACATAGTTCTTGCCTGCTGCATATTGCACAACTTTCTGAAAAGACATAACAGCAACTATGTGGTGCCCGTTGGCCCAGATGTGGACGGGCCTTCCAATGCCGACCTCACAGCCCTTCAAGCGGCACGTCCAGGCTTGCCCCTTAGAGATGCCCGCGAGGTCCGCAAGCAATATATGGACTACTTTGTGGGTAGGGGGGCCATTGCTCTGCCTGACGATGTGTGAGAGGCATTTTTTAATAAATATATTTTTTAACCAGACCTATGATTTCTTGTCATTTCCTGCTTATGTTTTTTGTAGGTGTATTCTAGCTTATTTGTGTTTGAAATGTTTGCCCTTTAGCTTCAACAGTGGGAATGCACTTTCTGGGCAAAAGGAGGTAACAGTCTCTTCTTCCCAAAAATAATCTTCTCATGTTGTGTGTGTGATACCTAATCTTTTGTCTAGAGAAGGTTTGTAGTGCATAACTGACACCCAAAATACTCCTTTTCATCAGCATGACAGAAATGTGTGTATTCCCAAAAATGGTGTGCTACGTGTTTTAGTACAAAGCACTGTGGGTCATTTACATAAGCCAAATCCACTATGCACTACAAGTGCACTGCAAAAGTGCCCTGGAAAATACACTTGCAGTGCAAACTGGAATAGCCTTTAGTAAATAACACCCATTGCCCCCCAAATCCTTAACTTTTGCCATAAATAATGCTTTTGTGTTTTTAAAGAAGGAAGCCACACATTTTTTCAATTAAAAAAGTTTACTTACAACACATTCACAAGTGCCTTTCAAAACTTCTTGGCAAAACTGACAAGATCTTGGTTCTTTCGAAAATTGTTTACTAACATTCCGCATTTGTTAAAACCAGGCATGGAGCAAAACAGAACAGACTGAACATAGGAACTTGCACAGTTCAACTTTCTAAAGTGAAGACAAGATCAGACATGACTATATGTTCAAAGTGTGTTTGATCTTGCCTTCATCACATGGGGTGTCACCCCTGGAAACTGGAAATTTAGAACATGCACACAATTTGGGTCTCAAAATGGACATTAGATGGTAAAACACATGCCTAGAATGTTCAAAAGTGCAATTTCACATCATGGGGATCAATGGACGTGTTTTGGGGGTGCAACCCTGTAATGGAAATTTGTAAGTTCTGTATATAATTGTATTCTATTTTGTATGTATTGCACACTGCCCTCACTGTGCACACGGCACTAATAATGTTTTCAGTACATGTTTACATTCTTTTGAGTCCTGATTAGAATAAGCCTGCCTATGATACGCCCCTTGTTACCATAAATGAACAATTGTAATATTAATGTGATACCTACGTAATCATGTGTATAAAACCCCTGAATTGCGTCATAATAAAGGAGAACGGTTATTTGGAAAGATGCTGAGCGTATCTTTTGTGTCTGTTCCCTACTGCAGTAGTTATTATTAATTTGGAACCACTAATCAATATGAGGATAGGAGTTGCCTATCTATAAATTTCCAGGACAGATGGCGAGCTTTTCCCAGGAGGGGTTAAAAGGTGACCCTGAGTATCCGAAACGAGGAGCTTGAGACGATCTGGGAATTTCTGATAATCAGCCGGCTGAGGTAAGCCTTTTGCTTACATTTGAGTTATCAGACTTCCTTGATCGGTACGGCATTTTCGGGACAAAGGGTACCTATCTTACTCCCCTTAATCGAACTGTATTGATTGGTGGTTATATGTTATGTTGTCACTGTCTACTGTCCATCAGAGTGTTATAGATAAGAAAGAATAGTGCTGTTCACAGGTATATGTAGTACATCTGCTAGAAAAAGTAGTTTAGAGGCAAGAGGGTATAGGCACACGTAGAGAAGACTGGCCAGTCATTATGGGCATTAAATTAAGTAAGAGAATGAAGGGTAAGAGACCCTCAAAAATGCCCAGCGCAAGAGGAGCGCTATATATGAACCGAAGGTGCGGTTCCGCCTATACTGAGCCCCTAGATTAATGGTTAAAGTGGACATGGATCCACAATGGGTAACTGGGTTACCACCGAAGTCCACAGGGACTAAGAATCATGCAGAGTACACAGCTAGAGAAACAGCTATGTCAGCAGGATGGATCAAGGGTGACAATTAACACTAGACAGAAAGGGACATTTTGATGTTAAGTTGTGGGATGAATTTGGGGTCAGGCACTACAACTAGTAAAGTCAAGAAATAGAGACATGAGAGTTAAAACAGAATATTTTATATGTTGTCAGAGAGGGAAGATGGGATGAGCACTATGGCTGCCCGTCTGATCATAGAAGGTACAGTATGTGAAGTATGGTATTACAATACATTGGATGCAAAGGATATCAGAACAAAATAAGGAAAGCAGAAATTTATCAAGGAAGTATTTAAAAGAGTTAAAAGAATGTGAGAGAATGATATGCATGTGTTGTGTACAAATGGGAAAAATGTAAGCGATTTTAGAGAGATATTTGTGTATGTGTGTGAATGCTGGAACCTTTAGTTCTATCGCTTGTGTGTGTCATGTACGCAGATGTGACCCCCTCCTTTGTGCTCTCCTGAAAGAATGTAGCTGGGATGAGAGGTCAGTGATAAGCTGGAAGGACACCATGCCAATTTCAGTTTTTTTAGACAAAACATTTATAACTTTATGTGCCGGGTTAACGAATCTAATGATAAACAATGTGATCACAATTATTTTTGAATCTGTTTTCCAAACATGGTAAAATGAAGGTTACATTTAACCGTTTATTACACAAATTGAATATCCTTTGATAGTGGAAACAGTGCATTTAATAGGGAATTAAAGTAAAATTAAGTAATATGTCCCCCTTTAAGGAACGTTATCTGTGGATATATATTAGGGTGTGATATTGAAATTATCATTTGAGTATTAATTTCTAATTGGAGTTTAACAATTTTATTAATAATATAGATATATTGAAACTGGTTTAGACAACCTTTGATTGGAAATGAAATCCAGGTTAATGGGGAATTTATAAAAATGGGATTAGTTTAGTTTAAGATAACAATTTTGTAATTTTACATTTATTGAGTGGAAAGAAAAAAGATTAAGATGAGGTTGTTAATTGGAATACAGCTGCCATAATGTTTAACAAAGCCAAGATGGATGGGATACATAAGAAGTTTTTCTACAAAAATTAAATCTTAAAGTCTGATAATAAATTGATGTGCGGTCCATGATGTGAGAGTAATAATAAATAAAATGTAAATATGACAGACCCATCACATCAAGTCCACACACCCTGTTAGGATAGATCCCACCTGCAGCCTGTTGTTTTATAGTTTTTGATGTGGCTGAGCGCTTTGTTTGTTTTTATTTATTTTTATTTTTGAATCCAAAGCAGAATGTGTGGATTGTGATATGATGTGCCCATTTTCCTTGTAAGTGCAGTGGGTATAAGCAGAAGAATATTTTGGATTAATGGACATCTCTGCATGACCGCAGGGTATTGTTATCATTTATTATAATATTGCCAGGAAAAAGTTGTCTTTTTGAAACATGAAACTGGAGTTCTTACACAAACAGCATGATAGAAAACAAACCATTGTAATATATTTATGCAAGCTGGACCCAGTAATGAAGGGTTCACCCCGATATATCAGAGCTGTACCTTTATGCAAAGGTGCTATTAGACAAAGTTAGACATTATTTTGGTCAAATATTAAATTGTTAATGGTCCGACATTTTGCGCAGCAAATATACAGCTAACTAAATGTTTGTCTAATGAAAGGTTTAAAATATGAGTTTGTTTATGTACAAATCTAACAATGAAAAATGTGTACATTTTAATCCAGCCACCTTATTGCCCCTATTGGAGGAGGCTGTAGATGGGGGAGACCACATGTCATAGGAATCAGCTGCTGTGAGCCCAGTGCAGGACACACTCCCTGAAGACCCAGATATTTAATATTTTGTAGAGTCATTCCCGGTTTATACTGAGTATGCAGTTTATCACCCAGAAGGATACTCTGTATATAGAGTCATTGGGTCCTTTTTCCCCAGCTCAAGAAGCAGAGCTCCATGTTTTAGCAAAGCCTGTGAGCTATAAAAATAGAGTATATTTATATAGATAGTAGAGAATTAGAGAGCTTTTGGTTCCATTTGAAGGGACAGAAGTTTGTTTTTACTTCGGCAGGTAAACCAATCAAGCATGCTAAGTTAATTTGATCGGCTGTTTTCAGCCTTCCCGGTTCTTGCTGAGGTAGCCATACTAACATTAAAACTCACACATGGAAGCAGACCGACTAAGGATGCTGCATTTACAGCCCCGGACACTTGCTGGGTCTGTGCAACTCACAGATTCCACCCTAGTTCTGGCCCAGTATAGCTGGGATTAATAATTCAACTTTAAGGACCCCAGAACGAGAAGAACAAGTGGTCCACAGTGGGCAACTTCTTATGAAACAGGACATTGGAAAAGGTGATCATTTATGTCTGCCAGCCACTCTTTTCCCTCCAGCTTGACACATGGACCGTGTCATCAGTCACAAGCAGTTATGGCTGCCTTAGCAAATGAGCGTGGGATAGAGCCAGGGTTCACCACAGTTGTTTTTTATAACATACCACTTCTTGTTTTACCTGTTACCAAAGGTGTTACCAAAAGCTGAACATCCCTTCCAGAGATTACAAAAAGATATATCCAGATGCCCAAGTCAGGATCTTATGAGTATGCATTTTGTCTGCATGGACATGTTTTTTGGATGTCCAGTGGCCAATGCTACTGCAAAGGCCACAGTAAAAAGTGTTATCAGAAGTAGTTTTTAAGTAGAGTACCAGAATCTACAGAGACTAACAGAGGAAATAATTTTTATAGGAGAGTCCTTACTAGAAGTTTTGAGGTTTTATTTTTACACTCCCTACTGTCTACAATGTAGCGTTCAAAGTAGAGTAAGAAACTTTTGCCTGAGTGTTTTCTTATAATTTATCAAGCCCCTAAGGGGATGTTGGACTCTCTCCCTATGGGATTTGGTTTGGGAGTGTGTTGTTCACTTGCTTATATTTTGTCTCAGCAGCTGAAGTCCTCCATTCGGATCTCACAGAGAATGTTGCTGATCTTTTAAGGTTTTTGACAAACTCATTTATGTGTTTTCTCCCCAATTCCAGATCCTAAAAGTTTGGAAGGATCTAAAACTAAAGCCAGGTGACTTGTGGATTGTTAAGAGACATTTATATATATAAGGAAATGTTTGGAGACTCAATACAGCATCTATTTCATGTACAGTTTTGCAAAACTTGAAGGAAAGTCACCTGGATCCACACCAGACCCTGCAAAAATGACTAAATTAAAGAAATATCTGAGTTTGATTTGTTTCCCTTTTGCAATCACAGTCTAGGGTACTTAATGATTTAATTACTTTAATGTAAGGGATATATATTTGAAAAGTAGTTTAGCCATGTTGAAGTCATATTTGTCTTTTGTACCTCTTCCATTTTATGTAGAATTGTCTGTGTTTACATGTGCTGATAAGTCAGCATACCAACAATTAAGCTAGAAGGCTATTCTGGCCACAGGAGTGTACAGCCAGTACTCTGTAAATATGTCTTATCAATCATTTGTTTTTCACAATGAAAAGTCATTTTGTAATGAAAAAAGCTGCTCAGCTATTATTTTCTCCACAATGGAGTTTTTGCCTCTTTGGCCAGGACTACCTCCACCTAGACATGTGCAAAGGGAAAAAATTTGTTTAGTTTAGTTTCGTTTTAATTTGTTAATTAATTAATTTCGTTTAGTTAGATTCGTTACATTTGTTAAATTCGTTTTCGGATTTCGTTTCGTTTTCGACCGATTTTCGAATTCGAAAATATTTTGCGACCCGACTTTGGGTCCACGTATCTCGGGGTAGACTATTAACAGACATTTCACTTCTTTTTTTTTTGCAGATCTTCTGCAGACTGTTAGAATCAATTTCATTTTTTTTTTCAAAGTCGGGTCGCAAAATATTTTCGAATCCGCTTGAAATAGTATCAACATGATTTGAAATTTTTTCAACTGCATTTGAAATGATTTCAACCACATTTGAAACTATTTCAACCAAATTCGAAAATATTTTGTGACCCGACTTTGGGTCCACGTATCTCGGGGTTACATGGTGATAGAAACAAATTTGGATATGTCGTAGTGCTAGTTCTACTGTGTTTGCATACCAAATTTGGGGTTTCTAGCTACAAGTGGCCCCGAGATATGTGGCCCCAAAGTCGGGTCGAAAAATGTCATTCTCTGCTGCAGAAAAGTGCTTGACATTTTGCGACCCGACTTTGGGGCCACGTACCTCGGGGCCACTTATAGCTAGAAACCCCAAATTTGGTATGCAAACACAGTAGAACTAGCACTACAACCTCTCCAAATTTGCATATGTACTTGCCTTGCGATCGACATCCGTGACAGCCATTTCACATCTTTTTTTTTTATGTGACAGATGTATATAAGTTTCTAGCTATAAGTGGCCTCGAGATACGTGGCCCCAAAGTCGGGTCACAAAATGTAATTCTCTGCTGTAGAAAAGTACTTGACATATCCCCCATATCTGGGGGTCACTTGGTGCTAGGAACCCCATAACTTGTGGCAGGTGACATGGCAAGTGGACAATCCACAACTTGGTCACGTGGCAGGTCACGTGGCACTTGTGGTCGGTCACGTGGCACTCATGGCAGGTGTCTTGGCGCTTGTGGCAGGTGTTGTGCCAAGTGGACAATGAGATACAGCATATGTACTTGCCTTGCGATTGACATCCGTGACAGCCATTTCACATCTTTTTTTTTATGTGACAGATGTATATAAGTAAATAACCATCTTCCAAAATTTATAATTCAAATAGAAAAGATTAGAACAGAATAAAAAAATATATAATTTAATAGCAGATCTCCTGTAGACTATTAACAGACATTTCACTTCTTTTTTTTTTGCAGATCTTCTGCAGACTGTTAGAATCAATTTCATTTTTTTTTTTCAAAGTCGGGTCGCAAAATATTTTCGAATCCGCTTGAAATAGTATCAACATGATTTGAAATTTTTTCAACTGCATTTGAAATGATTTCAACCACATTTGAAACTATTTCAACCAAATTCGAAAATATTTTGTGACCCGACTTTGGGTCCACGTATCTCGGGGTTACATGGTGATAGAATTGGAGAGGTTGTAGTGCTAGTTCTACTGTGTTTGCATACCAAATTTGGGGTTTCTAGCTATAAGTGGCCCCGAGGTACGTGGCCCCAAAGTCGGGTCGCAAAATGTCAAGCACTTTTCTGCAGCAGAGAATGACATTTTTCGACCCGACTTTGGGGCCACATATCTCGGGGCCACTTGTAGCTAGAAACCCCAAATTTGGTATGCAAACACAGTAGAACTAGCACTACGACATATCCAAATTTGTTTCTATCACCATGTAACCCCGAGATACGTGGACCCAAAGTCGGGTCACAAAATATTTTCGAATTTGGTTGAAATAGTTTCAAATGTGGTTGAAATCATTTCAAATGCAGTTGAAAAAATTTCAAATCATGTTGATACTATTTCAAGCGGATTCGAAAATATTTTGCGACCCGACTTTGAAAAAAAAAATGAAATTGATTCTAACAGTCTGCAGAAGATCTGCAAAAAAAAAAGAAGTGAAATGTCTGTTAATAGTCTACAGGAGATCTGCTATTAAATTATATATTTTTTTATTCTGTTCTAATCTTTTCTATTTGAATTATAAATTTTGGAAGATGGTTATTTACTTATATACATCTGTCACATAAAAAAAAAGATGTGAAATGGCTGTCACGGATGTCAATCGCAAGGCAAGTACATATGCTGTATCTCATTGTCCACTTGGCACAACACCTGCCACAAGCGCCAAGACACCTGCCATGAGTGCCACGTGACCGACCACAAGTGCCACGTGACCTGCCACGTGACCAAGTTGTGGATTGTCCACTTGCCATGTCACCTGCCACAAGTTATGGGGTTCCTAGCACCAAGTGACCCCCAGATATGGGGGATATGTCAAGTACTTTTCTACAGCAGAGAATTACATTTTGTGACCCGACTTTGGGGCCACGTATCTCGAGGCCACTTATAGCTAGAAACTTATATACATCTGTCACATAAAAAAAAAAGATGTGAAATGGCTGTCACGGATGTCGATCGCAAGGCAAGTACATATGCTGTATCTCATTGTCCACTTGGCACAACACCAGGTCACGTGGCACTTGTGGTTGGTCATGTGGCACTCATGGCAGGTGTCTTGGCACTTGTGGCAGGTGTTGTGGCAAGTGGACAGTGACATACAGCATATGTACTTGCCTTGCGATCGACATCCGTGACAGCCATTTCACATCTTTTTTTTTATGTGACAGATGTATATAAGTAAATAACCATCTTCCAAAATGTATAATTCAAATAGAAAAGATTAGAACAGAATAGAAAAAAAATATATAATTTAATAGCAGATCTCCTGTAGACTATTAACAGCCATTTCACTTCTTTTTTTTTTACAGATCTTCTGTAGACTGTTAGAATCAATTTCATTTTTTTTTCAAAGTCGGGTCGCTAAATATTTTCGAATCCGCTTGAAATAGTATCAACATGATTTGAAATTATTTCAACTGCATTTGAAATTTTTTCAACTGCATTTGAAATTTTTTCAACTGCATTTGAAATTTTTTCAACCGAATTCGAAAATATTTTGCGACCCGACTTTGGGTCCACGTATCTCGGGGTTACTTGGTGATAGAAATAGTTTCTAATGCAGATGAAATATTTTCAAATCTGGTTGAAATAGTTTCTAATGCAGTTGAAATAGTTTCTAATGCAGATGAAATATTTTCAAATCTGGTTGAAATAGTTTCTAATGCAGTTGAAATATTTTCAAATCTGGTTGAAATAGTTTCTAATGCAGTTGAAATAGTTTCTAATGCTGTTGAAATAATTTCAACCAGATTTGAAAATATTTCAACTGCATTTGAAATTATTTCAACCGAATTCGAAAATATATTGCGACCCGACTTTGGGTCCACGTATCTCGGGGTCACTTGGTGATATAAACCCCAAATTTGGAGAGGTTGTAGTGCTAGTTCTACTGTGTTTGCATACCAAATTGGGGTTTCTAGCTATAAGATATGTGGCCCCAAAGTCGGGTCACAAAATGTCAAGCACTTTTCTGCAGCAGAGAATGACATTTTTCGACCCGACTTTGGGGCCACATATCTCGGGGCCACTTGTAGCTAGAAACCCCACTAAGGTTTCTATCACTAAGTGGCCCTGAGATATTTCGAATTTCGTCCGCGATTTTTCGATTCGAAAAAAATTCGGATTCGGTTAAATTCGTTAGTATTGTAATTCGGTAATTCGGATGCATCCGAATGTCCGAATAATGAAAAATTCGTCCGAATTTCGATTCGGAACATAACGAAATGCACATGTCTACCTCCACCTAAGTGTGTGGAGGTTCCAGGTTAAAGGTGATAGCAGGTATGGTTAGTGATCAAAATATTGATCAAAAGAGAGGAGATGTAATGGAAATTTGTAAGTTCTGTATATAATTGTATTCTATTTTGTATGTATTGCACACTGCCCTCACTGTGCACACGGCACTAATAATGTTTTCAGTACATGTTTACATTCTTTTGAGTCCTGATTAGAATAAGCCTGCCTATGATACGCCCCTTGTTACCATAAATGAACAATTGTAATATTAATGTGATACCTACGTAATCATGTGTATAAAACCCCTGAATTGCGTCATAATAAAGGAGAACGGCTATTTGGAAAGATGCTCAGCGTATCTTTTGTGTCTGTTCCCTACTGCAGTAGTTATTATTAATTTGGAACCACTAATCAATATGAGGATAGGAGTTGCCTATCTATAAATTTCCAGGACAACCCCTTCACCACACCCACTTTAGTAGTTAGTAAAGTGGTTGCACCCCCAAAACGTTGTCATGCATTCACCATGATGGGAGCTAGCACATGTTGACACAATGTGTGCATCTTCAAAATTTGACACAGTTCTTAAGTTTCAAATGTTGTCACAAACAGCCACAAATGTGTGATAATTACTTTGTGCGTTTTCAGATTTTACCTAAAACATCAATGATGTTCTTCAATTTTTGTTGAACATCATTGATGTTTTTCTTGATCTCATCTAGATCTCGATAGCACACCATTATCTCCCCGATGAGTACGTGTGTACTTTCAGTGGTAAAGTGTGATTCTTCTTCCACAACATCCACATCACCTAAAAACACAAAAAAAAAATGTCTCTTAAAAATGAGGCAGGCATACATTGATTAGCTTGCCAGTAGCTGTGTTCTCCCACACTCACCTGTTGTGGTGACAAGATCTCCAAGTTCGATGATCTCTCCTTCCTCCTCCTCTGCTTCTGGTATTTCCCCTTCTTTGGGAAATACCAGACGTGTCCTCAGACGTTCAGAGTCTTCGCTCCCCTATGAGAATGTACAAAAGGAAGATTTACCACAACAATCTATTGAGGGCAGAAATAGGAAATGTCAAACATTGCTTCGAAGAGAGGGACAACATTTTTTGGTGGCCAGTTTCAAATGACAACAACATGAATGTAGTCACTTTGTAAAGGTGCTAAACTTACTACCTTTTGGTTGAAGTTTGTCTGATGGAGACACCCCTCTAGTATCCACTGGAGCACATGTGTGGAACAGCATAATAAAAAGGGGGTTTGGGTGTCCCAGCACTAGTGCTCTAGAGTCCAGATGGGTAAACAGCTACTGAGTGACCTCTCCTTTACATTGAATAAATTAGCTTTACATTCTTGATGACATCTCTATTGAGAACAAACTTCCTTTCACTAAAAACTTCACCAAACCTCGTATTATAAGTGGCCGAACGATCGAGGTTGAGTACGATCGAATGGACACACACGAACACGACAGTGGCAGAAAGATCGAGGTTGAGTACGATCGAATGCACAGACGAACATGAAAGTGGCCATTTTCAAATGTACAACATTGAAAAAATCCAAACACATGGAGCAGTATGCAAGCAAGAAATCAAACACAAAACACAACTACTTACTTTTTTGAAGAACTCGCTTGATCTTTCTGTACTGATCGGGCTCCCTCAGTTTCAGGTCTGACCAGCATTTCCTCAGTTGCTCCTTGGATCGTTGTACCCCAAAATTATTGTACAGCCTCCTCACAACTTTAGACATGATCTTGGCCTTTCTGACATTTGGGTTGAGGTAAGGCCCATACTTCCCATCATAGTCGCTCCCCTTCAATATGTCCACCATCTCCAACATTTCTCCAAAAGACATATTGGAGGCCTTAAATTTCAGCCTCCGGGATCGGGACGTTTCTGCCTCCGGCCTTTCCTCGTCCTCCTCCTCGTTGCTGTAATATTTAGGGCGCACCTGCTGTGTCCCCGCCATGTGCTCTCCCCACTGCGCCGTAAAGAGAAGGGGTGGGGAATAGACGAGAAAGATCGTCAGGGGCGGGCGGAGTTTCACGCATGCGCACTGTATATAAAACGTCACACGCCTGTGTCGTAGCGACGATCTGTGAGACGAGGGGAGAGACAGCTCACGCACGAGACGATCGCTAGAACGAAGGTACAATTTGAACTTGGTACATAACTAGCCTAGACTGATCAGACCTTGAGGCTTATTTAAGGAGAAGATTAGGAGAGTTTAGCCATTATTTTAGACATTATTTATAGTGTTTTGTGTGGTGTTGTGTCTTGCAGAGAATATGGAGGGGTTCAACGATGTGAGTTTTCTCCCCCTCTTCATTGATAAGTATAGGGAAATGACCCTATTATGGCAGGCAAAACACCCCGATTACAGCAACAAACCAAAGAGGTACGCAGCCATAAAGAAACTTGTGGAATTTGTAAAGCCAAGGATGCCCACGGCAACCGTTCAGAAGTTAAGAATAAAAATTGGCAGCCTGAGGAGTACGTATTTCAGGGAGCGCAATAAGGTCCTGAAGTCCCAAGCATCTGGAGCTGCAGCAGATCAGGTCCATGTCCCCAAGCTCTGCTACTATGACAGGCTCCATTTTCTCAAAGACCAGGCTGATGTCAGGGAGTCACTCTCGACTCTTCCTTGCACGCATCCTTCCACGCAGGCCACCCCTGATGAGGCTTCCGAGGAGCAACCTGGGCCTTCCAGTCTGGAAGAGGTGGAGGAGCCCAGCTTGAGCCAGGTATAGTAGTTTTGTACCCATTTTTGTGAAAAATTTATGATGTTCACTTAATTCAGGATCCCCAATTGCTTAGTTCCTAACGTGTTTGACATATCAACGGACAGTAGTGTTGGAGACATTTGGGGCAAGAATCTAAACTGCAGGGCTGAGAATTGTATGGTTTTCTATTTGTAAACATTTTGCAACAGTCAATAGATGAAAATTGTGTGTGTTTGATGAACAAATAACTCAAACTATGTCCCTTTTTCATACACAGGAAGACCTCAGCCAGGAGGTGGCTGTGGAATGTGGCAGTCAGGAGGAGGCAGGGGTTAGTGGCAGCCAAGAGGTGGGTAGTGGCAGCCAAGAGGGGGGTAGGCCTAGGAGCCTGACTGTCTCCCAAGTCCCTCCCCTCCGCCTTCCCTACAAAAGGGCGAGAAGGGGGGGTGAGGTGGGAGAGTCAGCGCTCCGGCTGATCAGAGAGGCTTCAGCCTCCCTACATGCCACACCCACCTACGAGAAGGCCTTTGGCTCCTTGGTTGCCACTAAAATTAAGGATATGGAGGCGGGGCAACGCAGCATGTGTGAGGATGTCATCCTCAAGGTCCTGAATAAGGGGATGGCTGGGGGGATGACCACACTCACACATGTTTGGGATAGTGACCACGCTCCGCCTCCTCCTCCTCCTTCTGCCACCCCACCAGCACCACAGCCACAGCGTGCAAGGAAGCATGGAAGGAAGACCAGAGAGTGACGACCTGGATTCAGTCTGGTCTGAGAGAAGATGGAGCCTCTCGTAGTACCAGAGCCTGGGGACCTAGATGGCATCTGCTGCAGTTCCGGATGTTTTGGACTTCAGGACCAGATAGCACTCCCTTATTATTAAGATACGTACTCCTCAGGCCACCAATTTTTGAAGCTTAAAAAATGATGTTTGCCGTGGGTGTCCAAGGCTTTGCAAATTCCCCAAGTTTCTCTATCGCTGCGTTCCTCTTTGGTTGGTTTGTTGCTGAGACCTAAATAAAGGTATTTTTGAGTTAAAAAAATCATTGCCTATGTGTTTTACTTTTCTACAATGACAGTTTATTTGTGAGTAGGCAGGTACATTTCACAAATCAGAAAGTCCAATTAACAAGGGGGACCAACAACAAACAACCTCCTAGTAAATTTAGGCAACAAATACAAATGATAATAATGTTGTTTTGCTAAGTTGAGACACACAACCCCCCTCAAAAATCAAAAAAAATTATCCAGAAAATATGTATTCCAAACAAAAAAGAAAAAATGACAAATCCTCCAAAAAATATAACAAACATTCTTTTACGATCTGACGAAAAATAAACATCTAGCCAATAAATCATGAAAAAGAATAAATAAATAAGTTGGTGAGAAGCGAGAGTGAATAGGAGCAGCTAAAACACGTCATTCTTCTTGCATTGTAAAGAAAAAGAGAATGCGCTGCATTAAAGACATTTTAACATTGCAGCGTGACGAATGTGCTGTGTCGATTAGGAACGGTAGTTTTACCTGACCGAGCGCTTCCGTCACAGAATTTCTTCTGAGCATGTGTAGCACTTTGTCCGTCGGACTACGCTACACACGATCGGAATTGGTGTGATCGGACTTTGTTGTCGGAAAATTTGAGAGCAGGAGATAAAACTTTGTCCGTCGGACAATCCGATGGAAAATGTCCGATGGTGCCTACACACGGTCGGAATTTCCGACAACATTGTCCGATAGGACAGAATCCATCGGAAAATCCGACCGTGTGTATGGGGCTTTAGAGTGTGCATAAAAACAGAATCCACTGGATGCATGGGCGTCCGCAGGTAGGGGCCAGGGGGGGCAAGTCCCCTCCCCCCCCCTGGAATCAGGGATTGGATCAGGAGTGATTACCCCATCATCTCCGCAGTCTCGCACAGTCTCTTGTGCCATGTCTGCAATCTCTGACCATCACCTGTATTACGTCTGAGGTCTCTAGCCGTGATAATGTGATAGGGACATTGTCGAAAAGGTCAGAGTATTGCCGCGTACACACGAAGGGACAATCCCGCGGGATTATCCTCTGGACTGAAGTCCAGCGGATAATCCCCTCGTGTGTGGGCGCCGGCGGACTTTTTGGCGCCAAAGTCTGGCGGACCAAAGTTTTAAGTTTTGTTTTAAAATTATCCGCTGGACTTGGCAGTCCAGCGGACAATCCCGCCGTTAGTGGGCAAGTCCGCGGGACTTTTGAAATGAACGGACTTGCCGCTCATCGGCAAGTCCGTTCATTTAGCACGTGACTTCAGGTTACGTAGCTAGCGTAGGCAGTTACTGCCGCCGCGCTAGCTCCGTGACCTGGCATGGATTTAAAGGGACTCCCCACGCCGAAAAAACGGCGTGGGGGTTCCCCCCATGTCAGACCCTCATCCGAGCACGCAGCCTGGCAGGCCAGAAAAGGGGTGGGGACGAACGAGCGCCCCCCCCCTCCTGAGCCGTACCAGGCCGCGTGCCCTCAACATGGGGGGTGCCCTGGGGAAAGGGGGGCCGTGCGGCCCCCCCACCCCAAAGCACCTTGTCCCCATGTTGATGAGGACAAGGGCCTCTTTCCGACAACCCTGGCCGTTGGTTGTCGGGGTCTGCGGGCGGGGGCTTATCGGAATCTGGGAGCCCCCTTTAATAAGGGGGCCCCCAGATACCGGCCCCCCACCCTATGTGAATGAGTATGGGGTACGATGTACCCCTACCCATTCACCTAAGGTGTAAAATGTAAAGTACAAAAACACACACACTTTTGAAAAAATATTTTATTGCACTGCTCCGGGGGTCTTCTTCCGTCTTGGGGGTCTTCTCGCCGGACTCCTCCGCTCTCTTCTGCTCTTTTACCTAGCTCTTTCACGAGCGGGGAGAGTCCGGCTACCTTCTTCGTCGTTGCCGCCGTCGTCTGGGGGTCTCGATCCGCCTTCGGGGGTCTTCCGGGGGTCTCTTCTGTTCTTGCGGCGGTCGTCGTCTTCCGCGCCGCCGGCGCCGCTTCTTCTTCTTCTTCTTGTCCTTCTTCTTGTTCTTCTTCTTCCGATGTTGACCCGACGCTCTCTCTGCCCGGAATGCTTGTGCCGCTCTGCGCTCGGACTTATATAGGGACATGGGGGACAGGGTCACATGTTCATGTCACATGGTGACCCCGCCCCCTTGCGATGTCACAGTCCCAGCATCCTCCGGGACTGTGACAACACAAGGGGGCGGGGTCACCATGTGACATGTGCATGTGACCCTGTCCCCATTCCCCTATATAAGTCTCAGCGCAGAGCGGCACAAGCATTCCGGGCAGAGAGAGCGTCGGGTCAACATCGGAAGAAGAAGAACAAGAAGAAGGACAAGAAGAAGAAGAAGGCGGCGCCGGCGGCGCGGAAGACGACGACCGCCGCAAGAACAGAAGAGACCCCCGGAAGACCCCCGAAGGCGGATCGAGACCCCCAGACGACGGCGGCGACGACGAAGAAGGTAGCCGGACTCCCCCCGCTCGTGAAAGAGCTAGGTAAAAGAGCAGAAGAGAGCGGAGGAGTCCGGCGAGAAGACCCCCAAGACGGAAGAAGACCCCCGGAGCAGTGCAATAAAATATTTTTTCAAAAGTGTGTGTGTTTTTGTACTTTACATTTTACACCTTAGGTGAATGGGTAGGGGTACATCGTACCCCATACTCATTCACATAGGGTGGGGGGCCGGTATCTGGGGGCCCCCTTATTAAAGGGGGCTCCCAGATTCCGATAAGCCCCCGCCCGCAGACCCCGACAACCAACGGCCAGGGTTGTCGGGAAGAGGCCCTTGTCCTCATCAACATGGGGACAAGGTGCTTTGGGGTGGGGGGGCCGCACGGCCCCCCTTTCCCCAGGGCACCCCCCATGTTGAGGGCACACGGCCTGGTACGGCTCAGGAGGGGGGGGGGGGGGCGCTCGTTCGT
This sequence comes from Lithobates sylvaticus, assembly GCA_028564925.1. NCBI lineage: Eukaryota > Metazoa > Chordata > Amphibia > Anura > Ranidae > Lithobates > Lithobates sylvaticus. The sequence goes on along the minus strand of CM053033.1, from coordinate 162,333,468 downwards.
CCCCACCCCTTTCCTGGCCTGCCAGGCTGCGTGCTCGGATGAGGGTCTGACTTGGATTTGGGGGGAACCCCCACGCCGTTTTTTCGGCGTGGGGATTCCCTTTAAATCCATGCCAGCTTGCGGAGCTAGCGCGGCGGCATTTACTGCCTACGCTAGCTACGTAACCTGAAGTTACGTTCGAAATGAACGGACTGCTCCGTGTGTGGGAAAGTCCGTTCATTTTCAAAAGTCCCGCGGACTTTTGGCCGGCGGATTATCCGCTGGAGAAGTCCGTGCGTGTGTGGGCAAGTCCACACGCTCGGAAAGTCCAGCGGACCTAGCTGGAAAGTCCCGCGGGATTGTCCGCTGGACTAGGTCCGCCGGCAAAAGTCCGCACGTGTGTACGCGGCATATGAGTGACCTTAAAATGATGCCCCCCCCTCAAAAAAGTTCTGCGGACGCCCATGAAAGGATGTGTACAGTACAGGAAGAAACAGTGATTTAGTGTACATTTTTCTAATATGAATGACAGATTAAATTCAAGCTAAACATTTCATTCATTATGGAAAAGGTAATTTTATATCCACTCAAAATTGTTGGTTTCAATAAAAGATAATCATGATAACTGCAATTGTTGCAAATTTTAAAGTTTTTAGTTTTGGAATGTTTGACTGACATACCTGCCTTGACTTCAACCACAATCATATTGGAGAAAGAGGTTGCCACTGATCAGCAGCTGAACTGTTGATGCAAGTTCCACCTGCTCTGATGGACAAGTACCTGAACTGTTCCATCAACTATCATGGTCAAGTGCCCGAATTGTTATATCTGTTTTGATGGTGAAGTACCCAAATAGTTTTATCTGCTCTGATGGTCAAGTGCCTGAACTGTCCATAAAGTTCCAGCTACCATGTGGTTATCTGCCTGCGCGTCAATGATTTGTGAGCTGTAATAGTCGGAGGATATGGACTTTGTATTCTACAGGTTTTTCAGTTCTACATCGTTGCAATTGTTGTGCTGCAGCTGTGATCTGATCACTGAATGTCTAATGCCCCGTACACACGGTCGGTGTGATTCCGACCACAAAATCTGTCTGATTTTTTCCGACGGATTTTGTCCGACACTGGTGTTGCATACACGCGGTCGGACAAAGTTGTCGGGAAATCCGAACATCCTGAACGTGGTGACATTCGTTGCGTATGACGGGACTACGTAGAGGCTAGTAGCCAATAGCTTTGGTTTTGTAATGTGATCTGAGCATGCGTGGCACTTTGTCCGTCGGAATTCACTACACACGATCGGAAAATGTCCAATAGGACTTTGTTGTCGGAAAATTTGAGATCAGGATCTCAAACTTTTTCCGTCGGAAATTCCGACGGAAAAAGTCAGATGGAGCCCACACACAGTCGGAATTTGCGACAACATGGTCTGATAGGACATTTTACGTCGGAAAATCCGACCGTGTGTACAGGGCATAAGACTCTGCTGTCCATCACCAGATATAGAGCACTTTGACAAGCTTACACTTTTAAACTCTTTGAAAGGAAAGTTTGTTGTTCATACCACTCCTGTGCTTTTGAAAAAGGAAAAGTTTGGTGTTCGTCTGTTAGTCCAACATATATATTTTTTTTATATTTGTTCAATTTTGGATATTTTTATATTTTTCAGTCCTAACATAGGCAAATTAGATTTTCTCTGCAGGTAAATCAGACAGGGAAAGGAAAGTAGGTATCTACACTTTAGATCCCCCATTTTTCAAGTAAACCAGGGAGAATTATTATTTTTGTTTACCGATATATTACCTTTAAGTACAGTTGGAGGCGTTATATATTTGTGAAAATATAAACAGCAAGAACTCCACACTTAGGAAAAACTACCAGAGTTATGCAGCCTCCCCTGTTTAAACTAATTAAATGTGACTGATGTGTAAAAAAGATAAAATAAATATATGTGCAATAATGTATGGCCTGCTAGGTAGTCAGGAATAAGTTCCTGGCATAGAGTCAGAATTAGCTTGTATAACCTGACATCACCTAGTGTGCTAGTATAAGTTTGTGATAAACAGATTACCCAGTGTGTCAAAGTGCAAACTATTACATGAATTAAGAACTCATATAAGAACCCACTATATTAGTGGTACAATTAATCCCATAGGAAAGTGCTAAATCAATTAACATACAGCAGGTTCGGCGACAGCACCTACTCTGGCTGAGTGGATGAAGTCGGTGAACGATTCTCTTATTAGGGAACAACTCACATATAAGCACAGAGGTAGCCCTAACAAATTTGACAGTATATGGGACCCCTGGCTGGACACACCTGGATTGGCACCCTTGAGGCTGGTCCAGAATAGAATTCTGGGAGGTAGGACGACCACTGACAACACAGTATCTTAGCGAGCTAGTGATACATTACGAAATGATAGAAGAAGCTTGGAGGAGAGGGAGAGTAAACATAAAATTATAGCCTAGCGGAGGTTGATGTAAACGTTGTTTAAAATGTGTCTCATCTCACCGGTTTAGAGATATGTTGCCGCACCTTGTTCTTTATAGACTACTGAATAATTGGGGGAACACGTCGGAAGGCTGTATAGAATACTGCGATGCACAATATATGATGTAATAGAATGTATACTTCCGCTGCTTCACGTTAAATAATTGCACTTATTGAAATACTGCTGAAGGGTCTGCGTACCCGATAAAAAAGGTGCGGACCGGTACCTTTAAATACCTGTGCCTTTTAAGTTTAAGTTTTTGTCTCTGTTTTGTTGTTGTGTGTTTTCTTTTTTCTTATGTTTTGTATGTTTTAAAACACAATAAAGATTTATCTGATTTAAAAAAAAACATACAGCAGGTAGCACCTATATGTCTGCTGAAAAACAAAACAATGTGACATCAAAAAAAATTATGTATATATAAAATATATAACCAGTCCAATGTGCTAAGTGATCTTAGCCGAAAAAAAAATAATAATAATAAATGAAAATAGTTATGTAAACCCAAAAAGTGCTATAGAAAGTCCAAAAACACCTCTATCGGTAGATAGGTAATGAAACTGGAAAATTTCAGAAAACAGTGACTTTGGTGCTCGTTCAATCAGGTGACTTGGTGCTTCCCCTTAAGGTCCCCCACTCACCAGACTTCACTACCCCTGCAGGGGTGATCAGCATAGACAGGTATCCATAGGTGGTCCGTCTGCGGTTGTTCGCTGTGGGCCCCTCTCTCTGCCTTGTTCGCCTGCTGTGTCCTCTCGGGGTATTCACGCTGCTTGACCTGGCACTGCGTCCTCCTTCGTTGTCACCGCTGGCATAGCATGTGAAATTTCTGTTTGGGGGATGTCCCAAGATATAAATACTCACAGAAAGAGATAGAGGATCTCATAGTGTAGTAATTAAAGTTTTTATTTAAAAGTTTTTATTTAAAAATGCAAAAAGTAAAAAGAACTAAAAAGCAGGCCTTCCCTACAGTGGGTACGACCCTGCTAAGCTACACTAGTTGCACAATGTGAAGCTGGTTCGCAGCGTGTGCTCCACCTGCGTTCCACCTGCGTTCCAAGCTTCTACTTCCGTACCGGAAATGACGTAAGTGCGCCTTGCGCGTTTTGTCATAGCACGTTGTCAAAGGTCGCCTTTGAAAACGTCCTATGACGAAACGCGTAAAGCGCACTTATGTATATTTTATATTTCCCTATTATTGCTGGTTCATATTGTGGCTCACTAATGAATTCTAGGCCTCCAAATCCTGGTCAAGGAACCATTAAAGGTCATATGTATTGTTTTACTTTACTGATGTATAGCTTGAGGAATGCAGGAAGACCGAGCCCACGATCCCCCTTAAAAGGTGATATCACTGTCCAAAAAACATTGATCATTTACTCAAATACTAGTCTGTATCTACCACAGCCCAAACTGGAATAGGCTCGTCTCACATAGGAGCTGCCTCCACGAGGCACGTGTTTGGAGCCACCTGTGCCATGTTGCATAACAGCATCTTTAGTTAGGTATTCTTGTTATATTTTCTAATATTATCTGTATCTGTCATTACTTTTAATAAATGTTATACACTTAAGTATTTGTGTGATCTCTCTTTTCACATATCAAATAAAACGATAAAAAAGAACTTAAAGGGGTTGTAAAGGCAGACGGTTTTTTATCTTAATGCATTCTGTGCATTAAGATAAAAACCCTTCTGTGTGCAGCAGCCCCCCCCCCCAAGCCCCCCTAACACTTACCTGAGGTTCCTCTCTGTCCAGAGATGTCCTTGAGTGTCTCAGTCGTCTGATATTCTCACCCCTGATTGGCTGAGACACAGAAGCGGCACCCTTTGCTGTCTCTGCTGTCAAAGTCAGCTAGCCAATCAGGTGAGAGAGGGTGCGGGGCCGGCTCGGGGCTCCGTGTCTGAATGGACACAGGGAGATGTGACTCGGCTCGGGCGCCCCCATAGCAAGCTGATAGCTGTGGGGGCACTGAACATGAAGGAGGGGCTAGGATTACAGAAGAGGGATCCAAAAAGAGGAGGATCCTGGCTGGTCTGTGCAAATCCACTGCAACAGAGCAGGTAAGTATAACATGTTCATTATTTTTCTAGGGAAAAAAATTAGACTTTACAATCACTTTAAATAAGACGATGATAAAACAAAAACTCAGACTGCATTCGGTGGTTATATGAAGGCAGACCTTCCAAAGGAGAAATTGGTCTGAAAAAAAATATGGTGAAGCAAACATTAATTTTTATTTTTTTAAGAAGAGAGTTATGAATTTGAAAAAAGTATGCTAAATATCCTTACAATATATACAGTTCACCTAGAAGAGATTTTGCATTTCTCAACAATACTGGAGTTACATTTTAATGGAAGGAACAAAAGGTGGGGGGGATGGGGGCAAAGCAAAATGAAATACTGTGTTATTGTGAATATGGCACGGTAAAATAAATGTACAAACTCAGCTCTCACAGAAAAAGAAATTAAAAAAGCAAAAGAAAATTAAAGAAGTTGCTCCTTTTACATTCCATAAAATACATTTCTTACAATGTATTTTAGAGAATGCAGCAATTACTAACAAATGTGTGCTGAGTATATGGTTTTTATAGACTTACCTATTTCATATTAATTTATCATATTGTTAAAATACATTTTCTTTTGCTTTTTCAAATTCCCCATTCAAGAAACATTTCACATACTAAAAAATAGCACAACGACTTTCTAGTTCATTGTATTTTGTTACGAAGACTGACTTCCTTCCTTTCCTTCCTCTCCTTGCCTTCTCGGGAGTTTCTGTAATCCAGGTTAATCATAATACTGCTGTTTGCAGCTACGGTAATTTGATAAAATTAGCCATAACTTATAGGAGTGATTTTGTTGCAATTTTATAAACTTTTGAAGACTGCATAGAGTGGAAATTAAAGCAGTTGCTCTAAGAAATGTAGTTATCCAAGCTGCAAAATATGTTGAATATACAGTAAGTCTATTAAACCATATCTGAAGCTATTTTAGCTATTTTTCATTTAACCACTTGACAACTGGGACCTTAAACCCCCCTCGTGACCAGACCAATTTTCAGCTTTCAGTGCTCTCACACTTTGAATCACAATTACTCAGTCACGCAAAACTGCACCCAAATTATTTTTTTGTCCTTTTTTTTCATACAAATAGAGCTTTCTTTTGGTGGTATTTGATCACCTCCTGGGTTTTTAATTTTTTGCGCTATAAATGAAAAAAGACCGAAAAAAAAAAAAAAAAAAAAAAGCATTTTTCTTAGTTTCTGTGATAAAATTTAGCAAATTATTAATTTTTCTTCATAAATTTTGGCCACAATTTATACTGCTACATATCTTTGGTAAAAATAACCCAAATTAGTGGATATTATTTGGTCTGTGTAAAAGTTATAGAGTCTACAATTCGTGGTGCAAATCATAAAAAATGATCACATCTGATGTACTGGTGGCCTATCTCATTTCTTGCGACCCGAACAAGTCAGGAAAGTACAAATACCCCACAAATGATCCCTTTTTCTAACGTATTCATTCCAAGGTGTTTAGTAAGATGCATGGTGAGGTGTTTGATGTTGTCATTTTTTCCCACAATTCTTTGCAAAATTACGATTTTTTTCCACAAAATTGTCATTGTAATAGGTTATTTCACTCACATGGCATGTGTATACCACAAATGATGCCCCAAAATACATTCTGCTACTCCTCCTAAGTATGGCGATACCACATGTGTGGGACTTTTTTACAGCCTGGCCACATAGAGAGGCCCAACATGCAGGGAGTACCATCAGGTGTTCTAGGAGCATAAATTACACATCTAACTTGTTGACTACCTATTACAATTTTGAAGGCCCTGGAGTACCAAGACTATGGAAACGCCCACAAAATGACCCCATTTTGGAAAGTTAACAACCCAACATATAATCTATGAGGCATAATAAGTCTTTTGAACAGTTAATTTTTTTCCAGAAGTTTTTGGAAAACGTGCAAAAAATAATTAAAAACGCATTTTATTTTTTACACAAAGTTTTCCATTTATAAGATATTTCCAACACATAGCATGTACATAGCAAAAATGACACCCCAAAATACATTCTGCTACTCCTCCTGAGTATGGCGATACCACATGTGTGAGACTTTTACACAGCCTGGCCACATACAAGGAACACCGTCGGGTGTTCTAGGCACACATAGCATGCACATACCAAGAATTACACCCCAAAATACATTCTGCTGAGCAAAGGGTAAAAAAAAGATTACCTGTGGTTTTAGTAGCACAGTTGTCCACAGGAGGATAACACTGGTACAGGCAGCAGGCTGGGACTTGGTCAGCAAAAGCGAACGCAATTGTCCAGGCAACCCAAATCTCTTTGAAGCCTCCGTGTCTCCAGACCCTAATCTAGGAAGGAGAAAACAAAAAAAAATGATTTATTCATCCAGAAAAACAATTCTGGAGCCCCTCACATATGTGAGACCACTGTGTTATGAATCCCACTAGTCCAGTGGCAGGGTACAAGATCAGTCCAATAGGCAGGCAAAAAGGATGGTCAAACAGTCCAGGGTCAGTTCCAGATCAGGCAGAGGTATGTACAGAATCGGTAGGCAGAAACGTGGTCGAATAACAAGCCAGGGTCAGTTCCAGATCAGGCAGAGGTATGAACAGGATCGGTAGGCAGAAGCGTGGTCGAATAACAAGCCAGGGTCAGTTACAGAGCAAGTAGAGGCATAAGGGGTGTGAAGGTAAATGGCAGAAAGTGAGGGTTATGTTTACCATACTTCACTAATAACTTGTGAAGTATGATAACAGTGGAAACAGTCAACTATGCAGAGGCCTGGTTGGAAAGGACATTGGGGACAATAAAAAGTGGCATCTCTTCTCACTCCTCCTTTGGAGCACACCCGGAATTTTTTCTGCCATTTTTGGCCTATTGGTCTGGGAGGGATTTTTTCAGGAAAGTGGCGTTCGGAGAGTCTGCTAATCACATCGGATTGAATGGTTTCTGGTGGGCCATTTGGGAATACAAGGGCAGTGGTGATTTCCTCTTGGTAGCCAAGGAAGGATTTGGGGCTTTCAGTGGATTTGTGATAAATGACGTAGCTGTTGTATATGGCCAAATTAAACAAATCAATGGAAACTTTTTTATACCACTGGTATGTTCGTCTTGTGGCAAGGTAGCGAACATATTACAGTGCACACATTCAAGAATGACATTTCCTGCAGGGCTAGTTAAAAACATCTGAACATATTCAAAAAATACGGGGGTTTGGTCACACTATATCGTCATATAGTGCTAAGCCCACTTACTGCGACAAAGTACCCCAAATTAGTGGGTCCTACCCTAGTAATAGAATGAAAGATCCTGCGTCTCAACCATGGGAGCCAAACTCCTCTATGTGGGAGAACTGAAGGGACTCCTCCTATGCACTGGTGGCCACTAAATAAGAAGTAATGAAGAGGGGGAGGGGTGCAGTAACCCAAAAAAAACCTGGTCAGGGTTTATTACAACATACAAAAACATATTTGAGAAGCACACCCTAATGCATTTAGATTCAAGATGGTGCTACCATAAGACCAACAAACAATAGCTAACATATTACAGTGCACACATTCAATTACCTCTTATTTAGTGGCCACCAGTGCATAGGAGGAATCCCTTCAGTTCTCCCACATAGAGGAGTTTGGCTCCCATGGTTGAGACGCAGGATGTGTTAAAAAAAAAAAAAGGTAAATCAGAAAGTCCAACATAAACATGATGCCTCGTGCAGAACTAGTGTGAAAACATCATTGGCGTATTGCTAAGTGTTGCAAAGAAACAGGTCTTGTTCTTTTCTACATTATGGAATACAGTTTAATAAATGTCCATAAAAGTGAATAGCAACAAAGAATAGTTGTCCCTAAACTGCCTGTCTTCTGACCTGGAAAACTAGATGCAAATGTGCTGCTTGCCTTTCTCATAATGATCTCAACAATACACCCGCTATAATTATCTGGATGCTATTTAAAGTGGGAGCACCTGCTGGTGGAGTGTGCATGCATGTGTGAATCTGGAAAGGTATGCATACAGTATGGTTTACATTTTTTTTTTCTGCTTTTCATTTTTTTTAAACTAATTTGAGGTTAAAATTTTGCCTGTTTAAAGTCTAATAGGAGTTTCAACAAAACTATATGGTTAAAAAAAAGTGATACTAAACTTTGGTTTTAAAAAAATTCTATACAAGTATGTATTTTTACCTAAAAATAGTATTGCTCTCAGTCTCCTCCAAATCTCCAAATTCCTTTTTTTGCTACTGTGATTCAACTTCCTGTTAGGCTGTTTTGTAGAGTGTTTTGGTTACATTTGGGATTTGGTTTGCTTTTTATGGGGGGGGGGGGGGGGGCAAAATAACGCTGTAATAGCACCATAGGACCCTTTCCCAAAATTGTGCTCTGCTGCATTAATGTGAACTGGCACCACTGAAAACAACGTGATTTCCATTGTCATGCTATTCTGTGTGACTCAAGTCGCATCTGAATTCGTACTGGTGTGACCCAAACCTCAGAGGGTGGCTAAGTTCGTTCTCCATGGCCCCACTGTATGTTGGAATGTAGACACCCTTCCTCCCAGAGATGGACTATAGTATAGATATGTAGTGCACATAGAGCATTGCACATGACCACAGCTACCATGCACTGCTCATTCCAAAGAAAAGTGAGAGGGAAAAGGAGGCATTTGGAAACTCACAGAGGACATTACAAATAGGCAGAAAAACACAGTAAGAACAATGTTTATTGTTAGGGTCACTAAGTAGTGGATTTCTTTTGGAAAACCAGGCTATTGTTTAGTGTCACTTTAGGCCCACGTTCACACTGATGGCGAACTGAACTCGCACAATTTCTAACCAGAATTTCAGTCCTACTTCGGGGGCGATTTCAGATAGTACCTCCAGAGAGCTCCCATAATGCCTCCAGCATTCCCCCTTGGTGCCCCCAGAGTGCCCCCCCCCCGGTGTTTTTTTTTTTTTTTTTTCGGTTCGAACCAGAACCTTCGAACGGACCGAAAGTTCGCGCAAATTTTCGAACCCTATACGTTATAATGGACGCCAACGTTCGAAATCAAAAGTGCTAATGACAACGGCCAATAGGCATGTTAATGTCATAAAACAGGTTTGGGGACCCGGGTCCTGCCCCGGGGGACATATATCAATGCAAAAAGAACTTTTAAAAACTAACGTTTTTTCGGGAGCCGTCATTTTAATGATGCATAAAGTGAAGAAAAAAAGAAAAGTGAAATTTTCCTTTAAATATGGTACCTGGGGGGTGTCGAAAGTATGCCGGTGAAGTGGCATGTGTTTCCCGTGTATTAGAACTGTCCTTGCACAAAATGACATTTGTAAAGGAATAAAAAGAAGCCATTTAAAAACCACTTGCGTCTTTAATGTCATGTCTTGTCCTGGCCGCCATATGGCTGAAAATCCTTGAGAAAAATGGCATGGCCTACCCCATCCCCCCCCCACCCCCCCCACCCCAGCCCCTTTGGGTCTTGTATGGATATTAAGGGGGACCCCGCACCCAAAATAAAACCCTATACCTACAACCCTATATACTCTGAACAGCAGTATATAGGTGGTGCAAACAAGACACGGACTGTAGGTTTGTTCTTAAGTAGAATCTGAACAGGTACATTATGAAGTGTAGCTCCATCCCAAAAAAATCTATTTTTAAGCTTTTTGGAGAACATAGGGAGGGGTTATCACCCCTGTAACATTTGCTGTCTTTGCACATCTGTTCAGAACATGTCACCTCACTTTCCGTCCCAATGACAAATGTTTTTGGAAAAGTGGGGTTTTAATTGAAACAAGGATTGGTGATAAAGTATCAGTAGAGAGGAGATACCTTTTTCCCAAATTAAATCTAACAGGATAGAATTTCCCTTCCTAGGGGTAGATTTCCTCTCACTTCCTGTTTTCTCTTTCCATTTGCAAGTAGGAGTCGTTTGTAAGTTGGATGTTTGAAAGTAGGGGCCTGGCGTATATACTCTGCAGAAATTTGCCCTATTAGATGTTGGTGTAGCCACAAGACTGGTGGGCACAGGAATGGGCCCTGCTGTGAGTTAATAGATCAAGATTTGTACTTGCATGCACCTGTTGAACCGGGCAGAAAAATTGGGCCTTTGGCGGTGGTGGTGGTGGTGGTGGTGGTGGTGGTGGTGGACGGTGTTGCCACAAGACTGTAAGCTCTCACAGTTACTCTTGGTGGGCGCAGGAATGGGCCCTGCTGTGAGTTATTAGAGCAAGATTTGTAATTGCAAGCACCTGATGAACAGGGCAGAAAAATTGGGCCTTTGGCGGTGGTGGTGGTGGTGGTGGACGGTGTTGCCACAAGACTGTAAGCTCTCACAGTTACTCTTGGTGGGCGCAGGAATGGGCCCTGCTGTGAGTTATTAGATCAAGATTTGTATTTGCAAGCACCTGATGAACAGGGCAGAAAAATTGGGCCTTTGGCGGTGGTGGTGGACGGTGTTGCCACAAGACTGTAGGCCCTCATAGTTACTCTTGGTGGGCGCAGGAATGGGCCCTGCTGTGAACTATTAGATCAAGATTTGTAATTACACTCCCCTGTTAAACAGGGGCTGAAAAATTGTGCCTTAGACATTGGTGCTGGTGCCACAACACTGCAACCCCTCACAGATACTGTACTCTTAGCACAGCAATGAGACCTGTTGCAAAGCATTGCCTAAAAATTGTAATTACACGCCCCTGTTAAACAGGGGCTGAAAAATTGTGCCTTAGGCACTGGTGCTGGTGCCACAACACTGCAACCCCTCACAGATACTGTACTTGGAGCACAGCAGTCACACGTGTTGCGAAGCATTTTTTTAAAAAAAATTGTAATTACACGCCCCTGTTAAACAGGGGCTGAAAAATTGTGCCTTAGGCACTGGTGCTGGTGCCACAACACTGCAACCCCTCACAGATACTGTACTTGGAGCACAGCAGTCACACGTGTTGCGAAGCATTTTTTAAAAAAAATTGTAATTACACGCCCCTGTTAAACAGGGGCTGAAAAATTGTGCCTTAGGCACTGGTGCTGGTGCCACAACACTGCAACCCCTCACAGATACTGTACTTGGAGCACAGCAGTCACACGTGTTGCGAAGCATTTTTTTAAAAAAATTGTAATTACACGCCCCTGTTAAACAGGGGCTGAAAAATTGTGCCTTAGGCACTGGTGCTGGTGCCACAACACTGCAACCCCTCACAGATACTGTACTTGGAGCACAGCAGTCACACGTGTTGCGAAGCATTTTTTTTAAAAAAATTGTAATTACACGCCCCTGTTAAACAGGGGCTGAAAAATTGTGCCTTAGGCACTGGTGCTGGTGCCACAACACTGCAACCCCTCACAGATACTGTACTTGGAGCACAGCAGTCACACGTGTTGCGAAGCATTTTTTTAAAAAAAAATTGTAATTACACGCCCCTGTTATACAGGGGCTGAAAAATTGTGCCTTAGGCACTGGTGTGGTGGCATGGATCATTGAGGAGGAGGAAGAGGATAGTCAGTGAACATAACAGGACAATCACTCAGCATCAGCATAGGCAGTCTTGAAGGGATGTGACATTATAAATTATTCCGTTATATCCGCTTCAGGTGCCTGGTAGCTGGTGGTGATCCAAGACTGATTCATTTTGATGAAGGTCAGGCGATCAACCGAGTCGGTGGACAGGCGCACCCTATGATCGGTGACAAATCCTCCAGCAGCACTGAATGTGCGTTCGGAAAGAACGCTGGAGGCAGGACAGGCCAGTAGCTCAATTGCATACTGTGCAAGCTCTGGCCAGTGATCCATCCTCAGGACCCAGTAAGCCAGAGGATTTTCGGTGGGAAAGGTGTCCAAGTCTGACCTTGCCCCAAGGTATTCCTGCACCATGTATATCAGACGCTGGCGATGGTTGCTGGAACCGATCATACCTTGGGGCTGCGGACTAAAAAATTGTCTGAACGCATCGGTCAGACGTCCACCTTCCCCACCGCTCCTTCTGCTACTGACCGAAGCCTCAGCAACTCGTCGCCCAGGACCAGGAGTTTGTAACCTCCCAGTTTCTGGGAACGCGTTGCACAGACCTTTCTGCAAGGCCTCCCTGAGATGTCTCATCCTCTGCTCCCTCTGCGACGGCAAGATAAGGTCCGCAACCTTACCCTTGTACCGTGGATCAAGGAGAGTGGCCAGCCAGTAATGGTCCCTCTCCTTGATCCGAAGAACACGAGGATCCTTCCGCAGGCTTTGCAGGATCAGGGAGGCCATGCAGCGTAGGTTAGCTGAGGCATTCGGTCCGGAGTCTTCTGGGTCACTGAGGATGACATGATCGCCAGCCACCTCCTCCCAGCCACGTACAAGTCCACTGGTTTGTTGGGACTGTACATCATCCCTAAAAGACTGCTGCTGATGCTGAGTGCCAGGCTCCACCTCCATGCTCACACAATCCTCCTCCTCCTCCTCCTCCTCCTCATCCTCTTCCTGTGTGATGGGTGGGACAGAAGGAACACTGTCCGGATAAAGGGGGCCTTGAGAGGCAAGGAAGTCCTCCTCTTCCTGCCTCTGTTCTGCCTCAAGTGCCCTGTCCATTATCCCATGCAGCGTATGCTCCAACAGGTGGACAAGAGGTACAGTGTCACTGATGCATGCACTGTCACTGCTCACCATCCTCGTGGCCTCCTCAAATGGTGAGAGGACAGTGCATGCATCCCTGATCATGCTCCACTGACGTGGGGAAAAAAAAACCAAGCTCCCCTGACACTGTCCTGGTGCCGTAGTCGCAAAGGTACTCATTGATGGCCCTCTGCTGCGTGTGCAGTCGCTGCAGCATGGCCAACGTTGAGTTCCACCTGGTGGGCATGTCACATATTAGGCGGTTCTTGGGCAGGTTCAGCTCCTTTTGCAGCTCAGTCAGCCGAGCACTGGCATTATAAGATCGGCGGAAATGCACACAGACTTTCCTGGCCTGCCTCAGGACATCCTGTAAGCCTGGGAACCTGCCCAAGAACCGCTGCACCACCAGGTTGAGGACGTGAGCCATACAGGGCACATGGGTGAGCTGCCCCTGTCGCAGGGCGGAGAGGAGGTTGGTGCCATTGTCAGAAACGACCATTCCTGGCTTAAGCTGACGTGGCGTCAACCACCTCTCGGCCTGCCCCTGCAGAGCTGCTAGAACCTCTGGCCCAGTGTGGCTCCTGTCCCCCAAACACACCAGCGCAAGCACGGCATGGCATCTTTTTGCCTGCGCACTTGCGTAGCCCCTTGTACGCCTACGGAGCACCGCTGGTTCTGAGGACAGAGCACTGGAGGAAGAAGAAGAGGAGGGGGTGGAGGAGAGAGGTGTGTCACAACCAGTAGCAGTAGTAGCGTTTTGGAGGCGTGGTGGCGGAACAACCTCCAACACTACTGCACCTTGTCCTGCATCCCTCCCAGCTGCCAATAGAGTGACCCAATGGGCCGTGAAAGAAAGGTAACGTCCCTGTCCATGCCTGCTGGACCATGAGTCAGCGGTAATATGCACCTTACCGCTGACCGCCCTGTCCAGCGAGGCATGGACATTGCCTTCCACATGCCGGTAGAGAGACGGAATCGCCTTCCGTGAGAAAAAGTGGCGTTTGGGAACCTGCCACTGAGGAACCGCACATTGAACAAACTCACGGAAGGGGGCCGAGTCTACCAACTGAAAAGGCAGCAGTTGAAGTGCTAGCAATTTAGCCAAGCTAGCATTCAACCGCTGGGCATGTGGATGGCTGGGAGTGTACTTCTTTCGACGGTCCAGCAGCTGGGGCAGGGAAATTTGCCTGCTACTATCGGACGTCGGTGTACTGCAAGTACTTGGTTGTGACACACCTAATTCTACACCTTCAGTCCTCTCACAGCAGCTTTCAGAGAGGACTGAAGATGTAGTGGGGATGGAGATCCCAGCTGATGAGGAGCAAGGAGAGGTCCGCTTAGTTCTTTGGTGTGGGTCTTTTATGTGTGCCTGCCAACGAGCTGCATGGCAGGTCGACATATGTCTGCTCATGCTTGTGGTGCCCAAGCGGCTGATGTTTTGGCCACGCGAGATACGCTTGAGACAAATATTGCAAATAGCAGTGGTGCGATCTGATGCACTCGTCTCAAAAAAGGCCCACACCAAAGAACTTTTCTGATAACGTGCAGAGGCAGCGCCCTGCACAGGCGGAGCTCTGCGGTGTTGTACAGTTGCTGTGCTGGCCTCTAGCTGACCTCCAGGGGGCATCCTGCCTCGTTGGACATGTGATGCCGCATCATCCTCCTCCTCCTCCTCCTCCTCTCTCATCCTCTCTCCCTCCAGGCACCCACGTGGCGTCAGTGACCTCATCATCCCCTCCCTCTTCACCACTAGAGCAAACCTGGCAGTAAGCTGCAGCTGGTGGAACAGTACTGCCAGATTGCTGTCCTTCAGCATCCCCTCTCTCTGCGCGCACACTACTGACTATTCTCAAGCTGGGTATCATCATCCGAGCCTTCGAATCTTTGGGCATCCTCCTGGAGCATGTACCCAACACTGTGCTCAAAGAGTTCGGGGGACTCCTCAGGAGGACATGGTGGGTCTAGGGAAGGGGTGGCTGATGATGCCATTGAGTACGCGTTGGCAGCTGCTCTGCCAGTACCCTGAGCCTGGGTGAGAGAGGATGAGGAGGATGAGGAGGGCTTGGTCATCCATTCTACCAAGCCTTCAGCATGATGCGGCTCCACATGTCCAGCTGCTGAAAACAAAGACGCGCGTGTCCCATGGCCACGTGCTGATGACGATGCACGACCACGTCCACGTCCACGGCCACGTCCACTAGAAACAGAGCCTGCCTGCCCTGTGTTCTTGGCTCTGCACGCTCTGCCTCCCCTTGGCGGTCTTCCAGCCATTGTAGTCGGTAGTCCTGTTGGTGCTGCTGAGAAGAAAATATAGGAGCTCTGTGTGATGCCACTAACACACTAGAAGTCCTATGGGTGCTTCTGCAAAGAAAATATAGGAGCTCTGTGTGATGCCACTAACACACTAGAAGTCCTGTGGGTGCTGCTGAGAAGAAAATATAGGAGCTCTGTGTGATGCCACTAACACACTAGAAGTCCTATGGGTGCTTCTGCAAAGAAAATATAGGAGCTCTGTGTGATGCCACTAACACACTAGAAGTCCTATGGGTGCTTCTGCAAAGAAAATATAGGAGCTCTGTGTGATGCCACTAACACACTAGAAGTCCTGAGGGTGCTGCTGAGAAGAAAATATAGGAGCTCTGTGTGATGCCACTAACACACTAGAAGTCCTATGGGTGCTTCTGCAAAGAAAATATAGGAGCTCTGTGTGATGCCACTAACACACTAGAAGTCCTATGGGTGCTGCTGAGAAGAAAATATAGGAGCTCTGTGTGATGCCACTAACACACTAGAAGTCCTATGGGTGCTGCTGAGAAGAAAATATAGGAGCTCTGTGTGATGCCACTAACACACTAGAAGTCCTATGGGTGCTTCTGCAAAGAAAATATAGGAGCTCTGTGTGATGCCACTAACACACTAGAAGTCCTATGGGTGCTTCTGCAAAGAAAATATAGGAGCTCTGTGTGATGCCACTAACACACTAGAAGTCCTGTGGGTGCTTCTGAGAAGAAAATATAGGAGCTCTGTGTGATGCCACTAACACACTAGAAGTCCTATGGGTGCTTCTGCAAAGAAAATATAGGAGCTCTGTGTGATGCCACTAACACACTAGAAGTCCTGTGGGTGCTGCTGAGAAGAAAATATAGGAGCTCTGTGTGATGGGACTAACACACTACAAGTCCTATAGGTGCTTCTGGAAGAAAATATAGCTCTGTTTGATTGGACTAACACACTACAAGTCCTATAGGTGCTTCTGGGAACAAAATATAGGAGCTCTGTGTGATGGGACTAACACACTACAAGTCCTATGGGTGCTTCTGGGAAGAAAATATAGGAGCTCTGTGTGATGCCACTAACACACTAGAAGTCCTATGGGTGCTTCTGAAAGAAAATATAGGAGCTCTGTGTGATGCCACTAACACACTAGAAGTCCTATGGGTGCTTCTTAGAAGAAAATATAGGAGCTCTGTGTGATGCCACTAACACACTACAAGTCCTATGGGTGCTTCTGGAAGAAAATATAGGAGCTCTGTGTGATGGGACTAACACACTACAAGTCCTATGGGTGCTTCTGGGAAGAAAATATAGGAGCTCTGTGTGATGGGACTAACACACTACAAGTCCTATAGGTGCTTCTGGGAAGAAAATATAGCTCTGTTTGATGGGACTAACACACTACAAGTCCTATAGGTGCTTCTGGGAACAAAATATAGGAGCTTTGTGTGATGGGACTAACACACTACAAGTCCTATGGGTGCTTCTGGGAAGAAAATATAGGAGCTCTGTGTGATGGGACTAACACACTACAAGTCCTATAGGTGCTTCTGGGAAGAAAATATAGGAGCTCTGTGTGATGGGACTAACACACTACAAGTCCTATGGGTGCTGCTTCGAAGAAAATATAGGAGCTCTGTGTGATGGACTAACACACTACAAGTCCTATAGGTGCTTCTGGAAAGAAAATATAGGAGCTCTGTGTGATGGGACTAACACACTACAAGTCCTATGGGTGCTTCTGGAAAGAAAATATAGGAACTCTGTGTGATGGGACTAACACACTACAAGTCCTATAGGTGCTTCTGGGAAGAAAATATAGGAGCTCTGTGTGATGGGACTAACACACTACAAGTCCTATAGGTGCTTCTGGGAAGAAATTATAGCTCTGTTTGATGGGACTAACACACTACAAGTCCTATAGGTGCTTCTGGGAACAAAATATAGGAGCTCTGTGTGATGGGACTAACACACTACAAGTCCTATAGGTGCTTCTGGGAAGAAAATATAGCTCTGTGTGATAGGACTAACACACTACAAGTCCTATAGGTGCTTCTGGGAAGAAAATATAGCTCTGTGTGATGCCACTAACACAGTACAAGTCCTATACGTGCTTCTGGGAAAAAAATATAGCTCTGTGTGATGGGACTAACACACTACAAGTCCTATAGGTGCTTCTGGGAAGAAAATATAGCTCTGTGTGATGGGACTAACACACTACAAGTCCTATAGGTGCTTCTGGGAACAAAATATAGGAGCTCTGTGTGATGGGACTAACACACTACAAGTCCTATAGGTGCTTCTGGGAAGAAAATATAGCTCTGTGTGATAGGACTAACACACTACAAGTCCTATAGGTGCTTCTGGGAACAAAATATAGGAGCTCTGTGTGATGGGACTAACACACTACAAGTCCTATAGGTGCTTCTGGGAAGAAAATATAGCTCTGTGTGATAGGACTAACACACTACAAGTCCTACAGGTGCTTCTGGGAAGAAAATATAGCTCTGTGTGATGGGACTAACACAGTACAAGTCCTATACGTGCTTCTGGGAAGAAAATATAGCTCTGTGTGATGGGACTAAGACACTACAAGTCCTATAGGTGCTTCTGGGAACAAAATATAGGAGCTCTGTGTGATGGGACTAACACACTACAAGTCCTATAGGTGCTTCTGGGAAGAAAATATAGCTCTGTGTGATGGGACTAACACACTACAAGTCCTATAGGTGCTTCTGGGAACAAAATATAGGAGCTCTGTGTGATGGGACTAACACACTACAAGTCCTATAGGTGCTTCTGGGAAGAAAATATAGGAGCTCTGTGTGATGGGACTAACACACTACAAGTCCTATGGGTGCTTCTGGGAAGAAAATATAGGAGCTCTGTGTGATGCCTGCCACTAAC
Source organism: Lithobates sylvaticus (assembly GCA_028564925.1). NCBI lineage: Eukaryota > Metazoa > Chordata > Amphibia > Anura > Ranidae > Lithobates > Lithobates sylvaticus. Next base: position 162,315,191 of record CM053033.1, on the reverse strand, counting down.
ACACTACAGGTCCTATGGGTGCTTCTGGGAAGAAAATATAGGAGCTCTGTTTGCTGCCAGTGCCTGCCACTAACACACTACAAGTCCTATGGGTGCTTCTGGGAAGAAAATATAGGAGCTCTGTTTGCTGCCAGTGCCTGCCACTAACACACTACAAGTCCTATGGATGCTTCTGGGAAGAAAATATAGGAGCTCTGTTTGCTGCCAGTGCCTGCCACTAACACACTACAAGTCCTATGGGTGCTTCTGGGAAGAAAATATAGGAGCTCTGTTTGCTGCCAGTGCCTGCCACTAACACACTACAAGTCCTAGGGGTGCTTCTGAGAAGAAAATATAGGAGCTCTGTTTGCTGCCAGTGCCTGCCACTAACACACTACAAGTCATATGGGTGCTTTTGGGGTGCAGTGCTGTACTAACAGCACTGCGGTTGGTACTACTGAAATACTGTACTAACAGTAAGACGTGCACCAGACTAACCCCCAGCAGCAGCTAAAAACACACTAACCAGCAGCAGCAATGGATGATCAATGACAGGTAGCAATGGTTTAGCAAAGTAGAGCAAATCTTTCTAAATGAATCTAGCAAAGAGTGACACAGAATCAGCCTGCTCTCTCCTAAAGCCGGAACTCATGTGACCGGCGCCGACGGCGTGGCGGCCTTTTAAATGAGGGGGCGTGTACTAAAGCCCCTGAGCTGTAATTGGCTACAGGCGTCCTGCCTGTAGCCAATTATGGCTCTCCGAGTTTCTGGCGCTGTGATTGGCCAAGCATGCGGGGTCACAGTGCATGCTTGGCCAATCATCAGCCAGCAATGCACTGCGCCGGCCGCCGCGCCGGCCGCAATGCATTGCGGGGCCGCTCGCATCACACGAATGTGATGATGCGAGCGGCCAAAATAGTTCTGGGCTCGCCGAGCGAGCGAACACCCGGTGCTCGATGCGAACATGGGTTCGCATCGAGCACCTGGTGCCTAGCCATGGCAGCATACAGATGATAGAGCTCTGCCTCGACTCCTCCCTCCGGACTAGTGAATAGCATAAAAGAAAGGCATAGTCCCTCCCCCAACATAATATAGAAGACAGAGGGTGGGAGTGTATGCTGCCATGGATAGGCACCAGGAAAGGAAAATTACAGTAAGTATGATACAAAAATGGCAGCATACAGATGATAAATAACTAGTTCACACGGGTGGGATAATTATTATATATATATATATATATATATATAATTATGTATGTTAATCAGGATGGATCTATTATTACCACTGAGCTGTAACAAAGGGAACCTGCAGGACACTGCTGACCACGTCTGACAGCCATGAGCCCTGAAATGATTCTGACCCTTATGCAAAAAGAGGTGGGTGGGCTAATACTAGTGTCCACCCCTTTAATTGGAGCTCAGCCAGGAAGGGAAGAAATACGATCCCCCCCCCCCAAAACAAAAATGGCCGATAGCCATCCGGAACACTGCACATGAGCCCGTGCATGCGCGTCAACTCCCGTCTTTAGAGTCTCTAGGGCAGCAGAGCCGTCTGATAACAACAAGCACTTACCCCACCAACGGGGCCTCGCACATCATGACAAGCCCACTGGATGAGGCACACTGACCAGGACGTGCCGCTGGTTCGCGCAAGTGCACTGACTCCACCATTCTGTCCCCTCCGCCAGACACCGGATGAAATGGATGTCTGAGCAGATAAGGCAAGCCGAGGGACACCCAAGGCAGTCCGAGGGACACGCAAGGGGCCCGACAACTGAACCCCCAGGCAAGAGGTATCCCCTCCCTACTGCGATCCCCAGAAAAATACGGGGAGCTGCGGTGTGCCGCGCATGCGCAAACTTTAATGGGGAAATGGCAGAGGAGAGGAAGAGGAAAGAAAAAAAAAGGGGAAAAGGCTGATCCTTCTGTGAATCCACTGGAATTCACCACATCGTGTAACAGCAGACTGCATTCCTGTGAGGAAACTCTGCAGATGATCCCAAAATATCCACAGAGGGGATTCCCAGTCTTATTAGCAGCCCAAGAACAGGGACTGAGCACGGGAGAGGCTGAACCCGGCAGAAGCTGCCAAAAGGCAGAGGTAGGGACATACTGCTTACTCTTCACCAATTCAAGTGGTATGAGGAAAAAAAGGAGAATGTTGGGGGAGAGACTATGCCTTTCTTTTATGCTATTCACTAGTCATGAGGGAGGAGTTTAGGCGGAGCTCTATCATCTGTATGTTGCCAGGGAGGCACCAGGATAACTTCTTCAAGAAGGTTAATCATCATGGAACGTCGCAAAAGATGTTGGTTGTCTAAAATCTGGACCAAGTACAAATCAAATGGGAAGGTTGATAAAAGGAAACGTACTAAAAGACCAAGGAAGACATCAAAGCGTCAAGATATAAAACTTATAGCAATATGCCTTAAACAGAAAATGAACAACAAAACAAATGAGGAACAAATGGTCAGAAACTGGAGTCAATGTCTGTGACCAATCTGTAAGACATCGCTTAAAATAAATGGGATTTACATACAAAAAGCCAAACGAAAACCATCATTAAAACCTAAACAGAAAAAAACAAGGTTACAGTGGGCTAAAGAAAAGCAATCATGGACTGTGGATGACTGAATGAAAGTTCTATTCAACGATGAATCACTAATCTGCATTGGGCAGGGTGATGACGCTGGACCTTTTGTTTGGTGCCGTTCCAATGAAATGTATTAAGGTTACTGCTTAAAGAAAACATGCAAATTTCCATAATCATTGATGATATGGGATTGCATGTCAGGTAATGGTACGGAGAAGATGACATATATTGAGATTTTGGACACTTTTCTTATTCCATCAATTGAAAGGATGTTTGATGTTGATGTTTGATGTTGATTTCAGCATGATAATGCATCTTGCCACAGGGCAAAAGTGTCAGGGCTGGGCTCAGCCCTTCCTTTTTCAGAGCAGGCCGCTCAGCTGTCGGTTAAATGCCAGATCTAACAGTGACTCACCTGGTGATGATATCTTGCTCGGCAGTTCTGCTGGTTACTTAAGCTATTCAGTCCAGATCCTCTCTGCCTTCGCCTTGGTCAACATATCAAGAGACTCGCTCCTGTGTTCCTGTTGAAGACTTGCTTGGCTGACGTCCCTTCTGGTTCCTGATCCTGCTTGCTGTTCCACTACGCTGAGTCTCTGGTTTTCTGATTTCCTGGCCTGTTCTGAAGTACGTTGATCTCTGACTCCCTGACGTCCTGGTTTGTCTGACTATTCCTTTCTGGTTACCGAACTCTGGCTATGTTTTGACCACGCTTGCTCTGTTTACCTTTTACCATTATTATTATTATTATTATTAAACAGTGTCATTTTTACTGCACTTTTGTCTCAGTCTGATTCATGGTTCCTGACAAAAAGAAGTGAAAACTTTTCTTCAATGGCATGGCCTGCAAATAGTCCTGATCTAAATCCAATTCAAAATGGAAATTAAAGAAACAGCACCAACCTGCAAAGCTGGCAACTGCAATAAGAGAAAGTTGGAGCCGAATTGATAAAGAATATGGTTTGGTGATAGTTAAATCCATGCCTCAGACTACTCAAGCTGTTATAAAAGCCAGAGGTGGTGCAGTAAAGTACTAGTGGTGTACTGTAGTATTTTTTTTTCATGATTCCATATTTTTTCCTCTGCAAAAACAGTTGCAATTGACTACAGTTTTCATACTTCTTGCCAGGGGTGATTGTACAATATGCTTTAGATCTATCAACTATGTAGTGCAAGGGTCTGCATGATTGGATAAAGGTTGATTAGATAGAGTAGTTAGTTCCTCATATGACAACATTTTGGAAGGTCTAAGTTGAATGTACAAAGATTGTATGGTCATATTTACTGAAAAAAAGAAAAAAGAGTGCAAAATCTGGTGCAGCTCTGCATAGAAACCAATCAGCTTCCAGGTTGTTTTTGTCAAATCGTAAAAGAAACAAGCTGAAGTTAGAAGCTGATTGGCTACCATGCACAGCTGCTCCCGATTTTGCACTCTTCAGTTCTAGTTAATCAACCCCATTGTAACATGTATGGTGATCCCTAAACAGATGAATACTAAAATCTGTATTTTACCTGCAAGAACTGTAAACATAGTATAAGAATATTTATAGAGGAACTAGTCAATATATGAGAAGGGACATTCCCAGGAGTATTTTTACCCTTTCTTTGCACCTTTAGTTCCCGAGGCTCACTACAGTACTGGAATATACTGTTCATATAGAAAAGCACAATATTTTGGGTACAATATAACCTCTATATTTGGCACGGCAAGTGTCGGCGGTATACTATTATGTACATAAAAGTGTGGGATCAGTTAACCAATTCTAAATTTGCTGAGCAAATCACAAAAAAAAAAAGAAAATGCATACAAAAGTAACATTTATTATTTAGCCTAAATTTTATTTGCAAATAGACACTGCATGGCACTTTTTTCCTTGAACATGATTTAATGAAAGAGCTCAGCAGAGCTTCACCTTATTCAGTAGGCTAAGGGAAAATTCCATTGCAAATGTAAAAATTCCTTGCAAACAGCATATTTGCCTTTAGTAAATCAACCCCAGTAGATACAATATTTCATATTAACCTAGCTAAAAGTAATATAAAACACACATCTTTTCTTTTAAATCTAAGTTCATTATTAAGTCATGTTAGCTTTTTGTGAAGTCAACTTCAATATTTAAAGCAATTTCCATTCAAGTACACGTTATTCAGGCAGGATATTATTCATTAGGAATCCTTGATGTAAGATGGTGAGACTCCATACACACGGTCGGACTATCCGCGGACCATGTCGGTCGGATCCTGTCCATCGTACTTTGTCCGATGTTGGTGTTGCGTACACACGGTCGGACTACGTTGTCGGAATATCCGGTCTGCAAGAACGTCGTGACGTAAGTCGTCTTCCACGAGATTAGAAAAGGGAAGTTCAGCACCACGTCAGGCACCCGTTGGGCTTCTTCTGCTGATCCCGTGTTTATCGCGAGTTAGTCGAAGTTTGGTGACTTAAGATTCGCGCTTCTCAGTTTTCTGACTCAGATCGTTACTGCTCTTCAGTTTGTGCTTGTCGTGCGTATCTGTTTATTAGTGCGTGTAGTCAGTTCGCATTTGTTGGTCATTGCGGCCTATATCTTGATATAGGACGCTTTGATTTGCACTGCTTATTGTCTGCTCGTTTCTGGTATTCATTTCGTTCTTTCAGGCCTTGCTGTTTATCGGTGCTTTCTGTTTGTCCGTTCTGACCAGCCGACCTTTTGTGACCTTGTGAGCGATGTTTCCCGTGCGTACTCGTCGCCGAGTTCGTGCTGTACGCGGAATTGGTGTCGGGCTTTTAGCTTTGACCCAAGACCCGTCCATGAACAGAGTGACGAGGAGTATGTGGACCAAGAATTGGTTGCTTCAGCGTGACCAATTCTCGCACATGCCTTTGCTTCGTGAGATCCGGGAGAATAATCCTGATGATTTCAGGAACTTTCTCCGGATGACGGACCCCGATTTTCACCGTCTTTTGGCTTTGCTGACCCCCTTTATCAGCCGGCAGGATACCTGCATGAGACAAGCCATTACTCCGGAGCAGAGGCTTGTTGCCACGTTGAGGTACTTGGCGACAGGGAGAAGTCTTCAGGATTTGAAGTTCTCTTCAGGTATCTCTCCCCAGGCCCTGGGAATCATTATTCCAGAGACCTGTTCTGCCATCATCCAGGTCCTGCAGGAGGACTATATTAAGGTAACATTTATACTTTACTATTCCCTTCTATGTATGCTCTGTTTGCTAATGTCTTCTATTTTTGACCTCCTTCCCTAATTACCATGATTGCAATATGTTCTAATATGCTGTGCCCCTTTTCTCCTTCATGCATTTTTCCCTTCACTTACCTCCCCAGCATGCTCTTCTGCCCCAATAGACACCTATGGCCTAGTCACTTAAGCAATGTCTTTTGTCTGCTGCATAGTATTGTTTGCCCCCAAACACCCCCTAAAATATGCACAAATGTTTGCTGGGTGGTTTACTTCATGTAGAGCCCCTTTTTTTTTTTTTTTTTTTTGGTGGGGGGGGGGGGGCAAACTCATTAGGAACCCCCTCCCCCAACTGCTCTGTCAGATGGTACCAATCCTCTATCTGCTGGCTTTCCCAAGGTCAATACACACTATATACCTACCTCTTTATAGTGGGCATCTTTAGGGATGAATTCAGCAAAGCATGTAGTGCAAGGGGCTGCCTCCATACTTTCCATTTCCTATTTTTGGGGGTTCTTTCCCTCCTATTAGCTTGCTTGGTAATTTCAGAATGTCACAATGTGCTTTCTTTTTTTTTTTTGTGGGGGGGGGGGGGGGGTTTGAAATGTTAGTTTAGCTTTCCTGGGGGCTGCCAATAGTGTTAAGTACAGAGGGTCTGGCCAAACTAGCACACATTATTGAGCCATTTGCCAATCAATGAAGTGCAGAAGGTTACCTGTCCAACACCACCCCCCCCCCCCAAAACCCTAGTTATTGCCAATGGCCCATCAGAAGTGGGGGGATTGATGGGGGGTGAGTAATCTGTGAAGGTGAGCCTCTACTTTTCTGTGCAAATACTTTCCTGCCTCCAATTTTATACAATGCTCTTGTTCCAAGATGTTGATTGTCTAATCTGCTTGCAATGTTTATGTGCAAAGTGACTAATTATTTTTTCTGGTTTCACTCCACAGTTCCCTTCCACGCCACAGGAATGGCAGACTGTGGCCTCCCACTTTGCCAGCCGTTGGGACTTTCCTAACTGCGGAGGGGCAATTGATTGGGAACACGTCCGCATCGTCCCACCGCCCAACTCGGGGTCCTACTATTATAATTATAAAGGGTTTAATAGTGTAGTGATGTTGGCGGTGGTGTCGGCGACATATGAATTTATGTATGTGGACGTGGGGATGAACGGCCGGATCTCGGATGGTGGTGCCATTGCGCACACGGAGTTCTACTCGCGTCTCCAAAGTGGCAGTCTGTGCTTGCCACCTCCAGAGGAGAATGCAGAAGGACTCCCCTTCGTCTTTGTCGCAGATGAAGCGTTTGCGTTGACTCCCCATCTGATGAGGCCGTTCCCGATGAGGACCCTCACCCCAGACCAGAGGGTCTTCAACTACAGGCTGTCCAGAGCCCGAAGAGTTGTGGAGAACACTTTTGGCATCCTGGCCAGCCGCTTCCGCCTGTTCTTGACGGCAATTAACTTGGCGGAATACAAACTGAACCACATAGTTCTTGCCTGTTGCATATTGCACAACTTCCTAAAAAGACATAACAGGAACTATGTGGTGCCCGTTGGCCCAGATGTGGAGGGCCCTCCAAATGCTGACCTCACGGCCCTTCAAGTGGCACGTCCAGGCTTGCCCCCTCTAAATGCCCGCGCGGTCCGCGAGCAATATATGGACTACTTTGTGGGTAGGGGGGCCATTGCTCTGCCTGACGATGTGTGAGAGGCATTTTTTAATAAATCTTATTTTTCAACCAACCTATGATTTCTTGTCATTTCCCTATTCTTTTTAGCTTATTTTACCTTTTTTTTTTTTTCCCTTTGCCTTCGACAGTGGGAATGCACTTTCTGGGCAAAAGGAGGTAACAGTCTCTTCTTCCCAAAAAGATTATTCTCATGTTGTGTGTTTGCTACCTAATCTTTGGTCTAGAGAAGGTTTGTACTGCATAACTGACACCCAAAATACTCCTTTTCATCACCAGGTCAGACATGTGTGTATTCTCAAAAATGCTGTGCTCCGTGTTTTCGTACAAAGCACTGTGGGTGTCATTTACATAAGTCAAATCCACTATGCTCTACAAGTGCAGTGAAAAAGTGCCCTTTGCAGTGCAAAGTGGACTTGCCTTTAGTAAATAACACCCATTGCCCCCCATATCCTTTACATTTGACATACATAATGCATTGTGTTTTTTAAATAAGGAAGCCACACATTTAGAAAATTAAAAAAGTTTACTTGGAAAACATTCACAAGTGTGTTTACAATCTTCTTGCCCAAACTGACAACATCTTGGTTATTTACAACATTGTTTACAAACATTGCGCAATTGGTAAAACCAGGCATGGAGCAAAACAGAACCTATGAACTAGGAAAGTTCAACTTTGTAAAGTGAAGACAAGATCAGACATGACTATTATGTTCAAAGTGTGTTTGATCTTGCCTTCATCACATGGGGGGTCACCCCTGGAAAGTGGAAATTTAGAACATGCACACAATTTGGGTCTGAAAATGGTCATTAGATGGTAAAACACATGCCTAGAAGCTTCAAAAGTGCCATTTTCCATCATGGGGATGAATGGACGTTTTTTGGGGGTGCAACCCCTTCACCACAACCACTTTCGTAGTTCGTAAAGTGGTTGCACCCCCAAAAAAACGTTGGCATTTATCCACCATGATGGGAGCTAGCACATGTGGACACAATGTGTGCATGTTCCAAATTTCACACAGTTCTTAAGTTGCAAATGTGTTCAGAAGCAGGCACAAATGTGTGTTAATTACTTGGTGCGTTTTCATATTTTTCCTAAAACATCAATGATGTTCTTCAATTTTTGTTGAACATCATTGATGTTTTGCTTTATGTAATCTAGATCTCTATTGCAGACCATTATCTCCCCGATGAGTACGTGGGCACTCTCTGTGGTAAAGTGTGATTTTTCTTCCACAACATCCACGTCACCTAAAAACCACAAACAAACAAAAATCGGGTGTTGGAAATGAGGCAGCCATACATTGATTAGCTTACCAGTAGCTGTGTTCTCCCACACTCACCTGTTGTGGTGACAAGTTCTCCAAGTTCGATGATCTCTCCTTCCTCCTCCTCCTCCTCTGCTTCTGCTCTTTCCCCTTTTTTGGGAGGTGTTGGTTTGGGGGTTTCCTCAGACGGCCCAAGTTTGCGCTCCCCTATGAGAATGTACAAAAGGAAGATTTAGCAACACAATCTATTGAGGGCAGAAATATGAAATGACAAACATTGCTTGAAAGTGACGGACACTATTTTTGTTTGGCCAGTTACAAATGCCAACTACATGAATGTAGTCACTTTGTAAAGGTGCTAAACTTACTAGCTTTTTGGTAGAAGTTTGTGTGATGGAGACCCCCCTCTAGTATCCACTGGAGCACATGTGTGGAAAAGCCTAATAAAAAGGGGGTTTGGGTGTACCAGCACTAGTGCTCTAGAGTCAAGATGGGTAAACAGCTACTGAGTGACCTCTCCTTTACATTGACTAAATTTGGTTTACGCTCTTGATGACATCTCTAGTGAGAACAAACTTCCTTTCAATAAAAACTTCACCAAACCTCGTATTATAAGTGGCCGAACGATTGAGGTTGCGTACGATCGAATGGACACACAAACGAACATGACAGTGGCAGAAAGATCGAGGCTGAGTACGATCGAATGCACAGACGAACCTGAAAGTGGCCATTTTGGAATGTACAACTTTGTAAAAATCAAACCACATGGAGCAGTATGCAAGCAAGAAATAAAACACAAAACACAACTACTTACTTTTTTGAAGAATTCGCTTGATCTTTCTGTACTGATCGGCCTCCCTAGGTTTAAGGTCTGACCAGCGTTTCCTCAGTTGTTCCTTGGATCGTTGTACCCCAAACTGATTGTACAGCCTCCTCACAACTTTAGACATGATCTTGGCCTTGCGGACATTGGGGTTGAGGTAAGGCCCATACTTCCCATCATAGTCGCTCCTCTTTAATATGTCCACCATCTCCAACATTTCTCCAAATGACATATTGGAGGCCTTGAATTTCAGGCTCCGGGATCGGGACGTTTCTGCCTCCGGACTTTCCTCGTCCTCCTCCTCGTTGGTGGGATATTTGGGGCGCACCTGCTGTGTCCCCGCCATGTGCTCTCCCCACTGCGCCGTAAAGAGAATGGGTGGGGAATAGACGAGAAAGTTCGTCAGGGGCGGGCGGAGTTTGACGCATGCGCACTGGATATAAAACGTCACACGCCTGTGTCGTAGCCACGATCTGGGAGACGAGGGGAGAGAAAGCTCACGCACGAGACGATCGCTAGAAACGAAGGTACAATTTGACGTTGGTACATAACTAGCCTAGACTGATTCGAACTTGAGGCTTCTTTATGGAGAAGATTAGGAGAGTTTAGCCTGACATAATTTATAGTGTTTTGTGTGGTGTTGTGTCTTGCAGAGATTATGAAGGGATTCAACGACATGAGTTTTCTCCCCCTCTTCATTGCCAAATACAGGGAATTTCCCATTTTATGGCAGGCTAAACACCCCCATTATAGCATCAAAGCAAAGAGGCACACAGCCCTGGAGGAACTTGTGGAATTTGTCAAGCCAAGGTTCCCCGCGGCAACTGTTGATGATATAAGAAAGAAAATTGGCAGCCTGAGGAGTGCGTATATCAGGGAGCGCAAGAAGGTCGTGAAGTCGGAAGAAACTGCAACTGCAGCAGATGAGGTCTATGTCCCCAAGCTCTGGTACTATCAGAGTCTACATTTTCTCAAAGACCAGGCTGATGTCACGGAGCCACTCTCGACTCCTCCTTCCACGCTTCCTTGCGCGCAGGCCACCCCTGATGAGGCTTCCGAGGAGCAACCTGGGCCTTCCAGTATGGAAGAGGTGGAGGAGCCCAGCTTGTTCCAGGTATAGTAGTTTTGTTACCATTTATGTGAATAATGAATGATGTTCACTTAATTCAGGATCCCCAATTGCTTAGTTCCTAACGTGTTTGACATATCAACTGACAGTAGTGTTGGAGACAGTTGGGGCCACAATCTAAACTGCAGGGCTGAGAATTGTATGGTTTTCTATTTGTAAACATTTTGCAACAGTCACTAGATGAGAATTGTGTGTGTTTGATGAACAAATACCTGAAACTATGTCCCTTTTTCATACACAGGAATACCTCAGCCAGGAGGTGGCTGTGGAAGGTGGCAGTCAGGAGGAGGCAGGGGTTAGTGGCAGCCAAGAGGTGGGTAGTGGCAGCCAACAGGGGGGTAGGCGTAGGAGCCGGACTGTCTCCCAAGTCTCTCCCCTCCGCCTTCCCTACAGAAGGGCGAGAAGGGGGGGTTATGCGGCAGAGTCAGCGCTCCGGATGATCAGAGAGGCTTCAGCCTCCCTACATGCCACACCCACCGACGAGGAGACCTTTGGCTCCGTGGTTGTCACTAAAATGAAGGGTATGGAGGTGAGGCAAGGCAACATGTGTGAGGGGCTCATCCTCCATGTCCTAAATAAGGGGAGGGCTGGGGAGATGACTCCCCTCACACATGTTTGCCATAGTTACCATGCTCCGCCTCCTCCTCCTCCTTCTGCCACCCCACCAGCACGACAGCCACAGCGTGCAAGGAAGCGTGGAAGGAAGACCTGAGAGTGACGACCTGGATTCAGTCTGGTCTGAGAGAAGATGGAGCCTCTCGTAGTACCAGAGCCTGGGGACCTAGATGGCATCTGCTGCAGTTCCGGATGCTTTGGACTTCAGGACCAGATTGCACTCCCCTTAATATACGTACTCCTCAGGCCCCCAATTTTCTACGCTTGAAAATTGATGGTTGCCGTGGGGGTCCAAGGCTTTACCAATTCCCCAAGTTTCACCATGGCTGCGTTCCTCTTTGGTTTGTTGCGGAGACCTAAATAAAGGTTTTTGGGATTTGAAATAATCATTGACTATTGTGCTTTACTTTTCTACAATGACAGTTTTTATTTGAGTAGGCAGGTACATTTCACTAATCCTAAAGTAGAATTAACAAGGGGCACCAACAACCAACAAACTCCTAGTAAATTTAAGCAACAAATACAAATGTTAATAATGTGGTTTGGCTAAGTTGAGACACACAACCCCCCTCCAAAAAACATTAAGAAAATCTCCTTCAAATATGTATTCCAAAAAAAAAAAAATAAAAAATTAAAACAAAAAACATGCTAAAAATATAACAAAGATTTTTTTACGATCTGAGTAAAAATAAACATGTAGTGTATAAATCCTGAAAAGTAATAAAGAACTAAGTTTGTGAGAAGTGCGGGTGAATAGGAGCAGCTAAAACATGTCATTCTTGTTGCATTGTAAAGACAAAAAGAATGCGCTGCATTAAAGACATTTTAACATTGCAGCGTGACGAATGTGCTGTGTCGATTAGGAAAGGTAGTTTTACCTGACCGAGCGCTTCCGTCACAGAATTTCTTCTGAGCATGCGTAGCACTTTGTCCGTCGGACAACCGTACACACGATCGGATTTGGTGTGATCGGACCGTGTTGTCGGCAAATCTATCCAGCAGGAGATAGGACTTTGTCCGTCGGACAATCCGACGTACACTGTCCGATGGTGCATACACACGGTCTGATTTTTCAACAACATTGTCCGATCGGACAGAATCCATGAAAAAATCTGACCGTGTGTCTGTGGAAATAAAATATCTCAATAGCTGCTAACTATATTTAAGACCATCTTTTCTAATGACATGGCAGCTTTCCACTGATTACTGGAATAAGTCTGACTGTTTCTAAAGAGTATCATATTTTGTGTCTCAGTAACTGGCACGCACTGTCTTTTATTGACGGTAGTGTTCTGGCTCAATCACTGTCTTGGGCAGTCAATCACTAGCAGGTGAACAAAGGAATTCGTTATCTCTGTTTAGACTTTGTGAGCAACCATTCTTAAAGAGACCCTGTCAACCTTTCCATTCAGAGCAAATGAAAGGGTCACTCTAAAACCCGATACCTACCCAGTTATACTTGCCTTTGCAGCACTCTCCTCGCAGCTCATTTATTGTCCCAAACATTCCAAACATCAGCCCACAACTTTTTTTTTTCAGCTGCCATGGAGAAAGGTTGAGCAGGGAGCATTGTAAAAAGGGAGTATAACTGGGTTGGGTGGTGGGCTTTAAATAGACCCTGTAACTATGACCTGAATGGGCAAGGTAACAGGGTCTCTTTAAGCCATAACAGTACACAGCATCCAACCATCAATGGTATGTTGTTTTGGGAACAATATTGTATGTGGTTTCCATTACAAGGTGCTGGGTATCTTAAAGTATGGGAATTCCAACATAATTGGATTCCCAAAAAAAGATAAACTGTACATTAGAATTGGATAGCGTACATCTATCTAGATATTCTAGAAAACAAAAAAAATATTCATTCTTACCTGCCCGTGTCGCTGATCTTCACTTTCTTTAAGAGCCCAGCAGGCTGAAGGATCTTCAGCTTCTGACACTTGTTAGAATGTTAGATGCCTTGTCCATTTCTGCACATTGTATTCTCCATCCCTTACATCACTGCAGGATGGTACACTTGACCAAATAAAATATATCCAGTGAACGTGTTCCCTTACAGGGACCCCACAAAGGCAAGGAAACAGGAAAACAGTCTCTCACCAACTGTAAGACAGTCCTTGAGATTTCATTTCTGAGCATGGTCCTAGCACACAGTCAGTGGCAGTCACTATGGCATTAGCAGTCTCTGAGGGTGCTGCAGCAGTCCTGTGGGCTGTATGCTGGCCCAGTCTGTCATCTGTCTGTCTCAAACACTCAACACCTCTCCCCACTGCAGCACTAGGAGCTTCCATAGCAAAATTCATTCTTCTTACTCTCTTCACCTAAGATTCTGCACAGCAGCTTAGACTTTTCCAGTATCCCAGTGCAGTTGCACAGCTTCTAGAACTTTCCCTTCCTAGGGGTAGATTTCCTCTCACTTCCTGTTGTTTCCTTACGTTTGCAAGTAGGAGTCGTTTGTAAGTTGGATGTTTCAAAGTAGGGGCCTGCCGTATATACTCTGCAGAAATTTGCCCCTTAGATGTTGGTGTTGCCACAACACTGTAAGCCCTCACAGTTACTCTTGGTGGGCGCTGGAACGCCCTGCTGTGAACTATTATATGAGGAATTGTAATTACATGCCATTGTTGAACAGTGGTAAGAAAAATTGGGCTTTTGGTGGTGGTACTGGTGCTACAACACTGTAAGCCCTCAGTTACTCTTGGTGGGCGCAGGAATGGGCCCTGCTGTGAATTATTAGATCAATAATTGTAATTGCATGCCCCTGTTGAACAGGGGCAGAAAAATTGGACCTTTGGTGGTGGTGGAGGTGGTGGACGGTGTTGCCACAATACTGTAAGCCCTCACAGTTACTCTTGGTGGGCGCAGGAATGGGCCCTGCTGTGAATTATTAGATCAAGATTTGTAATTACACGCCCCTGTTAAACAGGGGCAGAAAAATTGGGCCTGAGGCACTGGTGCTGGTGCCACAACACTACAACCCCTGACAGATACTGTACTTGGAGCACAGCAATGAGACCTGTTGCAAAGCATTGCATAAAAATTTGTAATTACACGCCCCTGCTAAACAGGGGCTGAAAAATTGGGCCTTAGGCACTGGTGCTGGTGCCACAACACTGTAACCCCTCACATATACTGTACTTGGAGCACAGCAATGAGACCTGTTGCAAAGCGTTGCATAAAAAATTGTAATTACACGCCCCTGTTAAACAGGGGCTGAAGAATTGGGCCTTAGGCACTGGTGCTGGTGCCACAACACTGCAACCCCTCACAGATACTGTACTTGGAGCACAGCAATGAGACCTGTTGCAAAGCATTGCATAAAAAATTGTAATTACACGCCCCTGTTAAACAGGGGCTGAAAAATTGGGCCTTAGCCACTGGTGCTGGTGCCACAACACTGCAACCCCTCACAGATACTGTACTTGGAACACAGCAATGAGACCTGTTGCAAAGCATTGCATAAAAAATTGTAATTACATGCCCCTGTTAAACAGGGGCTGAAAAATTGGGCCTTAGCCACTGGTGGTGGCACCCAGAAACAAAAATATTCTTCCAAGTGATCATCAGGATCATTGAGGAGGAAGAGGATAGTCAGTCAACATAACAGGAAAGTCACTCAGCATCAGCATAGGCAGTCTAGAAGGGATGTGACATTTCAAAATAAATTATTCTGTTACATCAGCTTCAGGTGCCTGGTAGCTGGTGGTGATCCAAGACTGATTCATCTTTATGGAGGTCAGTCGATCAACCAGACAGGTGCACCCTGTGATCGGTGACAAAGCCTCCAGCAGCACTGAATGTGCGTTCCGAAAGAACGATGGATGCAGGACAGGCCAGTAGCTCAATTGCATACTGTGCAAGCTCTGGCCAGTCCTCAAGACCCAGT
Organism: Lithobates sylvaticus; assembly: GCA_028564925.1. Taxonomy (NCBI): domain Eukaryota; kingdom Metazoa; phylum Chordata; class Amphibia; order Anura; family Ranidae; genus Lithobates; species Lithobates sylvaticus. The sequence continues at coordinate 162,300,036 of CM053033.1, read as the reverse complement.
AAGCCAGAGGATTTTCAGTGGGAAAGGTGTCCAAGTCTGACCTTGCCCCTAGGTATTCCTGCACCATGTATATCAGACCCTGGTGATGGTTGCTGGAACCGATCATACCTTGGGGCTGCAGACTAAAAAATTGTCTGAACACATCGGTCAGACGTCCACCTTCTCCACCGCTCCTTCTGCAACTGACCGAAGCCTCAGCAACTTGTTGTCCAGGACCAGGGGTTTGTAACCTCCCAGTCTCTGGGAACGCATTGCACAGATCTTTCTGCAAGGCCTCCCAGAGATGTCTCATCCTCTGCTCCCTCTGCGACGGCAACCTTACCCTTGTACCGTGGATCAAGGAGAGTGGCCAGCCAGTAATGGTCCCTCTCCTTGATCCGAAGAATACGAGGATCCTTCCGCAGGCTTTGCAGGATCAGGGAGGCCATGCAACGTAGGTTAGCTGAGGCATTCAGTCCGGAGTCTTCTGGGTCACTAAGGACAACATGATTCGCAGCCACCTCCTCCCAGCCACGTACAAGTCCTCCAGTTTCTTGGGACTGTAAATCATGCCTAAAAAACTGCTGCTGCTGATGCTGAGTGCCAGGCTCCACCTCCATGCTGACACAATCCTCCTCCTCCTCATCCTCTTACTGTGTGATGGGTGGGAGAGAAGGAACACTGTCTGGATAAAGGGGGCCTTGAGAGGCAAGGAAGTCCTCCTCTTCCTGCCTCTGTTCTGCCTCAAGTGCCTTGTCCATTATTCCACACAGCGTATGCTCCAACAGGTGGACAAGAGGTACAATGTCACTGATGCATGCACTGTCACTGCTCACCATCCTTGTGGCCTCCTCAAATGGTGACAGGACAGTGCATGCATCCCTGATCATGCTCCACTGGCGTGGTGAAAAAAATATGAGCTCCCCTGACCCTGTCCTGGTGCCGTAGTCGCACAGGTACTCATTGATGACCCTCTGCTGCGTGTGCAGTCGCTGGTTGAGTTCCACCTGGTGGGCATGTCACATATAAGGCGGTTCTTGGGCAGGTTCAACTCCTTTTGCAGCTCAGCCAGCCGAGCACTGGCATTATTTGATTGACGGAAATGCACACAGACTTTCCTGGCCTGCCTCAGGACATCCTGTAAGCCTGGGTACAGGGCACATGGGTCAGTTGTCCCTGTCGCAGGGCTGAGAGGAGGTTGGTGCCATTGTCGCAAACCACCATTCCTGGCTTAAACTGGCGTGGCGTCAACCACCTCTTGGCCTGCCCCTGCAGAGCTGACAGAACCTCTGCCCCAGTGTGGCTCCTGTCCCCCAAACACACCAGCGCAAGCACGGCATGGCATCTTTTTGCCTGCGTACTTGCGTAGCCCCTTGAACGCCTATGGCGCACCGCTGGTTCCAAGAACAAAGGACAGGAAGAGGCCATGGAGGAAGAAGAAGAGGAGGGGGTGGAGGAGAGAGGTGTGTCACAACCAGTAGTAGCATTTTGGAGGTGTGGTGGCGTAACAACCTCCAACACTACTGCACCTTGTCCTGCATCCTTCCCGGCTGCCAAAAGAGTGACCCACTGGGTCGTGAAAGATAGGTAACGTCCCTGTCCATGCCTGCTGGACCATGAGTCAGCGGTAATATTCACCTTACCGCTGACCGCCCTGTCCAGCGAGGGATGGACATCGCCTTTCACCTGCCGGTAGAGAGCCGGAAACCCCCTTCTTGAGAAAAAGTGACATTTGGGAACCTGCCACTGAGGAACCGCACATTGCAAAAACTCACGGAAGGGGGCCGAGTCTACCAACTGAATAGGCAGCAGTTGAAGTGCTAGCAATTTAGCCAAGCTAGCATTCAACCACTGGGCATGTGGGTGGCTGGGAGTGAACTTCTTTCGACGGTCCAGCAGCTGGGGCAGGGATATTTGCCTGCTACAATCGGACGTCGGTGTACTGCTAGCAGAGTGCCCGCAAGTACTTGGCTGTGACACACCTAATTCTACACCTTCAGCTTTAAGAGAGGACTGAAGGTATAGTGGGGTTGGAGATCCCATCTGATGAGGAGCAAGGAGAGGTCCGCTTTGTTCTTTGGTGTGGGTCTTTAAGGTACGCTTGCCAATGAGCTGCATGGCAGGTCAACATATGTCTGGTCATGCTTGTGGTGCCCAAGCGGCTGATGTTTTGGCCACGCGAGATACGCTTGAGACATATGTTGCAAATAGCAGTGGTGCGATTTGATGCACTCATCTCAAAAAAGGCCCACACCAAAGAATTTTTGTAATAACGCGCCCGCAGAGTTCTGGTTTCGTCGAACGGCATTGTACAATACCTGTAGATAGATTATAAATAGCACAAATAAATGTGCCACTATTTTGCCATGACATTACTGGACAGGAATCTTTGCCTTAAAGGTTGCTCACCCCAGGGAGCATTAATACACACTACCTATCCCCAGCTAACATATGGTGGAGTAATGCGGGCAGTTATACTGAAAGGCTAATATTTATTCTATTAATTATTAATATTTATTCAGGCCAATACCTGAAGTGGCTGGATGGAGGAGTGGGTAAAACAGCTGGTGTTGTCTAATGCAGCTTTGCAGCAAGCAAACACTGTACAGCAACAAGCAATTACCCAGTTTCAGGACACGAGGTGCTGATCAAACAGAATCAACAACAGGTCAAGGCTGTGCAGGAGCAAATATAAATGCTGCAAAAATAGATCAATGCTGTACAAGAACAAATGCAGACATCACAATCTGGGATTAGGCTTGGAGGCCAGTGGCTGTAGCAGTAGAGAAGTTCATGCAGTAACCAGCTTGTAAGCAGGTTGAAGGCTGCTGCTTACAGAGTAAGGTCAAATAAAAAAATGTTTTAATATGTTGTCAGACCACTGTTTATTGCTAAACTTCTATTACTCTGGTTATAGAAAGGGGTTAACTTGGGTTCTTGTTTACTAGCCCTGTGTTTTCCTGGTCTTTTGGGGCTCTGTCCTGTGTTACTATAAAAAGTGGGGTGACATTGCTCTGGGGCTGGCTCGAGCACATGGGATGGAAGGCAAGCTGAGCTATGGACTTATGTAGCTAACACTCTCAAGAAGAGCAACCCCTTTGTGGGCACCCTGGAGGGGTCCCACAGAAGATAGTTTACTTTCTGCATTCATGGACTTAGAGGTATGGACTGGCAGCCTGGGGATATAGAGAGGATTATGCTGCAAAATATCTGTGAGAGAAAGAATATCTGTGTTTAAATGTCTGTATTTGCTGTAAATTCTTTGGTAAAGGGTCCATTAACTGTTGAAGTTCTTGCTCTTAAAGGGGTGCATACAGGGCATATTCTGAATAGGCTTTGTACAGAGGAGATGAAGAGAAGGTGTGAGAAGGCCGCCATGCAAGAATTAAGTGTGCAGAGGAGTGTGTGGAACATATGGCTATATTGCTGTTGCTTGCCACTGCTACGGGTAATCAGCATGGTGGCGTGAATGCAATATCAACCGGCCAGTGGAGAATCAGTATTTGGCAGGGTAGATGGTCATTCCGGTAGTGAGGTGGTTGGTGAGCTCAGGCCCTCTTCTTAGTGAATTGTGTCCCATACCCGGGACCAACATTGCGGAATGGGGGAACCCAGGAACATAGCCTGAAGGTACGGTAAATAAGGGGACAGAAGAAAGTATCCAAGTTAAAGTGGATGTAAACCCGAATTTTTTTTTTTTTGTCTGGCACAATATAGAGTATGGGATTTCAGATCAGCTGTGCCCAGTCTTGCCACAAAGAGTTAATCCAGCTCTGAGCAATCCTCATATCTTTTTTCAGTGAAATAAAACAGACAAACTGTGAAAACTTTGTCCGTTCTTCCCCCTTGCTGTGATTGACAGGTGATTTACATATCTTGTGCACTAGCCTAAGACATGTATTATTTTTTAATTTCCTCCCACTCCTTTCTTCAGCAGCTCTGCAAGGATTAGCTGTTCCACACCTCAGCATGATTTGGCATGCTGAAGTCATGTGGGGACTTTTCTGGGTTTTGACTGGATGTTAGTGATCATAGCAGAAGTTCAGTGTAAGAAATACACAGGAGAAAATGCATGTTGATAAGGGGAGTGTAGAGGTGGGCGGGGAGTCTACTGACATCGCGACTCCACCCACTGAGCCCTGGAAAACAGACCCACCCACAAAATCTGCAGTTTTTCGGGGTCTCATAGCAGACAGAGGGGAGACATTTGACAGATAAGTATACATACAGGAGACATGTATATCCTTCTAGATAACCAATATTGCAGTAGTTTAGAAAGGATGAGAGTGGGTTTACATACACTTTAAGTTCTGGTGAGAGCTTCTATTGTCATTGGGAGTGAGGTGGCAAGCTACAGCTGTGCTGGTGAGCAGGACATAAGTAAGCTCCACTGTGTCCCCCTCGTAACTGCTGTATTCAAAGTAGAAGTGTACAGTGTCATGGGAAGAGTGCTGAAAACATTATATGTCTAAGCCTTACAAGTAGACTTTGCAGAATTAATGGTTGCTTGTGAGTTGGGGTGCTGCCTTAGCTTAGCTGTGGCCCAAACCCATGTTCCCAGGGCATTAGCAAGCGTGTTCATGAAGGGTCCCCATATCGGTGGCTAAGCCCCACGCACAAACTGAATGAATACACAAAGGGATACCTCCAGCGGACCTGAGGTGCAAGGTCTAAGCATTAATCAAACTTCACTAGAGCTCCTGATGGCGGAGATGTGCATATCTGTGTTCTAATGCCAGGTCACAGGCCTCTGGATTGTCCTGCTGGGAAGAGAGAAGGGGGGGGGGGTCAGGTAGCAGATTAAACAGATAGTGAACAAACAGAAGCTTAGTCACCAAACAAGCCAAAGGGTAATGAGTAATAGCCTTTAACATCAGAGTCCGGCTTTTTTAATGTATGACAACGTAATTTTTTAATTTTATCTAACCTATTTTTGAATATTTTGATGTCCTTAATAAAAGTAATTTTCTTAGTCAAACTAATAATGTTCCCAAAATGTTTTTATGTGCTTTTTCTGGTACGGCAATCTACACCAATAGGGTATTCTAGTGGACTATTTAATAACTGTCTCTGAGAGGGACTGTCTGATGATGATCCCTCCCTTTTTGTGGTAGTATTTGTTAATGACTAATAGCTGTCTGGGCTCAGGCAAAAGCGCAGTCAATGAACAAGCCAAGGGGTTGGGAGGAAGTGGTAGTGAAGATACGGACAACAGCAGTAACCCAAGGAGCAAGATATCGGAGCACAAAATTCTGGCAAACAGGAAGTGCAAGGATATAGCTTACATAGGAAGTTCATGAGAGTAGTTAAGAGTTCAAGGTTCAATAGAGACTAGGTATAAAGCAGGAATGTCCACGGGACCAGACAGGGAGCTTTCCAGCATTTCAGGTGGCCGCAGCCAGACACCGCAGAGGTCCCACATTCAGATGTGAATGCTGACAGCAGGTGCTATTTCAAGAGTTAGAAAGTGGTGCGCAAAAGAACAGACATACTTTGACAGAGGTGGTGCAGATGCTTGCACAGTGGTCTCTAGAAAGAGCTACAGGTGTTTTTACAACTCCTCAACCACCTACAGTATATGGTTTGATTTTTTTTCCAAGATGATGGCTGATGATGACCCAGAGGCCTTTCTGGTAACTGAACTGCAAAGAAAGAAGGCTGACCTAAAACAGTGAGCAGGACTGGTGACCCCTTGCTACCTGGCGAATTGTAGAAAGCTTACTATATTTGGAGTCTGTTGAAGTGTGGATTAGGTCAAGTGGGAAATACTGGCACAGCCAGGAGTTAGATTGTTCAACCTCATGCACCTGGCCCAGAAATGCCTGCAAACAGAGTCCCTTTCTTCACCATAGATAGTAGATCAGGTAGACATGGATTACTACCTAAGGTCCTTACCTGTCTGCAAAAATGGGTACGCAAGTCAGTTGATAATTTTGTAGAGCTCATTGAGATATAGTTTGAAGCTGAGAACTTGTTTGTTTCCCCTTCAACTTCATGCACTTTCCATCCAAAGCCACAGTCTACCCCGGAACCGGTAAGACTGTTCCAGGAGAAGAAGTGATTGGTAAGCATGGCATAGGGAGAACTTTTGGTTTCAGGTCAGGAAATTAGCATCCTAAACCATGGAAGACAGTGCTCATCAGCTGATCTAACTCAGGAAATGTTTAATTTGCCAGGAATATAGGCATGTGACCAGGCCCGGACTGGGACAAAAAATAGGCCCGGGCATTTTAGACTGAGCAGCCATCTTTTTCAGGGACCTCCACACTGTAATGTGCAGGGACACTGATATAAAGGGGACTGCATTGTAAAGGGGCACTGTAATGATTACAGTGCCCCTTTACAGTGCAGTCCCCTTTATATTACAGTGTCCCAGTCATATTGTGGCCATACAATGCTAGTACTGTCTGTCTCCTATTGTGCCCACACTCCCCAGTGACACTGACCTGCTCTCTCTGGTGGTCCTGGACAGCATGGCGCTCTTTCTGGTGGTGCGGTACAGCGTGTCTCTCTCTGGTGGTACGGTACAGCATGGCTTTCTGGTGGTACGGTACAGCGTGGCTCTCTGGTGGTACGTTACAGCGTGGCTCTCTGGTGGTATGTTACAGCGTGGCTCTCTGGTGGTACAGTACAGCGTGGCTCTCTGATGGTACGGTACAGCGTGGCTCTCTGGTGGTACGGTACATCGTTGCTCTCTCTGATGGTGCGGTACAGCATGGCTCTCTCTCTCTTGTGGTTGCGGGAACAGCGTGGCTCTTTCTGGTGGTGCGGTGCAGTGGGGCTCTCTCTCTCTCTCTCTCTGGTGGTGCGGTACAGCATGACTCACTCTCTCTGGTGGTGCGAGTACAGCGTAACTCTCTGGTGGTGTGTGTACAGCGTGGCTCTCTGGTGGTGCGGGTACAGCGTGGCTCTCTGGTGGTGCGGGTACAGCGTGGCTCTCTGGTGGTGTGGGTACAGCTTGGCTCTCTGGTGGTGCAGGTACAGCGTAGCTCTCTGGTGGTGCGGGTACAGTACGGCGCTCTGGTGGTGCGGGTACAGCATGTCGCTCTGGTGGTGCGGGTACAGCGTGGTGCTCATGGCTCTCTCTGGTGGTGCGGGTACAGGGTGGGGCTCATGGCTCTCTCTGGTGGTGTGGGTACAGCGTGGCGCTCATGGCTCTCTCTGGTGGTGCGGGTACAGCGTGGCGCTCATGGCTCTCTCTGGTGGTGCGGGTACAGCGTGGCGCTCATGGCTCTCTCTGGTGGTGTGGGTACAGCGTGGCGCTCATGGCTCTCTGGTAGTATGGGTATAGCGTGGTGCTCATGGCTCTCTCTGGTGGTGCGAGTACAGCGTAACTCTCTGGTAGTGTGTGTACAGCGTGGCTCTCTGGTGGTGCGGGTACAGCGTGGCTCTCTGGTGGTGCTGGTACAGCGTGGCTCTCTGGTGGTGTGGGTACAGCTTGGCTCTCTGGTGGTGCAGGTACAGCGTAGCTCTCTGGTGGTGCGGGTACAGTACGGCGCTCTGGTGGTGCGGGTACAGCATGTCGCTCTGGTGGTGCGGGTACAGCGTGGTGCTCATGGCTCTCTCTGGTGGTGCGGGTACAGGGTGGGGCTCATGGCTCTCTCTGGTGGTGTGGGTACAGCGTGGCGCTCATGGCTCTCTCTGGTGGTGCGGGTACAGCGTGGCGCTCATGGCTCTCTCTGGTGGTGCGGGTACAGCGTGGCGCTCATGGCTCTCTCTGGTGGTGTGGGTACAGCGTGGCGCTCATGGCTCTCTGGTAGTATGGGTATAGCGTGGTGCTCATGGCTCTCTCTGGTGGTGTGGGTACAGCGTGGCGCTCTCTCTCTCTCTGGTGGTGTGGGTACAGTGTGGCGCTCTCTCTCTCTCTGGTGTGGGTACAGCATGGCGCTCTCTCTCTCTGGTGGTGTGGGTACAGCGTTGCTCTATTTGGTGGTGCTGGGGCTATTAGTTCCCCCAGCACAGTCCTCTTTCTTTTAACATGTCTCCTGTAGTACCTGCTTGTTTCCGGGTTTTCTTTTCCCCCAGCAGAGTGCATGCTGGGGACTGTAGCCGTCTCCCTGCTGAGATCAATTGGGCCTCCTATCTCTGGGACTACATACCCCATGATGCCCCACTAGATCTTTCTGATTGGCACTCGGCTGTGGCCAATTGGGAGGGAAGAAGAACAAGCAGGAAACTTTCTTCTCTCCCGACCCGTGCTGCCGACATGAGGAAGGGGGAGAGGAGGGGGGGGCATCCTGATGAGTGGCACAGCAGAACTGGCAGCGCAGCTCTGAGGCTGAGCTGTGTGTGAGAGACACACAGCTCAGCCCATGCAGCCGCTAGTCCCGCTGGCGAAGTCACAGGCATGGCCGCTTAGCGGTAGGCGAGCGGCGGCCATGGTCTGTGCTAACCCTGTCCAGGCCACGGCCGCCGCTTACCTGCCGCCGTGCGGCCTGAACATCAACAGGCCATGGAACGGGCGGCCCCAGCCCACCAGGCAAATGTGACAACTAACTATAAATTGATTAATGAGCCTATACTGTGTGACTTTTCTGTCAAGGATAGGTGGCGGCCTTTGTTTGCCACTGTTTTTATGCACTACAGTTTCACTGATGTGAAAATATATATGTTCAATGATTGTAAATTACAAGCATATTACTGCTATGCTTGATTCAAGGAGCCTAGTAAATGTGGTTAAGGCCAATGTGATTGCCTCTGTGAGCTTCCAGGCCAAAAGGTTTGCTGTAGTCTGTGTACATGGTGATACTTGCGAGTATACTGTAGCAACGGTGCGGTTTGGTACAGAAAGGGGTATTGTGACTCATTTGATTGGAGTGGTACCTCACTTGCTGCCTGATGCCATCTAAATCTCTCTATGGGAGAGGACTTCTGGACATGGGAAGAGAAGATACCTCACAAAATTGTAATTGAACATATTACACAATTGCAGGATTGAATTTCGGTGATAATGCCAGTGTTGATCCCCACTGCTGAGAGTAATTTCGTTACTAAGTGGCAAGGTCCCTTAGAAGTAATTGAGAGAGTTGGTAAAAATAAATTACAAAGCTCATTAACTTAAAAACCTAAAAAAATATAGCAAGTAGACTTTATCAAGACTTTGAGGGACAGAGTGTCACCAATAGGGATGAGCCTGATGTTCGAGTCGAACGTAAGTTCGACTCGATAATCTGGTGTATGCCTGTTCGCCGAATAGCGAACAATTAAGGGTGTTCGCGGCAAATTCGAAAGCCGCTGAACACCCTTTAAAAGTCTATGGGAGAAATCAAAAGTGCTAATTTTAAAGGCTTATATGCATGGTATTGTCATAAAAAGTGTTTGGGGACCTGGGTCCTACCCCAGGGAACATGTATCAATGCAAAAAAAGTTTTAAAAACGTATGTTTTTTCGGGAGCAGTGATTTTAATAATGCTTAAAGTGAAACAATAAAAGTGAAATATTCCTTTAAATTTCGTACCTGGGGGGTGTGTATAGTATGCCTGTAAAGTGGCGCATTTTCCCCATGTTTAGAACAGTCCCTGCACAAAATGACATTTCTAAAGGAAAAAAAAGTAATTTAAAAGTACTCGCGGCTATAATGAATTGTCGGGTCCTGGCAATACAGATAAAGTAATTGAAAACAAAAAACGGCATGGGATCCCTTTGGATCTGGTATGAATATTAAGGGCAACCCTGAACCAAAATTAAAAAGAAAATGGCGTGGAGGTCCCCCCGAAAATCCATACCAGACCCTTATCCAAGCACGCAACCTGGCAGGCCACAGGAAAACAGGGGGACGAAGTAGACGCCCCCCTCCTGAACCGTACCAGGCCACATGCCCTTCACTATGGGAAGGTGCTTTGGGGTAGCCCCCCAAAGCACCTTGTCCCCATGGGGTCTGCGGGCGGGGGGATTATCAGAATCTGGAAGCCCCCTTTAACGAGGGGATCCCAAGATCTCAGCCCCCCCTGTTTGAAATGGTAACTGGTACATTGTACCCGTACCATTTCACAAAAAAAGTGACAAAATGTTTAAAAACAAAAAACAAAACAAGACACACCTTTTGACAAGTCCTTTATTAAAAAAAATATATATAAAATTGTCCCACTATGTCCATTAGACATGTGCACACTGAAATATTTTGTTTCGGATTTTCGTTTTCGTCCGAAAAAAATAAATTTATTTAGTTAGTCCCGAAATTTGTTTTTATTTATTTCGCTTTTCGTTACAAATTGCATTCGTCCGAAAATCCAAATGAATTAAGGTCGAATCTGTCATTGAAGGCTTATGGTGTCTGTCGAATGTTCAAAGAAGATTCGACGGAGCAGCTAAACTGTATGACTCTGTATAGTTTAGCTGCAATTCCACCCAATTCCAGCTGCAATCTTTTCTCTCTACGTCGAATCTTCTCTCTACGTCGAATCTTTTCTCTCTCTTAAGGTTAGGCACATTCGACCACAGGTTCAATGAACACAGATTGTTATTTTCAGCTTTGAATCTCCTATCTATATTGAACTTTTGTCACAACGAAAATAAAGCATCTGTTAATGTCGGATCTTTCGTTTTTCGGATTCTGCACTTTCATTATCGTTTGTTAAAACGATAAAAAAATACCTGAAATTCGGACGAAAATTCATTCGGACGAAAACGAATGCACATGTCTAATGTCCATTCATCATCTTCTTTTTAATTTTGTTGCAGTGTTCCCCTTAAGATCCATACCAGACCTGAAGGGCCTGGTATGGAATTTCCCTTGAGAAAGTCACGTGACCTGTGATGATACGCGTCGGGAGGAGGAGCCCAAGTGACAGTGCTAAGCACAGCACAGCACAGTGAGGAGGAAAGGGCTGACAGCCCCCTATCTGAGCCTGACCATTAGCAGGATTTGAACGCGCAAACACCTACTGGGTACATGTGAGTTGTATAGCTGTAGGCAACCCCCTAAAAGATCTTCTTTGTTTGATGGTTGAATAGAGCGCTGCGCAATGGTTTTTTGTTTGTGTCTTTTTCTCTTTTATATCATACCGGAGCAAGATATCAGGAGGAACCAAAAGGAAAAAAGCCCCACATTCCCAGCATAAAGGGAAGTTTCTTTTTTTTCTCTCTTTTTTTTTCAGTTCTAGCATTTCTAATTGTGTCCCGGATATCATTAGTGGATGTGAAGAGTTATTTCATTAATTATCTAACACATTTAAGGGACTGTTATCACCTATGGGATTAATATAATATTTAATTGGCGGCTGTTTACCCATTAACCTCCCTGGCGGTATGATTCTGTCCGGAATTTAGTGCTGAAAGCGGTACAATTATTTTGCATGGAAATTTGGCGTTTTTATATTGTAGGCATGCAATTCTTATGAATAACTCACTTAAATCTGTCCGAACCAGAGTCTAGTAGACATCCCGGGTATGATAAAGTTTGAAACACAAAATCATAAATTATAATATAATAAAAATATATATAAAAATGATTCAATAATGTAATCAAATAAAAAACACTGAAATTTGCTCAGTTGCAGACTAGTTGCTGTCATTAAATTTATTGTTTGATGATAAATTGTGATTCAGTGTTTTCTAGTTGGTCTAAAACCACTTTTGACATAAAGGGACACTTTTTGGTTGCTATGGACAATCTCCAGTTTCCAGGCAGAAAAAAAATCTTTTTATTATATAAAATGACATGCAGGGCACTGGGCAGACCACTAGGGACAAAGGGGATGTGTATTTTTTGTATACAGTACTGTAATCTGTAAGATTACAGTACTGTATGTGTATTGTGTTTTTAAACTTTTTTGAATTTGGCGCCAATCTCCGCTCCCGTGCGTCGGAACGTCGCAGGGAACGAAGATTAGCGGCACTCGGGCACTGTGTGAATCGAGCGAGCAGACGGCTCGCTCACACAGCGGGGAGACATCGCAGGATCCAGGGGAAAAGGTAAGTAACTTCCCCCTGTATCCTGCAACGCAGCCCGAGTCTGGCTCGGGGTTACCGCTCCTGGTAGAAAAAACTCAACCCGAGCCAGACTCGGGATTACCGCCAGGGAGGTTAATTCATCAATTAATTGTCTAACTCATCAGGTCTAGCCTGTATTGGCTTTTGGAATTTATATATCCCCATATGCATCACTGGCATAAACTGGATATTTCCTTTCTTTGACACATTATAACACATACTTGTTTTTACTCACAATTTGAAGCACTTTATTTATTTAAAACACATTGTATCTACTTTTAACACATTGTGTATTTATTTATTAAATTGGTTACAACCTCATTGTAACTTGAAGTTTATATATATTTTTGTGCACCTGGGATTGTCACGCAAGCACTTATATATTTTACTATACCACGACATTTGTCTTTTAACCTCACCTGCTGATCTAAATAGACTAAGGTTGATATTGCGCACTATTTATACTCTAGTATTTATTTGCATATTCTTTTAAGTGTAGGACACACTTTAATGGTGCAGCATATCATTTGGTCATCTTATCTATTTTATTTGGTTTTCAAAAAAAAAAATTGATATTTTTAATTCTCCTATCAGCGCTTTAGTACTCACTTTGCACATTTTAAATATGCTATGTAGTTCCCAAGAATCAGGAGACCAGAGAATTTCTTAAAAAAAAAAAAGACCAGTTCTCAGAATTACATGGGCAGACTTTAGTTTAGGGGTCTTCAAACTATGACCATCCAGTTGTTCAGGAACTACAATTCCCATCATGCCTAGTCATGTCTGTGAATGTCAGAGTTTTACAATGCCTCATGGGATGTGTAGTTCCGCAACAGCTGGAGGGCTGTAGTTTGAGGATCTCTGCTTCAGTTGTACAACATGACATTGTTACTGAGCCTGGGGTGCAAATCAAACTCAAACCCTACCAAATTACTGAAGCAAAGGGAAAAGACATCAGTGATGAAATTAGGTGAAAGCTTGAGCAAGACATAACTGGAGAGTCCAGTAGTGACTTGTCTAACCATATTGTTTTAATCCAAAAAAACAAATGGTAATTGAAGCCTTTCTAATGGCTTTGGGAAGCTTAATTCAGTTATAGAAATTAAAGTGGTTGTAAAGCCTAAACATTTTTTACCTTAATGCATTCTATACCTGAAGGTAAAAACTTTGTGTGCTGCTCCACCCACAGCACCCCGCCCCCCCCCCCCCAAAAAACCTGAGCCCCATCTCGATCCTGTGAATGGGAGCAACAGCTCTCCTCTGTCTCTCTATCTTCATTGGCTGAGACACATTAGTGTGAGTCATTGGCTCCTGCTGCTGTCAATCACAGCCAGTGAGGAGGGAGTGGGGGCAGGGCTGAGCCACTGTCTGTGTGTCTTATTGAAACACAGGGCTGGCCCTGGAGCGAGCACGCACAAGTGCCCCCAGAGCAAGCTGCCTGTTCTAGGGGCACTCAGCAGGGGGGGGGGGGCAGAAAGCACCAGTAGGGGACTCAAGAAGAGCAGGCTCAGGACTGTTCTGTGCAAAACCATTGCACAGAGCAGGTAAGTATAACATGTTCGTTATTTAAAAAAATAAAAAGAGCCTTTAGTGTTACTTATCCCATTCCCTGCGTAGATGAGTTCATTGACAGGCTTGGGGATGCTTGTTATCTGACAAGGGATTTGGAGTTTGGTGGTCCACAGGGGTCCGAGGGTTTCAGCCATAAGATGCTAATTGGGGGGCCCACAAGGTATTTTGGAGTGTTTACTAGAAAAGAAAAGTGAAATAAAGCAATTTGATGTTCATTAAACCTGTTGCCTCAGTTACACAAGAATGGGCGCCTCTGCCTCTTTAATCACCAATGTGATTTTTTCATACCTTTCCTAACTCATCGGTTATCTTACAACTTTAGACTTGACAAAATGATATTGGCAAATGCCTTTTGAACATAAGTGGCAGTAAAAACATGGCATTTGTAACCCAAGGGTTTGTTTCCATATACCTGTAAAAATTAGCATTTTCAGTTACAAAATGCCCTACCAGCTTCCAGAGGGCCATGCATAAAACCTCAGTATGCTGGAGGGTATCTGGTTCATATAGTGACACATAGCATTGACTGGGAATCTCACTTGTCCTGTGTCCAGGCTATACTTGACTCTAAAATGGGTTTTACAGCAAATTTCCCAAAAGTGTGCCATTGATTTGAAGGAAGCCAGATGCTTAGGCTAGTTTACATTAGTTGAAACATTAGTTGAAACAGGTCAGCGCTTTTCTTGGTATAACTGATTACTACAGGAGATTTATCCCAAACTTTACAATTCTGGCAACCCTATTGACGGACCTTACCAAATGAAAAAATTCCTTCGCTTCTGCAAACAATTTTACCATCACAGAATATTTTCATGTCCTGAAAAGGGCTGTTTGTGCACAGCCAATTCTGTACTCTTCAGATTTTTTTAGGGACTTTGCATTTCACAAATATGCATCCAATATTGGTCTGGGGGCAGCATTGTCACCAGTATAGGATGGAGAGAAACATCCTATAGCAGTGATGGGGAACATTGGCACCCCAGATGTTTTGGAACTACATTTCCCATGATGCTCAACTACACTGCAGAGTAGTTACAGAAAAAACTATTTGCATGGACTTTGAATGAATGTATGGTCTGGTAAGGCCATGTATTCCATCCCTGGGACTTTCATTGAAATTATGGCCAAGTAGGGTTATACATTTCCATCCATGTTGTGGCCCTCTGATCCTGTTGATACACTTACTATTTTAAGTAAGCTTGCTATCCAGTTTACCATCATTATTTTTCAATCCCCCTTTATATTTATTTTTATGTATTTATTTTGAATATTCTTACCCAGTACTATAGCGATGCTACCACTGCCCGGCTGATCTGCCCTGCATGATAGTTTTTCCCATCCTGGGAGCTGTGACGGGCTTGCCGGGTCTCCCTTAATTATCCTCCATTGTTTATGGTGGGGGGCGGGAACGCCGTCACTGCGCGTCAGCGTCACGCATCCTGCACTGGCTGTGCGGCGCCCCTCCGGTGCTGCTACGCCTGTTGTCAGGGCAACACGCTCGTCAGCTGACAGGGGAATTTTTGGTGCTGATTGGCCGGGGTCTGTTGACCCAATCGGCCCTGCTCCTCCTCCCCTGCCTCGCTGTACGGCGTGACGCCAGTGGACATACACGTGGAGGCGCATATATGGACACCTCCCGGGCGGCCTTTGACACTAGAGACCTTCCTCTCACACACGCGATTGCATGCTGGCTGAGGATCTACCTCTTGCCCTTATTTTCGGTCCTTCATCTTCACTGGTAACTTATATATTTCACTTTTTCTTTCAATTGGTCCTACCTTTGCCCCCGCCTAATTCCCCCCCCCCCTTTCTCTTAACATTTCACCCCTGGTCCACTGGCACTTCGTTTTCTCCCTACCTCCGCTGTCCCCTGCACTGTTTCCTTCACCATCCCTTATTGTTCTTCCTTTTTACTGGGTTACTCACCATCTCTATCCCTCACATAGGAATGCTTTTGGTCTCAGACCTACCTTGTTGGTTGTCCATGGTACGTCTCCGCTTAGCTTTCCGCCGCGGCTCCCGACTGGGAGCACCGTCGTTGGGCATCTCACGCTGGACACTATCTCTATATGAACTACAGTGAGTCAATTTTCATTGGTTGGGGGGAATACACCCTAACCTTTGTTTAAAATTGCTTTTCATTATTCTATCTAAGTATATACATTTTTAATTATAGATCTATCATGTTGCTTTCTCCTGATGAGTGGCCTCCCAGCCACAAAACGCGTAGAGCTGCCTGTTTGCTACACCCCCACCTACATCTACTCCTATAATTAAAATTACCGTCAATACCTACTTCAGGATCAATGAGGCCATACACTTTACAATTTTTACTAGCTACTACGAATCTTCATGTATTTGTTCTTGGTGAACCATTTATTTCTTGTCTGCCATAATCTATACTACTGAAGTATTATTTGTGTACTTTACTACCTTTGTATCTATTTATGTTTTTATTGTATATTATCACCTGTACCATATGGCATGCAATTAATTAAATCTTACTATGTTCACCTATGTTTCCTTTTTGGCTAACCACGAGCTTCATTTAAAGTCCCACCCTTTGGCTCTGCCCTCCTTTTTCTGTACATGCGCATCATGGGAAATGTAGTTCCAAAATATCTGGGGTGCCAAGGTTTGCCATCACTGTCCTATAGTGTACCCAAGCAGAAATTTTAACAAACATTAAAAGAAAGATGCAGTGGTTGAGGAGTGTTTAGCTAAAAATTGGACATTGGACACACTAATGCGGCGTACACACGTGCAGACTTTTCCCGGCGGACCTAGTCCAGCGGACAATCCGCCGGACTTTCCAGCTGGCTTCGCCGGACTTTCCGGGCGTGTGGACCTGCCCACACACGCGGGACTTGCCCACACACGCGCGGACTTCTCCGGCGGACAATCCGCCGGCCAAAGTCCGCGGGACTTTTGAAAATGAACGGACTTGCCCACACACGGAGCAGTCCGTTCATTTAGAATGTAACTTCAGGTTATGTAGCTAGCGTAGGCAGTAAATGCCGCCGCGCTAGCTCCGTAACCTGGCATGGATTTAAAGGGACTCCCTACGCCGAAAAACGGCGTGGGGGTTCCCCCCAAATCCATGTCAGACCCTTATCCGAGCACGCAGCCTGGCCGGCCAGGAAAGGGGTGGGGACGAACGAGCGCCCCCCCTCCTGAGCCGTACCAGGCCGCGTGCCCTCAACATGGGGGGTGCCCTGGGGAAAGGGGGGCCGTGCGCCCCCCCCCCCCACCCCAAAGCACCTTGTCCCCATGTTGATGAGGACAAGGGCCTCTTCCCGACAACCCTGGCCGTTGGTTGTCGGGGTCTGCGGGTGGGGGCTTATCGGAATCTGGGAGCCCCCTTTTATAAGGGGGCCCTCAGATCCCGGCCCCCCACCCTATGTGAATGAGTATGGGGTACGATGTACCCCTACCCATTCACCTAAGGTGTAAAATGTAAAGTAAAAAAACACCCACACTTTTGAAAAAATAGTTTATTGCACTGCTCCGGGGGTCTTCTTCCGTCTTGGGGGTCTTCTCGCCGGACTCCTCCGCTCTCTTCTGCTCTTTTACCTAGCTCTTTCATGACCGGAGAAGTCCAGCTACCTTCTTCGTCGTCGCCACCATCGTCTGGGGGTCTCGATCCACCTTCGGGGGTCTTCCGGGGGTCTCTTCTGTTCTTGCGGCGGTCGCCGTTTTCCGCGGCGCCGCCTTCTGCTTCTTCTTCTTGTTCTTGTTCTTCTTCTTCTTCCGATGTTGACCCGATGCTCTCTCTGGCCGGAATGCCAGAGCCGCGCTGTGCTGGGACTTATATAGGGACATGGGGACAGGGTCACATGCTCATGTCACATGGTGACCCTGCCCCCTTGTGATGTCACAGTCCCGGAGGATGCTGGGACTGTGACATCACAAGGGGGCGGGGTCACCATGTGACATGAGCATGTGACCCTGTCCCCTTGTCCCTATATAAGTCCCAGCACAGCGCGGCTCTGCCATTCCGGCCAGAGAGAGCATCGGGTCAACATCAGAAGAAGAAGAAGAACAAGAACAAGAAGAAGAAGGAAAACGACGACCGCCGCAAGAACAGAAGAGACCCCCGGAAGACCCCCGAAGGCGGATCGAGACCCCCAGACGACGGCGGCGATGACAAAGAAGGTAGCCGGACTTCTCCGCTCGTGAAAGAGCTAGGTAAAAGAGCAGAAGAGATTGGAGGAGTCCGGCGAGAAGACCCCCAAGACGGAAGAAGACCCCCGGAGCAGTGCAATAAACTATTTTTTCAAAAGTGTGGGTGTTTTTTTACTTTACATTTTACACCTTAGGTGAATGGGTAGGGTTACATCGTACCCCATACTCATTCACATAGGGTGGGGGGCCGGGATCTGAGGGCCCCCTTATAAAAGGGGGCTCCCAGATTCCGATAAGCCCCCGCCCGCAGACCCCGACAACCAACGGCCAGGGTTGTCGGGAAGAGGCCCTTGTCCTCATCAACATGGGGACAAGGTGCTTTGGGGTGAGGGGCCCCCCTTTCCCCAGGGCACCCCCCATGTTGAGGGCACGCGGCCTGGTACGGCTCAGGAGGGGGGGGCGCTCGTTCGTCCCCACCCCTTTCCTGGCCGGCCAGGCTGCGTGCTCGGATAAGGGTCTGACATGGATTTGGGGGGAACCCCCACGCCGTTTTTCGGCGTGGGGAGTCCCTTTAAATCCATGCCAGGTCACGGAGCTAGCGCGCCGGCATTTACTGCCTACGCTAGCTCCGTAACCTGAAGTCACGTGCTAAATGAACAGACTTGGCGATGAGCAGCAAGTCCGTTCATTTTCAAAAGTCCGGCGGACTAGCCTACTAACGGCGGGATTGTCCGCCGGACTGCCAAGTCCAGCGGATAATTTTAAAACCAAACTTAAAACTTTGGTCCGCCGGACTTTGGCGCCAAAAACTTGAGTCCAGAGGATAATCCCGCGGGATAGTCCCTTCGTGTGTACGCCGCATAAGGTACTCTTTGTTAGGGCACCATTTTGACTTAGTATCAGATAGACAAGTAAACTGGCTTTTATCTCTACAGGCGTATTATTTTAAGTGACAACATCAACGTGCACGAAGAAATGTAGATATCTTGGCCACTTTTTCTGGGCCACAGGTGTTCCAACCTTGGGGTTGAAACAAAGGGGATGGGGTATGAGACAGAGTGTCTTGCAGGAAACCTGGAAAAGTCCTTTTTGGGATTTACACCTCTCCCTTGCTCCTTTTTATACCTTTTGAGATTTCAACCCCATATTATTGCCCATGGCTTTGAAATGTTATTTCCAACAAGCTTATAAAGGTGTGACAGTTAGCTGTCCAAATATTTTCGGTATATACAGGTATTATTGATCAGTGTTGAACCTCTCACATTGTGGCCAGTGATGTTGGGTAGTTAATCAGAAATAAGTTTGAATCTCTCACTGCAGGCTAACAGGCTGACGGGAGGCAAACAATTCACCTTCACACTGGGCTCAGCTGCACATCAGAGTCATATCAGTTGTTATTGGACTCACATAGGTCACAACTGTCTGGTGGCTGTGGCTACATGTTTCAGGTGTGTGATCCCCTTTCTCAAGTCTCAAAAGCTTAGAATACCAGCTGATTGGCATCAATAACTATGGAAATAGAATAATTATAATAATATAAAAGTGATACATTAGATTACAGAGGAATATAAAAATGATGGTATATTACTATATAGCTTACAAATTGATACATTATGTGTAAATGTCTCTAGTGCTATGTGAAAAGAAGGGAAAGGGACTGAAGAAATACCTAAAATCAACTAAACTATCACATAATACAAATAGTCCTATAGAATGTCATAATAAGCTGCCCATTTCTAAACATTAATTTGCCCCCTGGAGACATGCTGTTTAAAATAAATATCCAGTATGTCTCTTTTTTTCATTAGGATTGCCAGGAATAGCTTCTATGCCCAACTATTTTAGACCACTGGTATCACATCTACATGCCCATAAAATGTTAAGGTTTTTTTGGTAGTTGTCCTTAAAAAAGAGTAAATTTAAAATGATCATACATATTTTACTACTCTTTATAGACTTAATCATTATGGATACCGAAGTAAGCAATTATATACTTAGTACACTGATTATGTATCATATACACTTATACTTAGTGCACCAATTGCGCTTGACTGATGAATGTGTAATTGGTGGATAATGGTATTATTATTTCCATTTCATGATACCTTCCATAAACTATTGGGACAAATATGGCTTGAGCAGCACTAGAAGGAATTGCTTAACAACAGTGAACTGACAATTGAGACAACAACGCATCAGCAATGCTTTTTTGTTAGGACTGTGTTAGATGACAAAACACCACTTGATTGGCTGTAGGAGAGTGAAGTCTTGAATGGGGGGGGGGGGGGGTCAATAAACCCTGTGCTAGACTACCTTCCTTCCCTGTGTTAGACTACCCTTTGCTACAGTGCACCATGAGGTCACCTGGAACAGTTTTCATCCAGCCATGAATACCACTGGTAAACACCGTAATGGCTGCATCTATTCGCTCACAGCTTTCAGCAGATTCCTGCCACTGGGATTCAAACCATGGCTAAACACCTGTTATCAAGCTCAGGTGTGCATGAATCTGTATTGTTAGCAATGATGATGTGAAAAGTGCTAAATCATAGCAACTAAGGATGAGCCGAAGTCCTTCAGGTGTGGTGTGGATATTAAGGGGAACCCTGGTCCAGATGAAAAAATAAAGGGTGTAGGGGTCCTCCCAAAATCCATACCAGACCCTTTAGGTCTGGTATGGATTTTAAGGGGAACCCTGCGCCAAAATAAGAAAAAGCCGTAGGGGTCCCCGCAAAATCCTTATCTGAGCACACAACCTGGCAGACCGTAGGAAAAGAGGGGGGTGTGAGAGAGAGCGCTTCCCCTCCTGAACCATACCAGGCCACATGCCCTCAACATGGGAAGGGGGCTTTGGAGTTGCTTCCCAAAGCACCTTGTCCCTATGTTGATGGGGACAAGGGCCTCATCCCCACAACCACTGGGCGGGGAGCTTATTGGAATCTGGAAGCCCCCTTTTACAAGGGGACTTCCAGATCCTGGCCCCCCCTATGTGAATTGGTAAGGGGTGAATTGGTAATTGGTAAAGGGTACATTGTACCCCCACCAATTCACAAGAAAAAGTGTCAAAAATAGCAAAAAAAGACAGGAGACACTTTGGGACAAGTCCTTTATTAAAAAATAAAAATGTCCCGCGATGTCCATTCATCTTTTATCACACCACCTGACAAACTGAAAAAAGAAAAAAAATGCAACAAATGCTTTCAAAGCAAGAAGAAGCATCACTCGGCGGGAGCCTCCCATGGAGGCGGAGCTGTTGAGTTTTTTTTTCTTTTTTCGGTTCATCGGACTGCGTGATAGAAGATGAATGGACATCGCAGGACATTTTTTTAAAAACATTTTTTTAATAAAGGACTTGTCCCAAATTGTCTCCCGTCTTTTTTACAATTTTTGACACTTTTTGTGAATTGGTGGCCCCTTACCAATTCACAAAGGGGGGGCAGGATCTGGGGCTCCCCTTGTTAATGGGGGCTTCCAGATTCCGATAAGACCACCGCCTGCAGACCCCCACAACCTATGGGCAAGGGTTGTGGGGATGAGGCCCTTGTCCCCATCAACATTGGGACAAGGTGCTTTGGGGGGGCAACTCCAAAGCACCCTCCCCATGTTGAGGGCATGTGGCCTGGTACAGTTCAGGAGGGGGGCCACTCTCTTGTCCCCCCTCTTTTCCTGCAGCCTGCCAGGTTGCATGCTCGGATAAGGGTCTGGTATGGATTTTGGGGTGGACCCCTACACCATTTTTTTTATTTTGGCGCTGGGTTCCCCTTAAAATCCATACCAGACCTAAAGTAATTTTTTTTGATTATTTTGGTTCGGGCCTGGTAATGGACTGGGGGGGGAACCCATGACGTTTTTTTCAATGAGTTTTATCTATATTGCCGAGACCCGACAATTCATTACAGCTGCGATCAGTTTTGAATTACTTTTTTTTTTCCTTTAGAAATGTAATTCTGCTGTGGTATTGTTCTTAACACAGAAAAATTGCACCACTTTACAGGCATACCATAGACACCCCCCAGGCATGATATTTAAAGGAATATTTCATTTTTTTTTTTTCACTTTAAGCATTATTAAAATCACTGCTCCCGAAAAAACAGCATTTTTTACAACTTTTTTTTGCATTGATACATTACACTTTTTATGACAATACCATGCATATAAGCCTTAAAAATTAGCACTTTTTGTTTTTCATGTTAGTGTCTAATAGACTTTAACAGTGTTCTGCGGCTTTCGAATTTCCTGCGAACACTGCATCGCTGTTCGGCAAACAGGCGAACACCCGATGTTCGATTTGAACTTACATTCGTCTCAAACATCATCCCTCATCCCTAATAGCAACCAACCAGATATCAATTAACTTGAACAGTTAGCACATGATTTCTGATTGGTTGAACTTATCCTTTAAGGTTAAGCAATTTAGAAAAATGTACTTTATAATAGAAGATGTAACTGAACTGTATGCAAAATTGGTGTACCTGGTGCTGCGATTCAGATGGGTTTTTCAGAAAAAGTATCATGTCCTCATTAAATAGGTTTATGATATGTGACCTATTTTTATCATTTAACGTCTGTAATGCGAGCGTTGCTCAGAATGGTCTCTGTTAGTGGCTCAGTCATAAGGTTTAAAATAAGTGGAGATAGTGGACAGCCTTGTCTGGTATCATTTGTAAAAGTGAAGGGTTCGGACAGTAGACTTGAAGTATATACTTAGGCAGAGGGGGATAAATACAATGCCAATATGGCACAAAGTAGAGGCCCGTGAAATCCAAATTTCTACAGGTCATGAACCATATATCCCAAATGTACTCTGTTGAACTCCTTCTCTCCATCTAGAGATCACAACAGAGAAGGTGTTTGTGTGTGTTCAGTGTGATCTATGATATAGATTTTAAAAATCATAAATCACAGCGTCTGTAGTCTGTCAACCTTTAGTGAACCCCATTTGGTCTGATTTAACTAGGGTGGGCATAATATTCATCAAACAGTGTGCTAATAATTTGGCATAAGTTTTGATATCTGAGTTTAACAGTGATATCGGTCTAAACTTAGACAGAGTGGTCGGGTCTTTCCCAGGTTTGGGAAGCATGACAATATGCTCTCTAAGCATCTCTTGTGAGAACGAAGCTTGCATTTGTGCAGCAGCAAACAGAGTGGAAAGATAAAGGGCTAGATTGGAGCTAAAGGTTTTATAGTATTCATTTGTTAACCCATCTGGGCCAGGGGACTTGCCAACCATGTTTAAGTTATGGGAGAAATTTCAGGGGACATGAAAGGAGCATTTAATTGTTGTAAAAGAATGTCAGATAGCGTTCTCACATTCGGAAGGTTGGGTGTTAGCCTGATCATTCTTTAAGTTATAGAGGGAGCAATAATAGTCTACAAATGCATCAGCGATGTGCTGAGGATTAAATAATTTGTAGTGGTGGTATGAAATATATAAGGAATTTCAGTTTTAGTTTGTTGGGCTTTAAGTTTATTGGCTAAAAACATTTCTGCTTTGTTATGTGTATAAAATTAGAGCTTCAAAAAGCAGAGACATTTGTCATGTTGGAGCTGCAGAAGTTCTAAGTTCTGTCCTCAATTTTAATTAGGGAGGTAACAGTGGCCTGGTTAGGCTTTGATTTGTTTTGGAGTTCCAGAGCATGGCTATCACTCAGGAGGGTATTATATTTAGAGTCAAGTTGGCGTTTAGTTTAGGCACACAAGTTGAGGATCATTCCTCCCATAAAAGCCTTATGGGTGTTCCACAGTGCAAAAGCATTTATATCATCAGTATTGTTCAAAGAAAAATAGTCCCTGATATGTTGTGTGCAAGGGCAATGTCTTGTTATTGGGTCTTGAATTACTCTATTGTTACAAATATTAATATAGGTGAACAAGCGTCTCTCTCCACTATAGTGATAAAAATAGCTGTGTGGTCAGATCACATGATGCCATAGAGTGGAGTAGGATACCCGCATCAACAACCATTTATCAACACAGAGATCGATACAAGAGTCTCTCTCGTTGACATTTAGACATCATCACGTATCAAAGACATCTTAGCCAAGAAGGAGAGATTGTAAGATGGGGTGTCTACCTTTAGGTGTGGAGGACATGTCCAGATGAGGGTTGAGGGTGAAGTTGAGATCACTGCATATTTGTATATTTACGTATTTTACAGCAGAGTGTTTCTTGAACACTGTACAGAGAAAGTGTAGCTGTTTAGAGTTGGGGGCATAGAGATTTTAAGGCTTGTTGTTGATATCACACTTCAAAATGATTAAACGGCCATCCGGGTCTATTGTAGATGAGTGCAGAATGAAAGATGTTCCTAATTCCCTCCTCTTTTCTTGGATGAAAGGTAGATAAATATATGAGGGGGAAGTCCCTATGCTGGCATTTAGGGGTAGCTTCAGTTTGAAAGTGTGTCTCTTGGACAGCAAGAATGTCAGCCTGGTGGGATTTTGCTTCCCTCCAAAGAGAGTAGACATTGATAGATACTATTTTAATTACCATCACAACATTTTAAACAAGGTAAGAAGTGTAGACTCACTTGTAGACTTGGCAGGTGCATCATTCAATAGGTAGAGTATCGCAGTTAGGTCTATATTCCATCCTGGAGTAGGGCAAGCGTGTCCAGAAATGTAGTGGTGGAATTCATACAGGGGAAAGCCAGAAGAGCGAAGCTAGAACGTGAAAACAGTAACCAAAAAAATGTCAACATGGTAAGAAAACTGAGGTAGACCAATATAGAATTGGCATAGGCATGAGTGTAGAGAAACATGAAGTAAAAAAAGGTTCAAAGAGAACTATGCGCAAGCGAGCTCCAACACCTTCCGGGGTTGAAAAAAGATTGACTGGGAGACCACTTGCTAGTCCTCAGCAATTGGTAAGGGAGAGGCCCTTATTGACGCAGTACGTGGCTGATCTGGTAGGATATCCCAGGAGCGTAACAGGCAAAGGCCTTCCTCCACAGTCGTGATGGATGTAGTGGAGCCATCAATGGTAATGAGTAATTTGGCTGGATATTTCCACTGGTAGCCAATCAAATGGTTCCTCAGTGCTTTAGTTATGGTATCCAGGTTTTTACACTGACATAGCATATAAGCAGAGAGATCTGGAAGCACCTGCAGGTTAGCTGCTTATTCAGGGAGGTGGTCTTTCTTAAGGAAAGCCTCCAGCAGGCAGTACAATATAGATAATATTTACAATGGTAACACCTGTTATGTGGTATATGCCATCACCTGTGCATTGTGCAAGTCTACTAATGTAGCCCGCCATTTTAACTCCCAACATGTGGGCAATCATTCTTTTGTCCAAGTACAAGTGATCGAAAAGGTGAGAATCCCACCGAGAGGAGGTGATGTATTTCACCTTCTCTGTGAAAGGGAGGTTTTTGGATCTTTAAATTACAGGGCAGGATACCGAGGGGCTTAAACCATGAGTGGGATGTTACATATTATTATGAAAATTCATTTTTTGTTCTTAAATTGGTTCCTTCTCTGGGCAGTTCCCTTCCTTTTTTGTACAGGGGATACATTCTTCCTTTTCTATATACATAAAAAAGGGGGATCTTTGGGGTTTTCAAATTACTTAGTGGGAACCGGGGGAGTAAACCATAAATGGGATGCTATCTATTATGAAAATCAATTTTCTTTTCCTAAATCAGTTCCCCCTCTGGCCAGTGTTCTTTTACACTAAATTTGTTCTCCATCTGGGAAGTTTTCTTCCACATTATAGTGTGTTGTATTTCAAAGGAGTTTTAAATATATATAATCCAGTCATCAGCGTTTTGCACATTATCACTGTGTGATTTTTATCAACAGTGATATACACTAGTAGGTGCCCCTCTGGGGCAGGACCCAGGTCCCCAAACACTTTTTATTACAATAACTTGCATATAAGTCTTTAAAATTATCACTTTTTATTTTTCATGTTCATGTCCCATAGACAGTGTTCATGTGTTCTGCCAAATTTTTTGCTTGATTCGCAAGTTCTGGTGCGAACTGAACCGGGGGGTGTTCGGCTCATCCCTTATAACCACTGTATGGGAAACAAATACTGAGGATTTTCTGATAAGTATTCTTGGAATATCAATTTGATTATTATACATTTAAATATTATTTTAAATTATTATTTTTTCATCTGTTTTCTATTTTCCTCTTTATTCCCTTCATTCAATATATGTGGACAATCATCTTCACAATTAAGTATCTACATTTGAATGTCTATTAGTGGTGTTCTGTGAAGTGTTGTCTGTTGGGATATTTATCCACAACAGGGAGACAAGTTTTTCTACAATTCTACAAGGAAGACTTTGTTTTATGTTTCTTTCCTTTATTTTATTATATGTGTATTGATTTTAACATATAAGTTGTAGATATTTGTGGTTTCTGTTTGTTTTGCTGCAGAAGCCTCAAATAAAGGGTTATTTGGCATAATCAATTACTGGTTGATTATGTATTGACAGCTGAGTATATGCTATATAAGGGTTATACCTACCAGTATTTGATAGATTATGACTAAGCGAATTTCATTTCGTGAAACGTATTAATCTCTGCCTGGTCTAAATTGATGTCATGATGTCTACAATGTTGTCTGACAATTTTTATCTTCAATATATTTTCAGTTTTGCTTCAAACTTGTGAGTACAGTCAACATTTCCTGTTCCAAAAGCCTCCAGCAACTTCTCCTTAACTTGGTAGAAGTGTACGTGTAACAGGACATCCTGGAGTACATGGAAGGGGAGGATAGAGGATTTACGAATCCTGTGTACCCTGTCAATGTTAAGGTCAGCAGAGGCCAGCATGAGCCGCTGGAATGCTTTCAGAAGCAGTGGGAGGGGACATCACCTCCAGTGTCTCTCGGGCCTACTGTTTCCACCGGTTCAAGAAATGATCTGACGGTGCCACTGGCTGGTCAAAGAGTAGATCGGATTTTATCGCCTCTGTGGCCTTGGAGGACCGGAGCGACGCCATGATATCACTTCTGGTCCAGGGTGGAAATTAACATTTTTTTTTTTCTTTTTAAACAAAAGATCTTTTGCTTTTAAAAGTAAAGAAGGGATTGGGGGTCTTTTTTATCTCTTCATAAAATGAACTGTAATCCTTACTTCTATTATAAGGGATGTTACATTCCTTGTAATATGAAAAAAAGTGATACAAAAAAATGAAAGGGACAGTGTAAAAATAGAAAATGAATAATAAAAAAAAAAATTGAAAGCGCCCCATCCCTCTGTGCTCACGCGCAGAAGCAAATGTATATATGTGAGGTACCGCTGCAAACGTTGAAGCGAGAGCAATGATTCTAGTGCTAGACTTCCTCTGTAATTCTAAACAGGTAACCTGTAAAGGCATTTAATAGATCGGCTATGGAGATTTTTAAGTACCGTAGTTTGTCGCCATTCCACGAGCGTACACAATTTTAAAGCGTTAAATGTTAGGTATCTATTTACTTGGCTTAACATTATCTTTCATATTATACAAAAAAATTGGGGTGTATTTCATTAGAAAAAACATTTTTATAAATAGAATACGTTTGAAAAACCATTGCACAAATACGGTGTGACATAAAAATTGCAACAATCACCATTTTATTCACTAGGGTCTCTGCTTAAAAAAGAAATAAATACTGATTTAAACTTGTAAACAAAAAGTGTCAGAAAAGGCTTGGTCTTCAAGTGGTTAAGGGCAAGTAGTTTACTTGATAGCAGAAAACAAATACTCTTGCGCAAAAGTGAGTTAACCAGGTGGACTAAAGTTCCTAGTGGACAATGCCTCAGGCCTTGCTGCCCTCAAGGATAGGGGTATCCTAGCAGTTAAAAGAGAAATGGAAAAAAGAGGGCGCACCAACCTTGTGCATTATCCTTGGAAATATTTTATTAAGAGTAAATTAGAAACTACTCACAAACATGTAAAAGAAAACCGTAATATAAATACCCCAGATGATGGCAATCGATCTGACAACAACAGAATCCAGATGGTAATGGGGAAGATTTTGAGGGCCACTGCAGGCTGGCGCGTTTTTCGAAGGGATACCTTCTTCCTCAGAGCCCAGCGTCATCTGGCAGTGGCCCTCAAAACCTTCTCCATTACCATCTGGAGTCTATTGTTATCAGACTGATTGCCATCATCTGAAGGCTATTTATATTGCAGTTTTCTTTCACATGTTTGTGAGTAGTTTTTAATGTACTCTTTTAATAAAATATATCCAAGGATAATGCACAAGGTTGGTGCGCTCTCTTTTTTTCCATTTCTCTTTCAAGTAGTTTACTTTCCTGTTCTTTAATTGTGTTTAAGGCTGGTGTCTTCTGTTCTAGCTATATTTACCCATGGAGGCTTTGGATTATTTGTGATGACTATGGAAAGCCTCTGAGCCTCAAGTAAAGAGTTGAACAGGACCAAATATTGGAAAACCTCAGGTACAAAAGTGGATTGTGTTTTGGTTTAGCGGTATTGGTGTGCTGGCAATTTTTGCCTATAGCCCTGACATCCCGCCTGTCTCCAACTCTGCATTGTCTGAAAATTAGGTACTAAGCTGACAGTGAGCATGAATTGAAAGCAGTCTCCAGGTAGGCAAACCTGGGGTTTGCTGCATTGGGGAGTCCACCACATGAGTCCCATGCCCTGTTAGGTGTGTACCAGGTAAGCCTGTATCATCCATGTGGAACACAGAATCTACTCCAAGCCTGGTATGTTACCATAAAAAACCCACAGGTGTCAATTTCAGGAACGGCAGAGGCAGAGAGGGTGACCCACAGGGGACTTTAGGATTAGTAGACAAGGCAGAGAGTCTGCATAGTGCCCAGCAAGTAGATCCTTTTTTTAATACCACTGATTGTAAAAACCACCCAACAGATTAATACATGCTAGAATAATAACCTTTTGCCTTTGGATGCCCATTTGTTTAAATCTACAGGGAGTATGTTCATAACTATCCTGTGAAGCCTGTGTGAGGCTTATGCTTCCTTCCCGAGAGAAGGGGAAGAGAGAGCAATTGAAACAGAGAAGGATAAAGAGAACCACATCACTTTATACCTTGGTATTGTTAAATCAGGTTAGGGAATCTCCAAGTAAGACATTTAGATAAGACAGTGAGCCCAAATCGATAAAAAGGAAACTATGCTGTTTATTCCATACACTGCAGGGGAGAGACACAACACAGTTCTCTGCAACATAAGTAAAAGTGAAAAAGTGTTTCTGAGCTTACATCTAAAGGTTATACAATTTTTTTACCGATAAATATGCATAAAATATGGGTGTGTGTTCAGTGTATTGTAGGCGTGATATAGGTGTGACCGTATAGTTTAGTCCAATCAATGTCCATATCTTCTTAATAGCAAGGGAAAATGGGTGTATACACCATGTGACTGGCAAAAAAAAAGAGATTTCAGCAGTATTTGGTCAGTTCAGACTGGTTTTGATAAGGAAGTCATTTTGAGCAGCTTTTTGGGTTCTTATCAGTAGTTTGTGTCGTCACATTTCCAGTAGTTTAGATTTCCCAGGAATTGAAACAAAACAAGGAAACGCCTAGGGAAAGTAAAAAAAAGTGCATTACCAATTCTTAAAGTGATATTCTCTCTCTCTCTCTCTCTCTCTCTCTCTCTCTCTATATATATATATATATATATATATATATATATAAAAAATCAACATTATCAGACCCCTATAATTCTACTCAGTATGAGCAAAACTGAAAGACATGGTCAAGAAAAGACGGTGAGACAGAAACTAAAAAGACCATATAAGTCAGAAACGAATGACGCAGCAGTTATATACAAAAAAAAAAAAAAAGGATGGAGAAGCTAACAGGTGTATTTTTATTGATGCTGGCTCTCGTTCATGGAAAATTATGGGTGAAAACAAAAATATATCAGTTCCCAACACTGCTTTTACCTGTTCAGTTTATTTTTTGTTAAAGGCAGTCACTTTTTTTGAATTTGAAAGTGAATTTTTTTTTATTTCAAATTTTGGCAGAATTTTCTGTCTGGTCTGTGTTTGCCAATCTCTTCAGTGACTGAGACTGCCCCTTTAGAGTCTGGGCATGTATTTTCTGGATTGGATCTAGTCTTTTTTGTATATGTTAACTTTTTCTTCTGAGTCAGTTGTTCTGTTTGTGAATCCAGCTCTTGTTTGTGTGAGTTTGCTATTTCTGTGTGAATCTGCTTTTTTTGTATGAGACTGTAGGTATACAAATGGGAGGCAAACCACAAAATGAAAAAGTCCAAAGTGCCTTTAATTGTCCATAATACCACCCCTTAAAAACAGTCAATTCATTTTGTTGATAGCAAAATACATGCTTCATCAAAGCCCAGAAAAAATTAATAAGAACTTGAATGGACTCAAAGTAAACACCAGACAAGAACTATATATAACTTTTCCCTCTTCTGTGTATGGGTCCTTCCCTTCTGTCTGTGTTGGGTCCTTCTCTTCTGTGTGTGTTGGGTATTTTAAATCATCTTCAGGTCTAAAATGTGGAGGGATTTGTTTAAGTGTTTTTCAGGCTTGCATGGCAGGCCAAGGGGTCTTTGAGTGGGTGGTCACTGAATATTCAAATACTTACAAAATTGTGTGACCATCTGTGATATGGTGCTTGGTTATTGGGGGTTCTCCCAGGAGCTAGGTATTCGGGTAAAAATAAGAATATACAAGTTGGTAAAAATCGGTGAGGCACTGTTGAGGACATGGGTGGATCTTGTTATAAATTGCACCAATAAGGACAACCAAAGACTCCCTCCTATTTGCATTATTAAAATTGCTTAATGGGTTGGTTATTTAGTATGGTGTTTTGGCTTTGTAAATAAAAAGGCTGCTGTCAAGCATGTCCATGTTTTCATTTTAGGAGGTAATTAGAAGGACAAACGAGAACTAAACTAAACAAAAGCAAGTGGTAGCATCCTGTTCATTGAAGAAGCTATAAATGTTTTCAGATCACAGGCCTGTTAGTAATATGTTTGTTCTTGGCTGTGTTTGAAATTCAAAAAGTCCTGTCTTATTTTAACCATTTTAATGCTGACACAAGATTAATTCAACTGGCATAGAGATGGTCTCTAGAACTCAGCCTCCACCGGGCGGGGTGAATGGCTTATTGTATTTTTCTGGGAGTGATTTTATCAATGTCGTTAGAACATTCATTGAAGTAAGTGAGAGATCCATCACCCGCTGACAGTTCCCTGCTCACTAATGGCTGTTAGATGGTAATCATTTTAATATGGTTTTTATTTCACTTAATTTCATATGTGCCTGACAAAAGGTCCTGTATCATCAGGGCGCTGTGTGGAGCCGCTAATAGTCTCCTGCGATGCTCCATTACATCTAGAGTCACTGCAGAGATACTTAGAAAGGAAAATGTGAGCCATAGCAATGGTACAGAAAAAGCAGTAGGTTCCTGGAGAAGTCTTCCAGAAGGGGTTAATGAAATTAAACATTTCATAAAGGCATGCCTTTTTTTATTATAGATACATTGAGATTAATTATAAAGAATAATTAATAATGGCGTATTTGAGAATATGTAACGGAAACCCATCAGGATAGAAAATTGCCTGTGAACTTACAAAAAATGTTTTTAGGGTCATGTTGGGAAGAGGGGGGTGGCCTTCAAAACATACATATAATATAGTCAAGAGTGGATTGCATTGTACAGTATACATGGCTATTTGTTTTACTCCTAGTTGTCCACTTATATACAGAAGCAATGTTGCTACCATTCTTCATAGCCTGTACTAGTCCATTTTTTTTGGAAGATTATATTAATCCACACAGCACATCCAAAAGCAGATAGCTGAATTTAAGTTTTTACACTGCCTATTGTAATTGTGAGCTGACCTTGAAAATCTCCTGGAAGTATTATTGTTATTATCTTGTTGCAATTAATTTGTTTCCTCTAAGGCTTCATGTACTCTAGCCTTCACTGGCAGCGCCTAAACTCAACTCCATGAAAGCCTATGTGTGAATTTACACATAGGCATTTAGCAGAGTCTAGGAGCTGCCGTGTTTAGGTGAGTTTCAACCCCCCTCTCGTGAATGCATACGAATCACGTTGTCAGGTGAGTACATACTGAGGCCGAGATGCCGAGAGCGGTTCACCCTTGTGACTGAGCGCAGTTCACCCCCTGGAGGTGAGACAGGGAGTGAATGGCACAAAGAGGCACAGGCTACCCAGTTGACAGGAGGAGCCTTGCAGAAGCTGGCAGGTGGTACAGCAGCTGACGGGGAGTCTTGAACCAGGCTGAGGGTCAAACACCAAAGGCTGGAAATAACACAGGCTAGGTATAGTGTCTGGAAGACACGAGGCAAGTCCAAGGTCACAGGCAGAGGTGCAAGGGCAGGAGACAAGAGGCAAGTCCAGGTCACAGGCAGAGGTCCAAGGGCAGGAGACAAGAGGCAGGTCCGGGTCACAGACAGAGGGTCAAACACAGGAGGTAAGTGGAGTCCGTTTAAACAAGCCAAGGTCAAAGTTCAGGAGGAGGCAGCAAAGCCAGAGGCAATCCGGGTGACAGCAGGCAATCAGACACAGGGAACAAGATCAAAGTTTTAGCAGGAAGCTGAAGACAAGCCAGCAATTTGCATTTTCCCGAACCCATGGTAAATGTAGGCCAGTGTACACAAGGCCTAAGACCTTTTCAACTACTGCCACACTGATGCTAGTCCCATGCTTTTTATTACAGCTTGGGTCAGTTTATATGTATTATATAAGGGATGTGTCAAAAGGCCCCAGGTAGGTGTAGTCAGTCCTGGACTGGATTAATATTGTGTCTTTGTTGTACACTCCAGTTGTACACTTTGTGATCTGAGAGATTCCACCTTGAAACATGTTTACTGTAAATGAGGGTCAGAAAAGTGTCAGACGTGCTTATGTCTATAAGCTGGTAGAAGTCCCTTTAAGATTGCTCCTTCTATTGGTGGAGTGTCATGTCTGTGTCCCTATTTAAGGTGGGTGGAGCTTTGACTTAGGGCCTTTGCCAGGAGCCATTTGAAGGAAAGTCTGCTAAGGGAGTTTACGCTCTCTCGTTTAAGGGGAGGGACTGAAAGAGAATTCTTCTGCTAAGCCTGAAAAGGGAGAGTGAAGAAAGGAACTAAAAGTAATAGAGGCTGGAATAGAGACCTGCAGAGAGGGAGAAGTTTGGTGTTTCACCTTGTTCTCCTCTCCAGTGAGAGGTGATCAGCATTACGGAGGATATTGTAACAAGGGCCTGAGAGGAGAATTGATCGAAAACTTGCCAAAAGCCATAAGCTACGTAATGCTGATGCATTCACTGAGCACTACTGATATTAAGCCATTATTTGTAGAATGGAAGTGCCACTGTCTGGTTTGTTCGATTCTGTTTATTGACTTATGCAAGTAAAGGAGTTCAATTATAAGAAATCTTGGTGTGATTACTGTATCTAATAGAGTAACGTGTCTAATACAGCCAATATCTGGGAAGTGAAATGAGTTGTATGCTGCTTAAAGCCTGGTCAGCGCTGGAGTTGGTGGTGATGGAGGAAAAGAAGTCCACGCCTGACAGTGAGAAAGAACACCCTCATCCAGCACGCGTCAGATGGCCCACATGTTGCATGGGTCCAGGGTGGTCGGCTGAACTTCTGGAGCCTCTGTTTGAACCATGTGTCAAATGTATGGATGTGTGTGTGAGTACTCCAGGGGCCGGAAGGAGTTAACTAGGATCACCGTCCGTGCACATTACAGTCTGTGGTCTGGGCTGAGCAGCCTGTGGTGCCCTGCAACCTATATGTTGAGGTGGTGACCCAGCTGCGCATTACGGCCATGTGAACAGAAGCTGGGGTCCTGCCCACATGTCCAAACTTGTTCCAGGCCAGTGATCAATCAACTCTATTAATGTGACAGCTAGGAAATAAGGAAACTGCTAAAAGGGACCCATGACCTAATGCACATTGGACTGGGCTTGTGATGGCCTTATTTTCTGGGCTCCCAGAAAGCTAATTTTGATAGAATTCTAGGAAATACCAACAATTCTATAAAGCATAAAGCAGGAATTTTACAGAATCTGTAGTTTAAACTTTCTGTGCATGGATGGGCCTCTCAAAAGTAAATATCTTCCTGCTTACAGGTGCATGACCTTGTCCACATTTTTAAAGATATGGTTTCAGCCAGAAGGCCACATTTGCAGTCAAATTTGAGAAAGCCCCACTATGTGTTTGTTATTCACACAGCATACCTAAAAAAAAAAAAAAAAAATTCTTACCTTTTGGATGTTTCTAAAGAGAAGGTGTCATGGCTGATTCAAAGAATTTCTGGATAGTCTCTGGCCTAAATACTGTATGTTGGAAAGCATTAACTGGAGGGCCTGGACATAAACCAGGAGCAATCACAGTGGTGACAGTTTGGTAACTGCCCCTCTATTTATGGAATGTGTTACTGTCAGGCCTATGTATTTGCCAATCCAGTATCTCCCTGAGATACAGATTTGCATAAACTTTATGAGTGTTATAGTCCACCTGGACCTTTGAAGTTTGGCAACACTAATTAATTCCAGTCAGTTGGATCGAAACAACCAAGCTAATGACAACTATCCTATCCCATAGAGACTTTCAAAACAATAGCTGCCTGTCATTAATTGGCCATGCCATCCAGTTGATGCACAGCACAGTATCAAGGCTTGTGTAATTGAAAGATACATTTTTATACCCAAGGATGATATTTAGACTTCTTAATGTCTACCTGATGCATATATAGAATGTTTGA
Organism: Lithobates sylvaticus; assembly: GCA_028564925.1. NCBI lineage: Eukaryota > Metazoa > Chordata > Amphibia > Anura > Ranidae > Lithobates > Lithobates sylvaticus. The sequence goes on along the minus strand of CM053033.1, from coordinate 162,265,749 downwards.
GTATAAATGCTGTTAGTGGTGTCTTCTAAGGAAATATTTTCTCCTTTCAACTTGGTTGGTCAATTGCAGACCTAAAGTTTTCCCAGGCAAACTTTTGAATTACTAAAGTAAAAGATTGTCCATTGTGAAAAGTACCCCTGTAGGTATTTTCCAATATGTCAGAGTGCCTTTTGGGCTCAAAAGCCAGCCCTATTTTAGAGGATGTTAGTTGATTTTGTTGGGCCACATTAGTGCTTCACCACTGCTATTAAAGGCAATGTTGTAATCTTTAGCAACTTTTGGCACAAGTACAGACCATCTGGAAGACATAGGTGATGAAAAACCCAAGGAAATATGCCATAGGCCTGGAAGTTACACAATAGCTTGAGTTTTCCACAGGGAACAGTGTAATAAAACCCCAATTTCCCACAATGGGACAACAAAGGGGCCCTAATAGGTCACAAAAAATAAGTCCAGAACTTGTCTGTGCATTGTGGGATGCTATCATAAATTTAGTGTATATCCTATTTTTTGCCATGGTAGTGCCTCCTTAACAGACTTAACCAAAGGAAATACCACATTGGTCAAATTAGGCCCTGATGCTGAGAGGACATTTCAGGAGTTGAAGTGTTAGCTTCCCATGCTTAAAGTGGATGTAAACCCTTACATATACACAGTGAACAGCCTCAGATGTTACACAGGGCTTAAACAATACTCCCTACATACGTTTTACATTAATATGTGCTGTCTTCAGCTTGCTATATTCTTTAGAAAGTGCACATCTTGTTAACATTTTTACTTCTTGTTCCAGCACAGGGAGTAAAGTCTTGGCATACACTGTGTGACAGCTGATTGGAGGAAAGGCACCCCCCCTCCACATAGGCAGGGAACGAATATACATGCAGGACTGTGCTGTGAATAGATCGGCTCTCTGCAAATCTATTTATAGCACCCACCCTGAAACAAATTTTTAGCTGCTTTTATCTCCTGTGTTGGAGAATTTGTCAGAAGTTATCACGCTGATAACAGAAGAATGAAGCAGCAAAAAGACATGGGACATGGGGCTTTGGAGAGAGATAAGTAAACACTACAGATATTAGTGTGGGTGACCTTCGCGCTTTGTTTAACTAGATCATATACACATACTCAATAACGTGTAATAAATAACAGTGAAAATGCCAATATATCGTGACAAATGTGGAAAAAATTCCTAAAAGAGCTGCAAAATCTAACGGTGAAACACAATCCCATAAAAGTATAATATAAAAATGATTTCGCGCTCATGTGTAACAGATAAAAGTGAATAAATAAATAATAAAGCACAGTCTTGATCAATAAATACACATTAAAATCATACACCAAGTGTTATAGATGTGTAAATTAGTGAAAAATGGTGACTAAAAAATTGTGAATAAAATTCATTAAATTAGTCTCCTATAAATTAAATCACTGCAAAAAAGGTGCCTCACAAAGAGAATAATTAATCCAAGTCCGATTGGGTTAAAAAATAAGTGAGTGAGAGATAAAAATTGGACCAAAAATGCAAACGTCCAAAAAGTGACTGGTGCGGTTGATTGGTGCAAAACAGTTCTTCAGGGTAAATACAAAACACTGTATATAATATCCAAACGTGAATAGTGCAATGGTTCAAGCTTGGACTGTGGTGGGTGTGTGGGGATAGGATCCTTAAACGTGCTCTCTAGACCCTCACCTTAAAGCACGCATTTAAAAGCGTGAATGGATGTATAAGGATATCTTGTCTTGTATTATACTCCTCGTATCCAATAGTTCCACCGATTTCCACCACTAGGGGCTGTATGGTCTTCACTAAGGTCTTCCTCTTGCTCTCCTATTCCCTGGATGACTTTAATCGGCCCACCGATCTATAAATTAGTTAGGGCTCTCCAGCCCTGTAGGCTCGTCAGCAAGTGGGGGATGCAAATAGAAAAAGGGGGAGCCCAATAGTGAAGTACGTCTTCAACAAAGTGTTTAATAAAACGATAAAATTCTTACATAAAAACGAACAGGTACTAGCAGCTGACAGCAGGTGGATGCTAGTCTCACAGTACTTCCGGTATCTGGTCCGGCCACTCCCTACGTTTCGTCACAAGCATGTGACTTCCTCAGGGGAACCTGATTGGCTAAGATGGACTTGTATTTATTTCGTGAAACCGGAAGTAGATTAGCGGCCATTTTGTCATGGTCCACGTGTCAAACATAGACCGCGGCCATTTTGTAGTGGTCCTCAGGCTTGTATTCCTTGGATACATCTCCTGACCAACTGAAAGCATATAAATACATAGTTGCCTTCAATCTGATCATAAATCTTTGAGGTGTGTCTCCTCTACTTTTATATATGAGACTATTGGGGGCCATTGACAATAAGATGAAGAGGGGGACGTGCCTATGATATAGTAGCCATTTTTAAGTAGCCTATAGTCTAAGGTATATCCGCGCCATTTTAAACTAAATAACCATGCAAATCCGACGTCCTTTGCTGACAGTTAGCTGGCTGTCATGGGATGAATGTTAGAACGTAACATAGAGGCATGTATACTAACTTAAAAACGCCCCAAGAGATCATCCTATATACAAATGATGATTATACCGAGTCCGCCATATGTTAACCATTCACTGGCAACGCTCTCCAGTAGTTGACAAATATACACCAAGATGCAGCTACCATAGCATGGTAGTGAAAATAAACATAATATTAAAACGTCTCGGTGATGACACCGAGAATAGGTGGTGAACAATATAATTAGAGAAGGAATTGAGACCATTCGTGTCGCTCTATTTCCAGTCCAAGAAGAGCAGATCTTGAACTGACATTAGGCGAATATATAATATAACGATAGATTGTGAAATCCACAATGTTGTCTATCATGTGGTCACAATAAATAGTAAAAAATGTATATATATATAAATTAATTTCATTATCTTTATTATTAAAATTAATTTAAATATGTGATTAAAACTATTTCTAAAAGTGAAGACTATGTTAAAACTTTTCATTAAAACCCCATTTAATGGCGGGATATTCCTATAAAATATGAAATATCCGAATGGTGTCCCAACCAGATGGGTGGAGGCAATTCTAGTTCTATTTACATATCTGGCCAGATACTGTGGGGGGATTTAATCTCTCTACAAGATGGGAGGAACATTACCTTCTACGTCCCTCCTTTCGTTACACCAGATTCCGGAAATATTGTATATGACTATTACAATATACAATTATCACATCAAAATATTGAATGCAGTTACATAAACAGAGATAGAAACATGTTTTTATATCCATTCAAATGGAGTGAGGTGTTCCCCCAAATTCAAGTAACTAGTGTACTCAATGGTTATGTTGTAGTGTTGGGACAAGTATTTGGGTCAAAAATTGCTTAAAAAGCAATTTAAATCAAAGTCCACGTTTAACCCTTCTGGGGTCAATGTCCTCATCGAGTGAATCCACATGGATTCCTTCTGGCTTATAACCCTAATTTTGTGACTACCCCTCCATGATGGATTATATCGCTCCACCCCCCAAAATTGTAAGTGATTGGGGTCTTTATTGTGGACCTGGGCAAAATGGCGTGACACACTGTGTTTAGGGGATCCCTTAATAATGTTCCGGATATGTTCCCCAATCCGTACTCTAAGTTCCCTTTTTGTCCTACCGATGTACTGGAGGTTACAGCTACACTGTAAACAATACACTACACCCTCAGTTCGACAACTTATAAAGTCTTTAATTGTATACATTTGTCCTGTTGTAATTGCTGTGAATTCCATTCTTTTGTTCTGAAATTTTTTGGCTTTGCGGCATGCGAAGCAGTTTCTACAGGGGTAAAAGCCTTTCCCAGTAAAAAAGGTGTATCCCCTTTTAGGTGGTGGTTCCACCACGGATTTGACAACCATATCTCTAACTGTAGGTGCTCGTTTATATACAATTTTAGGTTTTGAAGGAAGAATGGTTCGAAGATCCTTATCATTTGCCAGTACATGCCAGTGTTTCTGGATTAACTTGGACACCTGTTTATGTTGTACATTAAAATCAAGTATCAAACATGGAGCTTGATTGCCATAAGGTGCTTTATTTCCAGATTTATCTTCCAGCATCTTCATCCTATTCATTTTTTCCACCTGGACTATTTGTTGTTTTATCCACGATTCTTCGTATCCCTTTTCCTTAAATCTACTACCAATCATTTCAGCCTGCATCTTAAAATCTTCATCCCTAGTGCAATTCCGCCGTATTCTTACCAATTGCCCTTTCGGGATGTTGTAGAGCCACGGTTTAAAGTGACAGCTGTGCGTAGATAAATAACTGTTCGTATCGACGTTCTTAAAGTGTGTTTTGGTGATGATTTTATCAGCCTGGATAGCTATATTCAAATCTAGGAAATCGATGCTATGGGCATCTATATTCCACACAAGCTTGATATTTTTGTCATTCGTGTTGAGATGGTTGAGGAACTGTTCTAACGCTGTTTTGCTTCCGTTCCATATTATCACCAAATCGTCGATATACCTTTTATAGAGTACTAATTCAGATGGCATATTGGCATACACCGACTCTTCTTCCCAATGGGCCATGAATGCGTTAGCGACACTGGGGGCAAATTTTGCCCCCATGGCAATTCCTGTAATTTGTTTATAAAACAGTTGATTATGCCAAAAGTAGCTGGATTTTAGACAAAAGTCTAAGCACTTAATTAAAAATTTCCTTTGCCTACAGGCCAAAGTGCTATGTGCTCTTAAAAGCCACTTAGTGGCAGTGCACGCTTCATGATGGGGAACTATAGTGTATAAGGATGATACATCAGCCGTTGCTAAAAAAGTTCTACCTTCCAGCACTGGCACTTCTTTTAGCAGTTGTAATACGTGCTTGGTGTCTTTCAAATAGGCTCTCGTATTTTGTACGGCAGGCTGTATAAAGTGATCGATATATTCACCCATTCTGGAGGTCAATGAGTCTATCCCATTTACTATGGGTCTACCAGGGGGTGATTCTTTGTTCTTGTGAATCTTCGGAATGGTGTAGATAATTGGGATTCTGCAGGCTTCCGGAATCAGGTACTTGGCTTCCTTTTGGTTTAATATCTCCTTCTTGATGCCTAGGTTCACCACCAATTTTAGTTCCTTTTTGTACTGTTGTGTGGGATTACCCAGTAATTGGATGTATGTATTGGCATCTTGAAGTTGTCTGTCTAATTCCTGTAAATATTGTTCTTTAGACTGGACAACAACAGCTCCTCCTTTGTCCGCAGGTCTAATTACTATGTCCTTGCGTTTTTGTAATGATTGTAGTCCTTTGCGAATATTAATGGGGTCTGATACTTTTTTGATCTCTAATGATTCAAGGTCTTCCAATACCAGCTTCTTGAACACTTCAATGTGATGGTTGTTTAAAACTTGAGGGTTAAATATTGAATTATTACGTAAAGTGCTTTGTGCCATTCTTTCTTGTTCAGGAACATTCGTTCTCGTAGATTTGAATGGATTTCCCATAATATATTTTTTGATGTTTAACTTTCTAATATATTTCCGTATGCCTATATAGGTGTCAAACTTATTCAGATTCTTGACAGGGGCATGTTTAAGGCCCTTGTCCAGTACCGCCAACTCCTCTGCGGAGATGGGTTTACCACTTAGATTGACCACCCCTTCTCCTATTATGTTCTTTTTCTTTTGTAGTCTCTTTCCCGCTCTGCAGCCTCTCTGACTTCGGGGCTGTCTTCTGCTCTTTGATCTTCTATCCTGTGGATTCACTCGATGAGGACATTGACCCCAGAAGGGTTAAACGTGGACTTTGATTTAAATAGCTTTTTAAGCAATTTTTGACCCAAATACTTGTCCCAACACTACAACATAACCATTGAGTACACTAGTTACTTGAATTTGGGGGAACACCTCACTCCATTTGAATGGATATAAAAACATGTTTCTATCTCTGTTTATGTAACTGCATTCAATATTTTGATGTGATAATTGTATATTGTAATAGTCATATACAATATTTCCGGAATCTGGTGTAACGAAAGGAGGGACGTAGAAGGTAATGTTCCTCCCATCTTGTAGAGAGATTAAATCCCCCCACAGTATCTGGCCAGATATGTAAATAGAACTAGAATTGCCTCCACCCATCTGGTTGGGACACCATTCGGATATTTCATATTTTATAGGAATATCCCGCCATTAAATGGGGTTTTAATGAAAAGTTTTAACATAGTCTTCACTTTTAGAAATAGTTTTAATCACATATTTAAATTAATTTTAATAATAAAGATAATGAAATTAATTTATATATATATACATTTTTTACTATTTATTGTGACCACATGATAGACAACATTGTGGATTTCACAATCTATCATTATATTATATATTCGCCTAATGTCAGTTCAAGATCTGCTCTTCTTGGACTGGAAATGGTCTCAATTCCTTCTCTAATTATATTGTTCACCACCTATTCTCGGTGTCATCACCGAGACGTTTTAATATTATGTTTATTTTCACTACCATGCTATGGTAGCTGCATCTTGGTGTATATTTGTCAACTACTGGAGAGCGTTGCCAGTGAATGGTTAACATATGGCGGGCTCGGTATAATCATCATTTGTATATAGGATGATCTCTTGGGGCGTTTTTAAGTTAGTATACATGCCTCTATGTTACGTTCTAACATTCATCCCATGACAGCCAGCTAACTGTCAGCAAAGGACGTCGGATTTGCATGGTTATTTAGTTTAAAATGGCGCGGATATACCTTAGACTATAGGCTACTTAAAAATGGCTACTATATCATAGGCACGTCCCCCTCTTCATCTTATTGTCAATGGCCCCCAATAGTCTCATATATAAAAGTAGAGGAGACACACCTCAAAGATTTATGATCAGATTGAAGGCAACTATGTATTTATATGCTTTCAGTTGGTCAGGAGATGTATCCAAGGAATACAAGCCTGAGGACCACTACAAAATGGCCGCGGTCTATGTTTGACACGTGGACCATGACAAAATGGCCGCTAATCTACTTCCGGTTTCACGAAATAAATACAAGTCCATCTTAGCCAATCAGGTTCCCCTGAGGAAGTCACATGCTTGTGACGAAACGTAGGGAGTGGCCGGACCAGATACCGGAAGTACTGTGAGACTAGCATCCACCTGCTGTCAGCTGCTAGTACCTGTTCGTTTTTATGTAAGAATTTTTATCGTTTTATTAAACACTTTGTTGAAGACGTACTTCACTATTGGGCTCCCCCTTTTTCTATTTGCATCCCCCACTTGCTGACGAGCCTACAGGGCTGGAGAGCCCTAACTAATTTATAGATCGGTGGGCCGATTAAAGTCATCCAGGGAATAGGAGAGCAAGAGGAAGACCTTAGTGAAGACCATACAGCCCCTAGTGGTGGAAATCGGTGGAACTATTGGATACGAGGAGTATAATACAAGACAAGATATCCTTATACATCCATTCACGCTTTTAAATGCGTGCTTTAAGGTGAGGGTCTAGAGAGCACGTTTAAGGATCCTATCCCCACACACCCACCACAGTCCAAGCTTGAACCATTGCACTATTCACGTTTGGATATTATATACAGTGTTTTGTATTTACCCTGAAGAACTGTTTTGCACCAATCAACCGCACCAGTCACTTTTTGGACGTTTGCATTTTTGGTCCAATTTTTATCTCTCACTCACTTATTTTTTAACCCAATCGGACTTGGATTAATTATTCTCTTTGTGAGGCACCTTTTTTGCAGTGATTTAATTTATAGGAGACTAATTTAATGAATTTTATTCACAATTTTTTAGTCACCATTTTTCACTAATTTACACATCTATAACACTTGGTGTATGATTTTAATGTGTATTTATTGATCAAGACTGTGCTTTATTATTTATTTATTCACTTTTATCTGTTACACATGAGCGCGAAATCATTTTTATATTATAAAACACTACAGATATACTGTATGTGCTTAGGTCAAATTTCATTAATCAGGTTTACATCCACTTTAAAGAACCTAATTTCAGAAAAAGATATATAGGCTGATAATTATAGTGTGGGACTTTGAGCCATTCTGTCACAAGTAGTCATTGGAAGGATCATTAAAAGGCCTATCTGATCACCAAGCTGACATATGCAAAGAAGAATTAGTTTTGAAGAGCGGAAGTGACTACCATTTAAATAAGCACTGGAAGCCTTACTGTATTATTATGTGCATTATCTCATTCAGCTCATTACAGACTCATTACATCAAGCAATGCCAGAACAAGTCTATGGTTCTCAGCTATGCAAAATATTTTTAATTGTGGGACATTGGGTTTGAGGACAGCAGGAGAACATACATGCTCATTCTTGAACCTACTGCTTGATGTAGAGGCTTATGACTTGCCCCATGGGTCTAAAACATAGAGCGGAAGTTGTCTGACAAGGGCCAAGGGTGTCATCCTGGGTGGGATATGGCCCCCTGGCACTTCCTCGGCTATGAAAATTTACTTTGTGTATAGGCAACAGGCTAGGAGGTCACAGGTGCTTTATTGGGATGTATAAAATAAAAAAACGGCTACAACAACTTCAATGCTTACTATGCCCATATGAACGGCTGTTCAGAAAGGGAAAAGCCCTGACAAATTCCAGGTAATGCCAAAGCTTGCCTGCTCTTCCTTCCCAATTTATTTTAGTCCATCATTATAATTGTCTGCTTCCTTGGCCTATAGGAAAGTATGTTAGATAAGGGAGGACTTTAAAGTAGAACTATAGACAAAACTTTTTTTTTTTCATTTTGGAGAGAGGAAGGGAGGGTTATAACCCCTGTCAGATTGTTTGTTTTGCCATCTGTGTTCCCTTAAGGAGATTTCCCTTCACTTCCTGTCCCATTGTCAAACAGGAAGTGAAAGAAAATCTCTGCAAATTAAGGGAATTTCTTGGGGACCCCAGGTCATCAGAACTAGTGTCCCCATTGGAAAATTTCCCCTCTATTACTTTTCTGGGGACAACCCAAAATTTGGAATTTTCTTTTACTTTCACTTTCAATGACAACGTAAACAGGACAAAAAGAGAGCGTGAATCTCCCAATGGGGTCACAGACAACAATAACAAATGACTCTAATCTCTCTTCACTCTTTCCAAAATGAAAAAAAAACTTTTGCCTTTAGCTGTACTTTAATATGTCACTACTGCAGCATAGCGTTACCTGTTCTAAATGTCCCGCATTCTACCATACCAAATATCAATTAAACATGCTAAAGAAAACACCTCCTATTACAGCTTTTGGTTGTTAAGGTTTTTTAAATGGAACTTGGCAAGATGGCTCCTCACATGAGACTTGTTCACTAAGCAAAGTCATTATTCAGTAATGGTTCCGTGAGTCATTTGTAAATCTTATCACTTATAAAAGTTTCTTTTGAATCTGCATTGTGAGCTTTTGCTTAATACCGAAATAGTCTAGTAAATATAGACATGTGCTGTATCCTCTCTTGAGAAGAGGCTCTTAACAGGGGATATGAGCACATTGCATTAATATATAAGTGATCTATATGGTGAACTTAGTGCAGGGTATTACAAAGCTGGCTGCTATTTCTGTAAAACCATTATTTCTTCACTGTAAAAAATGTATGTGGTTTAGAGATCCTAAGATAGCCATTCCCTTTTGCATTTTTTATATTGAGGGCTAAAAAATATTAAAATTCAAAAAATATCTATTTGTTCTTAACTGTATTTTTTTCCTCCAGATCTAAATGGTCTCTGGCAGAGGCAAACATTGGCTACCTTGGTCTAAGCACCTGTTTTCACTTGTATCAGTGCCTCTGCCTAATACAGAGCCCACCATTTACAGCACTGGTTCTCAACTCCTGTCCTCAGGACCCACTAACAGGCCAGGTTTGCAAGATAACTGAAATACATCACAGGTGATATAATTTGCTGCTCAGTGATTGCAGTATTCTAGTCTGCATCTCCCCAAGGTAATACTTAAAATCTGGCCTGTTAGTGGGTCCTGAGGACAGGAGTTGAGAACCAGTGCTGTAAATGGTGGGCTCTGTATTAGGCAGAGGCACTGATACAAGTGAAAACAGGTGCTTAGACCAAGGTAGCCAATGTTTGCCTCTGCCAGAGACCATTTAGATCTGGAGGAAAAAAATACAGTTAAGAACAAATAGATATTTTTTGAATTTTAATATTTTTTAGCCCTCAATATAAAAAATGCAAAAGGGAATGGCTATCTTAGGATCTCTAAACCACATAAGGCCCCTTACATACAGGAGTAGAGCCTTTTGTGTCCTTACACAAATATACGTGCCTTCCACAGTGAAGAGGCTAAAGCCATTTGTATACATACATAGGTCCACAGCCTATATGAGATCTTGCACAGAAGGGAGGGGAGGAAGGCCAACCTTGGTGTGCTCTACCTTGTTGGCCTGGTCATAACATCAGCACTGTTCTCTTCAGTATTGTATATTGCACACTGTTGCTGCAAGAGAGACCGAGGAGACCAAGGACATCATCTGCTTGACAGACTGTATGAAAAAAAGTATGTTTGAAGGCAATTTTTAACCACTTAAGGACCGAGCCTCTTTCTGAAAAAAAAATGTTTTGCTAGAAAATTACTTAAAACACCAAACATTATATATATATATATATATATATATATATATATATATATATATATTTTTTTTTTTAACACCCCAGAGAATAAAATGGCGGTCCTTGCAATACTTTCTGTCACACCGTATTTGCGCAGCGGTCTTACAAGAGCACTTTGTTTGGAAAAAATACACTTTTTTGTATAAAAAAATAAGACAGCAGTAAAGTTAGACCAATTTTTATTTATATTGTGAAAGATAATGTTACACTGAGTAAATTAATACCCAACATGTCACGCTTCAAAATTGCGCCCGCTTGTGGAATGGCGAAAAACTTTTACCTTTAAAAATCTCCATAGGCAACGTTTAAAAAAGGTTTAGGGCTAGAATTATTGCTCTCGCTCGAACGATCGCAGCGATACCTCACATGTGTGGTTTTCATATGCGGGCGCTACTCACGTATGCGTTCGCTTCTGCACGCGAGCTTGGCGGACGGGGTGCGTTTAAAAAAAAAAATCGTATTTCTTTTACCTTTTATTTTTACACTGTTCTTTTAAAAAAAAATTGTGTCACTTTCATTTCTATTACAAGGAATGTAAACATCCCTTGTAATAGAAAAAAAGCACGACAGGACCTCTTAAATATGAGATATGGGATCAAAAAGACCTCAGATCTCAAATTTACACTAAAATGCCAAAAAAAATATAAAAAATGTGCCTTTAAGAGCTATGGGCAGAAGTGACGTTTGGTGATTTCGATTTGCCCTGCAATGATATGGAGACGGGTGGGGTCCATCTTCCCCTCCCTCATCTCCATGCCTAAAAGGGAGAAGAACCTGATTGCCTCCGCCGCTATCGAGGGCTTCGGTAAGTGGCAGAGGGCACCGGAGCGCAGTGGGGGGGGCCCTCTACTGCCGCTGATTAAAAGTGATCTTGCGGCGAACCTGAGATCACTTGTATCTGAAAGCGGACCGCCCACTGAAGAAGAGAATACCGGGGTTATGGCAGCTAGCTGCTGCCATAACAACGATATTCCTCTTCAAAGTAGCGACGTATAATGACGGCGGGCGGTGCGTAGGTGGTTAAAAACAGGTACAGGAGGTGGGTATAAATAAGGCTTGGGGCACCTCTGAAAAAATGTAGTTCTGATTTCAAAAACAGAGTTTACCACTTCTCAGAGCAAGCTGTGGAGAGGAGATGGGGTGGATTTACTAAAGGTAAATAGATTGTGCACTGTTTGTGCTTTTTTTTTTTCCTTGCATCTAATTGGGTATTCTTTACAAAGTGAAGCTTTACCACATTACATTTACTAAGCAAAATGAGTGTAACTGCATTTGCAAAGTGCACAGTATTCTTGGTTGGCGGCGGGTACCCAAAGGCCAATTTTGTGATTAAAGCGTAATTGTACTATACCTGAAGATTTTCACAAAGAGGCACTGATCTTAAAAAATAGATTTCTGGTCAAGGGATATGATGGTAATACCCTTGACTCTGTTATAGCTGAAGTTAGCGATAAGGATTGCCAGGTGTTACTGGCCGATAAGCCCCCTAGAGTTGAAAGCACTGAGAATTATGGTTTAGCTTTTATTACAACCTTCTCTAGTCAGCATTGGGCCATTAAGAGAATTAAAAAAAAACATTGGCTAGTAATAAGGAATGACCGTGTTCTGGGCCCTCTGTTGTCGGAAAGACCGAATGTCATTTTTAGAGGTGCCACGAATTTAAGGAACACGATCGCTCCTAATGTCCTTGACCCCCCCCCCCCCCCCAAAAAAAAGCCCACCTTTTTTGGTGATTTAAAAGGTTTTTATCCCTGTGACAAGTACAGAACCTGCAAGTTGAATACACAGCGGGGGAGGAGATTCACAGAGTTCACCTCAAGTGGAACAGGGCTCACTTATCCCAATCCGAACATTCATTACATGTTATACTAAGTGCGTCGTGTATCTCCTCAGGTGCCCTTGCGGCTTGAAGTATGTGGGACGTATGGTTCATATGTTGCATATACGGATAGTTGAACATATAACCAACATCTGTAAGGGTTTTGATAAGCACAATGTTAGTAAACATTATGACTTGAAACATAAACGTGACCCAAGAGGAACTACCTTTTTAGCCATTGAGAGGTATGTTCCTCATTGGCGTGGAAGTAATGGGAAGCGTACTATCTCGCGAGCCAAGACTAATTGGATATTTAAATTAGCCCTGCATGCCCCTGGGGGTCTCAATGTGGAGTGGGACATTAACTGTTTTATTAATAATGGTTGATGTCCCCCTCCCTGACCCATTAAGCTGTTGATGTGCACTGAATGTAAGCTGCACTAGACCTAGGAATATAAATACAATTAAAAAATAATAAATCTTTTCCACCATTTCTTCCACCATGAGTAAGATTTTACTGCAGGAATGTGTTTAGGTTTTTCTTCACATTTGTTTGTTACAGAATATATGTTGTCCTTTTGGGTCAATATTGTGTGATATTGTTATATGGGTAGACTATTGGCAATGACAGGTAGCAAACAATTATTATTTACAACCACTAGAGGGCGGAATATATGTACACATGTATTCCGTTCGGCTTATATCGTTATATGGCCGTTTTTTTATCCCAGCAAACTGACCCCTTTTGTCTGAGTATGTAGCTCTTACAAGGTATTGCATTTTAGCCCTTGATAGGGTGTTCGTTCTAGCCTATGGCAGGGCTCCTTTCCTTGCCAAAAGACTATAAAATTACTTGGCGCAAGGGTGTGGGCGTACCCCTGATGATGTCAGACCTTTGACAAAACGGTCGTCGGGTAGCCACGCCCACACCTCTTGCGCATGTGTAATCACAATTCAAACTCACACTGAGGAGTTTTTTTTAATCTGCTACCAGTTTTGTATTTTAAAACGTTACCTGTCCTTTTCGTGACTCTGAGTCTTTTTTATAAGTGCTTGAGCATCAGGCTTTATTAAATCATTTGCTGAAACCATATCACATGATTTGGAGCACTTCTTATATTTTACATGGTTGTTTGGTGATACACCTTTGGAAGTGAGTGACCATCTGAGTCTGATGATAAGAAGACACCTGGGAGATCGGGACAATCTCTGGCATTTGGACGTCTTTGGTGGGATCTGTGATCCAATTTGCGCTGTTTGACCTTCCTTAACGGGGGTCACCGGGGATCTGGTAAACCTACATCTTTAAGTGGTGATTAGAGGTGACGGGTTCCACGTGGTCAAACACAACGAATTAAGCAATCAAGTTACACTATGCAATTTTTTATGTATGGACATTTAAATATTTTTTATATATATTTTTTTTAAACACATGAAATTTTCTTCTAAACACATGAACTTTTATTTATGATTGATTTAGTTGTTATTCCATTTATTTTCTCTCATCAATATTTTTTCTCAACAAATTTTTTCATTGATCTGATCTGGTTTACATATACAGGTCCTTCTCAAAAAATTAGCATATTGTGATAAAGTTCATTATTTTCTGTAATGTACTGATAAACATTAGACTTTCATATATTTTAGATTCATTACACACAACTGAAGTAGTTCAAGCCTTTTCTTGTTTTAATATTGATGATTTTGGCATACAGCTCATGAAAACCCCAAATTCTTATCTCAAAAAATTAGCATATCATGAAAAGGTTCTCTAAACGAGCTATTAACCTAATCATCTGAATCAACTAATTAACTAAACACCTGCAAAAGATTCCTGAGGCTTTTAAAAACTCCCAGCCTGGTTCATTACTCAAAACCGCAAACATGGGTAAGACTGCAGACCTGACTGCTGTCCAGAAGGCCATCATTGACACCCTCAAGACACAGAAAGAAATTTCTGAACTAATAGGCTGTTCCCAGAGTGCTGTATCAAGGCACCTCAGTGGGAAGTCTGTGGGAAGGAAAAAGTGTGGCAGAAAACGCTGCACAACGAGAAGAGGTGACCGGACCCTGAGGAAGATTGTGGAGAAGGACCGATTCCAGACATCCAGAGCCACCGTGAACAGGCGTGTGCAGGAAATGGGCTACAGGTGCCGCATTCCCCAGGTCAAGCCACTTTTGAACCAGAAACAGCGGCAGAAGCGCCTGACCTGGGCTACAGAGAAGCAGCACTGGACTGTTGCTCAGTGGTCCAAAGTACTTTTTTCGGATGAAAGCTAATTTTGCATGTCATTCGGAAATCAAGGTGCCAGAGTCTGGAGGAAGACTGGGGAGAGGGAAATGCCAAAATGCCTGAAGTCCAGTGCCAAGTACCCACAGTCAGTGATGGTCTGGGGTGCCATGTCAGCTGCTGGTGTTGGTCCACTGTGTTTTATCAAGGGCAGGGTCAATGCAGCTAGCTATCAGGAGATTTTGGAGCACTTCATGCTTCCATCTGCTGAAAAGTTTTATGGAGATGAAGATTTCATTTTTCAGCACGACCTGGCACCTGCTCACAGTGCCAAAACCACTGGTAAATGGTTTACTGACCATGGTATTACTGTGCTCAATTGGCCTGCCAACTCTCCTGACCTGAACCCCATAGAGAATCTGTGGGATATTGGGAAGAGAAAGTTGAGAGACGCAAGACAAAACACTCTGGATGAGCTTAAGGCCGCTATCGAAGCATCCTGGGCCTCCATAACACCTCAGCAGTGCCACAGGCTGATTGCCTCCATGCCACGCCGCATTGAAGCAGTCATTTCTGCAAAAGGATTCCCGACCAAGTATTGAGTGCATAACTGAACATAATTATTTGAAGGTTGACTTTTTTTGTATTAAAAACACTTTTCTTTTATTGGTCGGATGAAATATGCTAATTTTTTGAGATAGGAATTTTGGGTTTTCATGAGCTGTATGCCAAAATCATCAATATTAAAACAAGAAAAGGCCTGAACTACTTCAGTTGTGTGTAATGAATCTAAAATATATGAAAGTCTAATGTTTATCAGTACATTACAGAAAATAATGATCTTTATCACAATATGCACATTTTTTGAGAAGGACCTGTATATCATTATATTTGTGTATAGATTGACACTTACATCTGGTTT
The DNA here is from genome assembly GCA_028564925.1 of Lithobates sylvaticus. Classification (NCBI taxonomy): domain Eukaryota; kingdom Metazoa; phylum Chordata; class Amphibia; order Anura; family Ranidae; genus Lithobates; species Lithobates sylvaticus. The sequence continues at coordinate 162,250,154 of CM053033.1, read as the reverse complement.
GCACTTTTGCACTTTAATTAATGTAATCACTTCAACATTATTATTTATAGTATAAGCGCTGCACTTTTTCTTTTCTTTAAAGTGCACAGTATGTTTGCCTTTAGTAAATAAACCCCACTGACTGCTTCTAATGCCCCGTACACACGAGCGGATTTTCCGCCAGAAAAAACTTGGATAGTTTTTCCGACGGAATTTCGTTCAAGCTTGGCTTGCATACACACGGTCACACAAAAGTTCTCTGAACTTTCGACCGTCAAGAACGCCGTGATGTACAACACTACAACGAGCCAAGAAAATGAAGTTCAATGCTTCAGAGCATGCGTCAAATTGTTTCAGACGATCAGAATTTCCGTTCGGAACTTTTTCCGACCTAAAAATAGAGAACATGCTCTCAATCTTTTGCTGGCTGGAATTCTGCCAGCAAAAGTCAGATGGAGCATACACATGGTCGGAAATTCCAACCAAAAGCTCACATCGAACTTTTGCTGGGGGAATTTCCAATCGTGTGTAGTGAGAAGTGGATACTTCTAAAGCACACAATACTATTTTGACCTTTCCCACTGAGAAAAGTTCAACAGTATATGCCATATCACGTAAAATCTTACTGTTGTGTCCTGTAGTCTTGAAAACAGAGAAGTAGATGAAGTTCTTAAAAAACATGTTTAGAGATCCAAAAAAACGTCTTTTCAATATAACATGGTAGGAACAGGAGCTGACTTGTACGGACTATAAAATGTATTAAACATGTAATAACTGTGACATCTACAGGCTAGAGGTATAAATACCACAAATTCCCTGAATATTACAAAAAAAGTCACAAAAACCCCTGCTCAAACCTAACCCGCAGCAGTTTGGCACATCCATTCCCTAATTATATACAGTGTAAAATATTATATATGGGTCTTAGTTGTATCCTAGGTACTTCAAGGTGTCTATTTTCCAAGTGTATGAATAACTGAGGTGAAGGAGGTCAGATTTAATGTTGAGGGCTAAAGCTTTTGTTTTAGCAGAATGTATATTGTACCCCAATATAACACTATATAATTTCAATGTAAAAATTAGGGGGAGAGGTCAGTGGGTTATAAGGGTTAGAAGTGCCCCATCTACGTACAGGAAAAGAACAGATTGTTCCTGATTTTTATTCCTGTGGTGTCTGGGTTGCACTGAATGGAAGCCAATACGGAAGGGGAATAGCAATGGCGATAGGGGCAGCCCTGCCTAGTGCCATTCAATATGTTAATTTTCCATGAGAAAGAATGAGGAAATGTAACAACTGCTGTCAGGGTCAAATCGAGGGCTTGAATATCTTTAGAGAAGGGCTCTTTGACACCAATGTATTGCAATGTGGAGAGCATGGATGGCAAGCATTAGCAATAAAATGCTTTTTCAGCAACTAAACTGAGTAAGAGCACTTCATCTCCAATTTTTTGGATAGCATCTTAGCTCTATAGTGTGTCTGGTATTGTCTCCAGCCCGCTATTACATTATGAACTCCACCTGGTCCTTATGTGTGATAGAGGGGATAATAGGACTCAACCTAGTTAAAATACAGGGGTTGGAAGCAACATGGCAAATGAGATTCAGTGTAGGAAAATGTAAAGGATAACACTTGCAAGCTAAAAATATGCATGCAAAGAACTCACTAGTGGGAATCAAGGATGGGACCCTAGTAGATGACAGACTAAGCAATATAATGCAGTGCCAGGCTGCAGCAAACAAGGCTAGCAGACTATTAGCATGCACTAAAAATGCTATTTACTGAAGAGAAAAAGCTATAATTCTACCACTTTAGAAAAACGGAAAATTGTATACTCACCTTTTACGTAATTTACCTTTCCTGGCGCATCTTCATGGCAGCACACACACTGAGTTGTGACTCTGCCCCCACAACCTGACAGGATTGGTTAACTATGAATTTGAAGGCCAAGGCACCCCACCTCATTCTCTGTAACTAAAGAAGGGTGGAATGCTGTGTGCTGCCATGAAGATGCGTCAGGAAAAGTGAGTATACAATTTTCCATTTTCCTGACGCATCATGGCAACACACACAGTGGGAAATAACCCACCAGTCGGGTGGGTACAAGGAAAAAAGTAACATTTATCACATCAAATAGCAGTAGTATTGGCCCGAATAACATATCTTCTTAAATCTACTGTAGATAATTGGGCTGAGTTCACCCTATAGTGAGACATGAAAGTGTGCCTGGAGGACCAGGTCGCTGCCCTGCAGATTGTTTCCAGGAAAACCCTGCAATATGCTGCCCATGAAGCTGCCACTGCCCTCGTTCAGTGAGCTCTAATGCCTCCAGGTATCAGTAGATTTTGAATGCCATAGGATTTTTGGATTGACTTGACCAGCCATGACGCGATGGTGTGAGATGACACCATATGACTTTTCCTACTCCCATGAGGAATCACCAAAAGATTGTTTGTTTTCCTAAAGGAGGCTGTAGCGGTCAGATAGTTGCTAATGGAAGATTTTACACCCAAGGCATGAAGTTGACCCTGATCGTCAGAGAAGACTGGAAGATTGATCTCCTGACTGTAATGAAAAGATGTTGCCACCTTCGGAGTAAAGTGGTCTGAAGGTTTCAATACTACCCTATCTGGGTAAAATACCATGTAGGGTTCAGTGATCATTAGCGCTTGCATCTCTGATACTCTCTCCAGTGAAGTGATGGCGATGAGAAAAGTTAATTTCAACGTTAAGTTACACAGAGAGATAGAGTTAGATGGATGAAAGGGATAATTTGAATGTGCGTTCAAGACTACTGATAAGTCCCATGCTGGAAATGTTGGTCTTCTTGGAGGTCTGATTTTCACACATGCCCTCATAAACTGTATCAGAAGGGGATGAGATACCCATCTGAAGCCCGTCTTTGCAGATAAGGCTGACACCTGCACCTTCAGGGTACTTGAACTTAAACCTTTATTTAGACCTGTTTGAAGACATTCTAGAATGTGAGGTGCCTCTGGAGATAATGGATCCCAGTTATTTTGTTAAGCCATGGATGATGTGGTACTCTTCCTAGCCTCAAGCAAAGTAGAAACGACTTCCTGGGAACAGCCCTGTTCTAGGAGCCTATTCCTCTTAACCTCCATGACATTAGATGTAATCTCTCTGGAGCCGGATGGAAGCACTGTCCCTGGTAAAGCAGATCCTGAGTCACCGGAAGAGGTAGTGGATCTTCTACTCTGAGCTACGGCAATGTCGTGAACCACGGTCTCCTCAGCCAAAATGGAATCACTGCTATTACTAATGCTGATGACTTCCTGAGTCTGGAAAGGAACCTCACGATTAGCAGAGTCAGTGGTAATATGTACCCCAGATGAAAGTGGGTGAAGAAGGCAGTCTACTCCTTCCGCTGATGGAAAAGCTGTCCTTGACAGAAACCTCTGGCACTTGGTGTTCGTAGGTGTTGCGGCCAGGTCAATATCCGGAGTTCCAAGTTTTGGTCAGGAGACTGGAGACTTGGTTGTTCAGAGACCACTCATTGTTCAACAGGAATTCCCTGCTCAAATAATCAGCTAATAGGTTCTGAGTTGCTGGGAACATACACAGGTCGTAGGTCCGTCAGGAACAGTTGAGCCCACTCCAAGATGGGGCTTGTCAGGTGAGGGAAAAAAAGAGAATGAGGTGGGGTGCCTTGGCCTTCAAATTTATAGTTAACCAATCCTGTCAGGTTGTGGGGGCGGAGTCACAACCCAGTGTGTGTGCTGCCATGATTCGCCAGGAAACACTGGTTCAACCACATCTTGAATATGTTGTCTGGTTCTGGTTCACCAATCCTCCGGGGAGGATGTCCTTAAACTGGACAGAAGCTAGAGAAGGGCAACACAGCTAATAAGAGGTCTGAAGGACCTCAGTTATGAGGAAAGACTACAAACAAACATATTCTCCTTGCAGAAGTGATGCTTAAGAAGGTATATGATCGCAATATAGAAATCCTTCAATCCTAGCATTATGAAAAAACTAGGGCTGTTACTAATTACAATTTTTGTGTTCGATTAATCGTTTTTTTTTTAAATCGATTAATTGACTAATTTCGATGAATCATAACGCACATACATCACAGTTCACACAAATACGTTTTAAATTCAAACTGTAGCACCGACGTAAGTCATTTTTTTTTCCACAGTAGCGTGACAATCCCTCCACCTCCGGTCTAACTAATCATATACATATATATAATACACAGCATGTAAAGCCGACAATCATGTTAGTTCCGTAGGGCAGCAGCGGGTGACGTTCATGCATAGCTCCTCCCCCATACGCATTACGTTCAATCAGAACTTCAATGTCATCGGACTCCTCCCCCCTTCCCTTCGTTAGCAGAAGGAGGCACTTGGGGAAGGGGGAGGAGTCCGGTGATGTCGATGTCCGTGACATTACTGGATCTCCGACAGAACTCCCTGAAAACCCGCAAGCCGGCAGAGAGGAGAGTACCGATCAAAAGAATTTTGATCGATCAAAAAAAGTAACGATTAATTGAGGAATAATCGTTAATTTCCGCAGCCCTAGAAAAAAATGTTTTAATCTTGTAATTTAGACTTTACAGAAGACACAAGACGATACAATGATGTTGGACAAGAAGAAATGCAATATTACACTGTTTAAAGGGCTTTTTACAGTTAGGGTGGTAAGGATTTGGAACTCCCTTTCACACTTGGGGGTGTTTCAGCGGAAAGTGTAGATACGTTCTGTGTGCTGGGAGCACTCAGTAAGCACACTCAGCACCGAAACATCGACCCCCTAGTAATGCTTTTGTGCGGTTTGTTGGGACGTTAAAGCCCACCCTTTTGCTGCTGCATATATGTGTTAGGCAGTCATAAAGCGGTTAAGCTTAGCAGCCTAATAATAGTTTGAATTTGAAGTTGTGAAGGTCTATGTCATTCTCTGACTTCCTCAGGTGGAACCCTGAAAGTAGTTTGCTCTGCAGTGAAGGACCTCATTCTAAGTTCCAAAGACAACTTTCAAAAGGCAGGCAGTGGAAAAAGAGGGGTGTGAAAAAGGAATACAGGGGAGAACACATGAAAAAACACAGAAGAACTGTGCAAGTAAAGCAGCTGTTAAACCATATCTGAGTTCCTTTGGAGTGGGGTTCCCAACTGCTTTTGTGGATGCTACAGTGGAAGAGGACGACTTTGTAGCCCTAGTGTTATACAAGGCAAAATGCATCTCTATTCTGGCATGTATAATTAGTCAGTTGAAATTAGGCACAGTTTTGTAACAGTAGAACTTGACTTATGGTTAGTAAAAAATTAGGTTCAAGGCATTAAGCAATAGTTTATTTTAGGAGAAGTGGGGAAACATTTTTAGAGTGTGTACACAGAGTACGTGAGAATATCTCCTTCAAACCCTGCTTTAATTGGCTATAAACTGCTCTCTCGAAATAGTGATCAAGTGGAAATGGATTGCAGTGAAAATATAGGAGATTAGCATACCTGATCATCCATGGTTACATGTGTGTGTTTATCATCTGTGTAACTGGCACCTATGAGACAGCAGGCAAATTGAAATTCATAGTGCATAGTGTAGTCATGTCCAATGTTCCATTACACATAAGAAAGTAGAAATACAGGTAGAGGAATAGAACAGGTGTTAAAAGCTAGGTAACAGTATCGGTCTGGGTGAGGAAAGACAGTAGTTCATATACTAGAGCCCACTGGCGTTGCTTTAAAATGAGCCATGAAAGATCTGGGAATGATTACATCTTTGCCTTATCAAAATTAGTTGTTCTGAGACACGGCGATGAGGCAGGACGTGCTGACGTAGTGCTCCGCACAGAGGGAGGGGCCTGATGCAGCGGGCTTCAGAGTGCAGCGCAAGCCGCTACGAGAGGAGACGCTGGAGACCCGCGGAGGGTGAGAGGCTCCGTGAGCTCCACCGCTTACACCCCGGTACCAGCAGCGTGCTTTTGTTTTCAGCCCCAGCTTTCCGGTTTGCGAGGAGACGATGAAGAGAAATAGTTCACCGCTCCCCATCACCTACCGCCGCCGCCGACCGCCCCCGATCTACCGCTACTCCCCACGCCTCCATTTCCCTGTATGGCTACAGATTACCTGGACTTATCCACGGTCCGTGAGTATCTTACACTAAGAATGCCACAACGTGGCTCTAATTGAAACAGCCCGCCGGAGGAGGTAAGCAGACTGTATAGCTTTGATTATCAGTTTAAATTGTACGGGAACGTCTGCTTTCTATGAATATTGCTACTTTTGTACGGAACTCAAGGAAACCTCCACCGGCCCTCTCTCTCTTACTTTCACTTTCACTAAAACATAGCAAGCTGTTGCGCTCAGTCATCTCCGGCTATGTGTTACCCAGACCTTAGTAGAGAGGAGTGTGACCGGACTCTTTGATAGCGGTTTTCTCCCCATGGGGGTACATATCTGTTTCCCCTATGAACTTAGAGATCTGAGGACACCAGACCATATCAATGATAGCAAATCGTAATGTATAAAAACTCTTCTGTGGGATGCTTTACCCTACTTATTGGTCAGCTGGAGGCAGATGGATGGATTGCTTTCTCAGACTGAAAATCACATAACAGGCTTTCCTCTCCTTTTTTTGGTCTAAGGGACTGTTCTGTGTGTTGTCTCCCCCTCAATGGTACTAAGGCTAAGCCGGTTGGGGGTCAGTAAAATATAAAATAAGAGGAATACCCTGAGGAGGGGAAATGTGATTTCATCCTGTACAGGGTCATTAGCAGCTATTTCAGTACAAAAGATACCATCATTACAGGATTTTCAGGTCATTCAAATCTTGCGGGTGGATATAATTGCTGTATAAAGTTCTGATGCTACATAGTGCACCCCTGCGTCAGCAAGCTCAGGGACCTCCTCTTAGATAAACGGTCATATTAAACGGTCATATTGTTTGGATTATCCCAAGAAATATCTATCTATTTAGATAGCCAATTCTGTGGACTGCTCTCCCGGTATTATTATATCTTAGAGAGAGTCGATACTTTGTACTCCCAGTTACAGAATCCCACAATAGTTAAAGACCAAAAGTAGGACTGGGGAACACATAGAAAAAGGGGAATTTGGACACAGTCTTTCTGCTTCCCCATTTTGAAATCAGGGAGTAAATAGAGACAGAGGAGAGGCAGAGGAGAGGTATCATAAAACAATCTCATTCTTTGAATTCGCTGGTGGCGAATCTGCTCGGTGCTTTGTGTGGTGAGGAGGTGTCTGCCGTTCGGTGGGGGAGAGGAGAGCGAGAGAGGCCGGGACCGACACACGGTGTAGGGGAGGATAAAGAAGAGGAGGACACAAGAGTGGGATCAGGAAAATAGCTGGAACCGGCTGGAAATCTCTATTTGGAGCGGATGGTGCGGTGATTCCCCTCTTCCCTTTTGAGCGATTTCCCCCGGGTGGTAAGCTTGCTACAGGCTTTATTTACAGTGCCCTAAATATTTAGCCATCTGGTAAGCCTTCAATTCAACAGGGGGTCGGGATCAAACTATCGTTTCTGCATGTCACAGTGTGAAATTATAGAACAGTCACCGAGGTGTTTGCTTTGAACATTGCAAAACTGTGGGTCCTATGTTAACCAGATTTTATGCTGTCAAGAAGAATTTAAACTGGACTACTACAGTTATTGTTGGACTTTAACAATCAATCTGTGTGCTCCTCCATGGCCACTTTGATGTGTCATATTATGTTTTTGTCCAAAAATGTATATTAATTAATTAATTTTTGTTATTTGTTGGCGCAGCTTTATCTATTTTCCAATCTCATTCTTTAGGTGAAGGAAAGAAGAAAGAGAAAAAAAAAAAAGAAAGGAAAGAAGGGAAAAAAATAATAAAAAACATCCCGCTTCAGGCCGGGAAACATACAGTGAATCCCCCTCACCGGGGTCTCTATTAAGCTCATATATATTATTCCGGGAAATAATAGAAAAAACAGATTAATCTGGAGAGACGCCTGGGAGATAAGCAGGAAGTGCACCTAAATCCTCTGCAAGTGTTTATGGTATAAACAAATAATTGAAAGACCTGTGTGTTTGACGCCCAGTAAAAAGGCGGAGGAAAGCCAGAATTTAAAATTCCTGGCAGGATCAACAACCCAAAACCCTTACGGAAAAGAAAATCTAAAGGCTCAGGACGAGAGACAATTTCCCTCCTCTCTGCTACCACCTGAGTAGCCCCAGAGAAGGATTACTGAACGTCAGAGAGAGAAAATATAGAAGTATAACTGACTCGGTTAAACACCCCCTGATCACTGGTGATCAGGAAGGATGTAAGGGAGAAGAGAATAAGGTGATTGACAGGAGCTAAAGGAGCACATTGAGAATAAATAATCTCTTGACGAGGTGACTAAATAGTAACAAACTGGGGAAAAGAATAAGAAAGGTCCGGAAAGGAAATATGAGCAAAATCTCCAAGAAAGGCCCCAAAAACCACAACGTGCACTATAAAACAATATTTGAAATCTGGAGCGAATCCCCACTCTAATAATACTGAGCAACATCCCAGAGCCACGATGGATCGAAGAAAAGGGAAGGAGAACAAGACGGATGACAGACCTGATCAGTCAGCAATCGATCACACAATGGAAAGTGAAGTCGAAATAAGTAGGGTGGAAGAGCAGGCGGTAGCCGTTCAGTTACCTTCAAAAGGGGAAATGGAGGAAATGTTTCTAAAAATGGAAATTGCGATCAAAGGAGAGATTAATTTACTAAGAGAAGACTTGGGCCAGTTACTGACACGGGTCGAGGCGGTAGAGAATAAAGTTGATACTCAGGATCAAGAAATACACAAGCTGAAAGAACAATTCAGTTTAATCCAACATAACCAACGAGAAACACTGTATAAATTAGAAGACCTAGAAAATAGGAATAGGAGACAAAATATCAGGATAAGAATGGTCCCCGAGAAAAGAGGAGAAGACCTTAGGGAGATTGTGAAAACTATAATTAACCCCCTCCTGGGAAAAGGAGAGGAATACTTCCCTAAGATGGAGAGAGTACATCGGGTAGGAAAACCACATGTCACTGAAGCCGGAAGACCCCGCGACATTATTGTCAGGTTTCGATACTACGAAGAAAAAGCTGAAATTTGGTCCAAACTTTTTGGAAAAACGCCACTGAAATATGAAGAAACTGACATCCAGATCTATTCGGATCTGGCACCCAAAACTCTTGAAAGGAGAAGGTTGCAAAGACCCCTCTTAGAAGTGATGCGTCAATCTAGTGTCAGATACAACTGGGGTTTCCCGGCCTGCCTGATAGGGACTAAGGACGGGCGCACAGTCAGACTGCGATTTCCGGAAGAACTACCAAGATTCTGTGACAAACTAGACATACAAGCCCCAGACTTACCAGGATGGGCCGATAAGGCAGGGTTTGCGGCGGAGGTCCGGGGAGGGCGGGAGGGGGCGGAGGGCGGTGGGGGGGCGAAGTAGTAAGTCGCCCAGTGGGCTGTGGGCTGTGTGGCTGAGTGCTGCTGAGGTTAGCCCGCTGCCCCCACTACACCCCGAGGTTTCGGGATGTAGGAGAGAGAAATCTGGGGATCAGTGTCTCACCTCACCTGGGAAATTAGGAGAAACGAGGTGGGCCATAGCATGGCCTCCAATGACTCTGAGACCCTAGTTGGGGTCAGGGAGGGGGGGTGGGGGGAGGAGGGAGGGATAGGGAAAAGGGGGGGGTGAGGGAGGGTGGAAGGGGTGGGGTGGGGTTGGGGGAGGGGTCACTTTCCACATCGCCACGACCCGGTCGCTGTCAGATAATAAGATTTTCACTAGAGGAGCAAGATGACGGTAATTACGTTTTTATCTTATAATGTTAAGGGACTTAATTTGCCTCGTAAACGACAAAAAATCCTAGAGGAATTGAAGAGATATGGGGCTGGAGTGGTTTATCTTCAAGAGACACACCTCTCCCTCGTCTCTAATATTAAACCATTCTCGAGTTCTTTCCCAACTTGGTACTATGGTGATGCAGTCATTAATAGAGCAAGGGGAGTGGCCATAGGATTTTCAAAGGATATTCATTTTGTTGTAGAGAACAGGTTGGTAGACCCAGAGGGAAGATACCTTTTCTTGAGGGGCTCACTTGGCAGTATTAAATATACCTTTGCTAACATATACGCCCCCAACGTAAAACCCATCAAATTCCTAAACAAGATCTTACTCAAACTTCGGGACTTCAGGCGGGGATATGTAATATTGATGGGGGACCTGAATTTTTGAATGGACTCAGAACTTGATTGTACATCCAGTGCCCGGGGGACAAATAATGTACAATTAAAAATGATTAAACAAAAATTGATCTCTAACCAGTTGGTGGACGTATGGAGGGTCCAGCATCCTAAAACTCGAGATTACACATTTTTCTCCCCCGTGCATGGGACGTACTCACGGCTGGACCATATTTTCTTAGACCATGGTTTACTAGATAGAGCAGGGGAAACAAAGGTGGAGATTGTTTCGCTATCCGACCATGCCCCAGTCTCCATGAAATTATATTGCCCGGACTTTCAGGCTCCGTCCTATGGCTGGAGACTAAATGAGGAACTGCTTCGAGATGAGGAATTGGTGGAGCAGATAAGAGGTGAACTAGAACAATATTTCAATAGAAATGACAATGGCGAGGTGCAGGGCTCAACCCTCTGGGACGCCCATAAGGCCTACATAAGAGGGATATTAATAGCAAAGGGAGCGAGGAGGAAAAAGGAAAGTGCAAAGAAAATAAAAGACTTAGAGGAAGAAATAAATCAAGCCGAGCAGGTCCATAAATCCGCCCCTGATCTAAATAGGAGCCTTTACTTAAAATTAGTCTCCAGAAGAGAGGACTTAAAAGACCTGATGGAACAAGAAGCAAAACAAACATAAAATAGAATAGCTAAAGAAAGGTATATCTGGGGAAACAAATCGGGAAAACGCCTAGCTAGAACTCTTCAAAAAAAAAAGACAAAAAATGTTATTGAAAAAAAAAAATTAGAAGGGAGACTTTAAATATCTATCAAAGGACATAGCCGAATCTTTCAGAGAGTATTATGAGGATGTTTAGTCAGTAGAGCCGAAGGGAAAAATAAGAAGAGATAAGGTACAGCAAATTGAGAATTTTCTTACAAAAGCTGGTCTCCCCAAACTCCAGAAGGAAGTGAGAGAGGGGCTTGATAGCCCTTTTACTGAGGATGAAATAAAAAGGGCATTGATGCGCTCTCCGTCAGGGAAAAGCCCGGGTCCGGATGGCTTCACAACATTTTATTATAAAACTTTTCATGAGCTGCTGATCCCCAGATTATGTTCATATTTCAATGGTCTAGGCTCAGGGTATGGAATGTCTGAGGACTCGCTGACTGCAAATATTACCGTGATCCTGAAAGAAGGAAAGAATGGATCAGTGTGCTCGAGTTATAGACCTATCTCGCTCCTGAACGCCGATACAAAGCTTTGCGCTAAAGTGTTAGCAGAGAGAATCAGGGGCCACTTGAGCACACTGGTCCACCCAGACCAAGTAGGATTTGTCCCTGGAAGAGAGGGTCGGGATAATGGGGTATGCACGCTGCTAGTACTACAAAGAATCAGGGAGGCGGGGTCCCCAGGTCTTCTCCTGTCAATCGACGCTGAGAAAGCGTTTGACAGGGTGGACTGGGGACTCATGCTACAATCACTGGCCCACATGGGTTTTGGTCCAAAAATCATCCAACGAATCGGGGTGTTGTATGACCATCCAAAAGCTAGGATAAAAGTAAATGGACTTACTTCCTCCCTGATTGAGATGGAAAACGGAACCAGGCAGGGATGCCCATTGTCCCCTCTTTTATTTATTCTAACCCTGGAGCCTCTCTTGGCTACTATCAGGGGAAACCCAGGAATAAGTGGGGTAGTGGCAGACGGAGATGAACATAAGCTGGGGGCATTCGACGATGATATTTTGTTCTATTTAGGAAACCCACGGATATCAATGCCCAATTTAATAAAGACCCTGAAACAATATGGCGAGATCTCTAACTTTAAAGTAAATCTAACTAAGTCTTTCATCTTAAATATTAATTTAAACAAAATGGAGCAACAGTACCTACAAGAGAGATTTGTTTCCTTGGAAGAAGCTAATTAAATATTTAGGAATCAACCTGTCGAAATCTCTGAAGGAAATCTTTAAAATTAACTACCTACCCTTGCTCGATGAAATAGGGAAAAAATGCAGAGTTCAATAATAGACCTCTTTCGTGGCTGGGGCGAATAAACACAGCGAAAATTATGATTTTACCACTAATCACCTATAAATTTCAGATGTTACCAATCCCACTATCTTTGATTTATCTTAGAAAACTAAAGTCCCTGATTATGAATTTCATATGGAAACATAAGAAACACAGAATAGCACTCCGTACTTTAAAGCAGGATAAAAAACAGGGAGGTTTAGCAGTCCCCGACATAGTAAATTATTACTACGCAGCTGTATTATCTAGAATCCCCGAGTGGGGACAGGATCAAAGCGATAAATGATGGGCGAAATTAGAAAAAACACTTAGCAACTCCCAACTTGGTATAGCTATATGGAATCCACCATCTCACAGGTCCCTGGGCGAGGGCACACATATAATAACTTTAAACACATTAAAAGTATGGGACAAGGTTTATAAGCACTTATATGGGAATTATAATTCGCCACTAATTGCACTTAGAAATAACGATTATTTTGAGCCAGGGAAGGAAAAGGTGGGGGGGATGGGTTAAAACAGAAAGCGCACAATTGAAAGATATAGTACACAATGGAAAAATTCTATCACTTAATGAACTACGCAATAAGGGGGAAATTTTCAGGATGGATGAATGGCGCTATTTACAACTATGCCACTTTGTTAAAAGCCTCCCCCAGCCAATCAGGTCAGGGGATGATCTGACGCGGCTGGAACGTATTTTTACGGCTGTAAAGGCGAAAAAGATGATCTCCAAGATATATAAACTATTATCGGAAGTGGATGGATTGGGGATACCGCCATTCATCCAAAATTGGGAGAGGGAATTGGGCACGCAAGTAGATACACTCACATTAGGTAAAATTCTAAAATTAACCCACAGGTCAGCAATAGATGCTAGAACCGTAGAAATGAACTACAAATGTCTATCAATGTGGTACATTACTCCAGCTAAACTAAGTACGTATCAACTGGGGGCCTCTGCAGAATGCTGGAGAGGATGTAAAGAGAAGCTTGAAAAGGATCCCTGGGTTATTTTGTTACACGGTACCAGAGTCGAGGCTAAACATTACGAGAAGACTTTAGTCCCACATCTCCTTAATGCCGCCAAGCGATTGATTTCTAGAAATTGGCGTAACCTCGAAAGCCCATCTATTTGGGAATGGATCGATGTGGTTGAGAATACCCGCACTATGGAGTCCCTTAGAGTCAGTCTAGAAGAGAGAAATGGGGAAACAGGAAAAAAATGGGACTGTTGGAAAAAATTTTAAAAAACGTGGAGTTATGCTGAAGTTGTAAGGATACAGTTCTAAGCCCCCAGGGGAAGTCTTGGAAAATTAGAGTGAGACTTTAAAGGCGTGGGGTCGAGGCGATGTGGAAGGGGGCTGGGTGGGGAGGGTGGCTTGAAAATGTATGAAGGATAATGCACGACGGAGGACGTACTCCCCCGTCAAAAATAAATATTTTGTAAATTAAGCTGAACAATGCCACAATGATGTGACGACGGATTAGGACAGAGATGAACAGTAAAAGTTGAATCAGGTCCTCTTTGAAAGTTTGAACTGAAGTGGCAAAAAAAAATAAAAAAAATTTGTTGTTCTCTTGTTTCATGCTACGCACATTATGTCCTGTTTGAGTGGTAAGTTATAGAATCTCGAGGGTCTGAGCTTGGTCCATTTTCACTGAACCCGTAGCGGGGCAACCAAAGATATTGTTAAATACAACTTGCAGGACTGGTTTAACATGTCCTGTGTGAGGATGCTTGGACATCTACTTGGTTATAGAGTTTGGAGACCTCCAGATTTTCCACTTTGCTAGAAAATTTGCATAACATGTTTATCTCAGATCTGCAGGCCTCCTTAACCTCTTGTATCAATAAACAAAAGTTATCTTTGGTATACATGTGTACATACTGTGGTCGAACCAGGTAAAGTAGGCAGAGGTGTCAGGGTCAAAATGTGGGTGCTTAATAAGTGGTAAGAGGACATGGTGGGGATGGTGCACTTTAGTCTCTGAGTATTTGGAGAGAGTAGGATCTGGATCTTGTCCCTTGTTTTGCCCCATGTCAAGTCATTAGGATCTCCATGTGCCAGGGGAAAAATTGATACATACCAGGGAGACCTGCTTACCTCTATCTCTGATCCCTGATCTATCTGCTCAGTCTGGGAGGCCTGCTAGGAGCTGGTTTGGGAGTAGGCAGGGCTATGATGGTGTTGAGTCTTTCAGCTCTCCTCTGCATTGGTCTCATTGGGTGCAGCGAGGAAGCGTGGTGTCTATATGTGCTCTGGTTGGCTGTTCACTGCTGCCAGATTTGCTTGGCTACTGTGGGGATAGAGAACGACTATGTGGAGGGAAACCAAGGGGGGGGGGGTTGTGTTCTCTTGCGCTCCTGGTTTTGCAGCAGGTAGGCTGCAAAAGGTAAGTGCAGGGGCCATCTTGTCAGTCTTGTGTGCCTGTAGCAGACCCAGCTCAACAAAAAAAGAGTTGATAGAGGATTTGGAGGGTAAAGGGTAGTTTTGGGAGATATCTTTGGGGTTCCTTTTTCATCTTTTGCTTCCCAATTTAAAAAGGCTTGTGGTACTATGTGCCTCTAATGCCCTGTACACACGATCAGAAATTCAGCAAGCAAAAGACCGATGAGAGCTTTTGGTCGGAAAATGCAACCGTGTGTATGCTCCATCAGACTTTTGCCAACAAAAGATTGAGAGCAGGTTCTCAATTTTTCGGTCGGAAAAAGTTTTGATCCGAAATTCCGATCGTCTGTACCAATTCCGATGCGCAAAATTCCTACACATGCTCGGAAACAATTCGACACATGCTCGGAAGCATTGAACTTAATTTTCTCGGCTTGTCGTAGTGTTGTACATCACCGCGATCTTGGTATGCAAGCCAAGCTTGAGCAGAATTCCATTGGAAAAACCATCCTAGATTTTTCAGACGGAAAATCTGCTCGTGTGTACGGGGCATAAGACCACAGACTGGAGCAGGAGCTTGGTTACAAGATAACCAAAGCTATCTAAGCCATGCCTTTAAGCCAGATATCTTAACTTTACCTAGAATTTCAGGATGAAAGCATACTTTTCTGGTGTCACTTTTCCAATCAGTATATGCTTTACCTTTATCTTGTTGATCTTTAACAATGCAAGCAACGGATTGACTTCAGAGGCACCGGATTCGGGCTGTATGTCAGCAACATGCAGTTTGGTGTGCACTTGTCTGCCATGTAGTGGTTTGGCTGATGATACCTTGGTTACTGCTGAAAACTGTAGAGAGAAATGTAATTGCAGTAGCTGATGTTATATTTGAAAAATGCGATTTCTGCCTTTTTATGGTAATAATCCATTATTGTTTGAGCAAATTGGCAGTCCACGGGTGCCTCTATGAAGTGACCTACAATACCATTGGCAAGCTTCTCCAAATCAGAATTAAGGAATGACACTGGCCAGAGTGGTGGAGCATTTGTGCCAGCAGATTTTTACAGATTCTGACAAGTAAAGCAAGATTGGATGGCAGTTAGTACTTGAGGTTGAATATATTTTTATTACATTTTCAAACATATAAAATATATACATATCTTCAGTATGAACAGGTCTTTAAAGCTTAGACATATAAACAGTGGTACCAGGAGAGAGAAAAAGAAAAAAAACAAAAATAATGGGGGGGGGGGGGGGGGCGGTAGGGATGAATGGGGAGGGCAGGGGTGATAGGGGGTGGGGATGAAGGGGGGGGGGAAGCATAAAAGGAGTCACAACCTTACATTTCCAAAGTGCATACGCATCATAAAACACTGTTAAACATAGATGCAACTTAGGCTCAGAGAACTTTAATAAGTGTGCTTGTCTCTGCGCGGTGTCGTCTCTCTTTGGACACCGCCCAGATCGCAGTCCGCGTATATACCTCTGTGCCCATTATATAGGAAGGGAGAGAAAAAAAAAACCCCAGAAAAAAAAAAGGGGGGGAAGCAGCTCAATTCAAACATCTTAGTGATAGATAAGTCTGTATTGCGTCTTGTCATTTGTAAGGGTATTGGGGCTTAGTCAGAACTGTAAGTTGTCCAGGAACCGGTCAGAAGTCGAGTGGTGGCGCCATATGGACCATAAGGTGTTGAATTTGTCATATTTGTCATCCGTTTTGGCTTGCATCTCCTCCATCAGCATCATATCATTTAGAATGCTCACCCACCCTGACATAGAGGGGGTGGAATCTTTTTTCCAGTATAGGGATATGTTATGTCTGGCTGCTGAGAGAATAAATCTCAGGAGACATTTCTTTTGTGCTTGGATTGCGCCTGGTATGATGTATAGGAGAGCAATCAGGGGGGAGGGGGACAAAGAAGACTGATACATATCATTGTAAACTTCAAATATTTTGTCCCAAAATGGGCGTACCTTAGTGCATCCCCACCATACATGGATATAGGATCCCTCTCCTCTGTGACACCTCCAGCAAACATCGGTTGTATTGGGGAACATCTTGTGTACCGAGGATGGAACTCTGTACCACCTGGATATCAATTTATAATTTTTCTCTTGGGTGAATCCTGATCTGGATGCCTGGTGTGTGTGAATAAAGGAAGTATTCCATTGGGCCGGGGATATGTCCAAGTCTAGATCTCTAGCCCACTTATGAGTATATGCCGGTAACGACTCATTGAGATGAAGTTGAATGTCTTTGTATACGAGTGATAAGGTGTGCCTAAGAGTCTGAGAGAGATTACACAATTCCTCAAAGTTAGTGAGCTGCCTGTGGACTTGACCTGACCTATGCAGTGATCTACTTAGATGGTTCAGGGAGATTATAGAGAGCCAGTTAATATCAGAAGGGGTTTGCGTGTCCGCAGTTGGTCTAAATTGGCCCGTGGAGGGGTGAACAAATTTATGAGCTGTAGGCCACTGTTCCCGGGTGTAGGGTCCCAATTGCTCTCTAGAGAAGGTGGTAGGTAAAGTGGCTTTATCGAATAGTGAAGAGAGAGGACTGGGGTCCGAGGAAAGTGTGAGCTTACTGGCCTTATCATACCACAAGGTGAGGACCGCAGTGGTCAGCGGGGAGATCCCTTGCATGGTGCGGAATTTGGTGTTATATCCCCACAAGAGGGCTATTAGGTAAATTTGGGCCATATCTTGTTCCGTGAAGGTTGAGGGCTTAAGCAGAGGTCTAGGGAACCATTCGAGTAGTCTGGAGAATAAGGAAGAGCAGTTGTATGTCAGGAAGTCTGGTAGACCTATTCCTCCTTTGTCTCTGGGGGGCACACAGAATTTTATGTTTAAGCCTGGGAGGATGATGTTGCCAAATGAATTTGCCTACTATGGAGCGGAGGGAGAGAAAAAAATTTGGGCAGGAGGATGGGAAGTGTCTGGAATAAGTATAACGCTTTAGGGAGGACGTCCATTTTACAACATTCATTCTACCCCACCATGTGAGTTGGAGATTATGCCAGGATTCCAGGGAGCGCCTAATTGAAGTCAACAGCGGGCTAAAATTTAAAGTGTAAACGTCTTGTATATCTCTGGGGATCTCCGTGCCTAAGTATTTAATAGAGCGTGATTGCCATCTAAAAGGGAACCGTATTCGCAGGTTGTCAAATTGTCGAGGTGTCAGGGAGATGTTCAGGGCTTCGGTTTTGGAGATGTTTAGCTTGAAATTGCTGTGTGTGCCAAATCTATCAAGTTCAGTTAGGATGGCTGGGATGCTAGTATAGGGTTGAGTGGCAAATAGCAGAAGGTCATCCGCATAAAGTGATAATTTTCGGGGAACTGAAAGAGTGGGGATTCCTTGAATGGAGTTGTTATGGCGTATGGCTTGTGCTAGGTGTTCTACGGTGATCGCAAACAGCAGAGGCGACAGGGGGCAACCCTGTCGCATGCCGTTTGCGATGTTGAAAGTCATTTCATTGGCGGATACCTTTGCTGAGGGACGTGAGTACAGGGACTTAATTTTGGAGATCATCCGTGGTCCTATACCTAATTGCTGTAGCGACGCTCGCAGGAACGGCCAACTGACCCTATCGAACGCTTTTTCAGCGTCACATGCCAGTAAACATGTCCGGATTTTGTGAGATTTGGCGTATGAAATAAGATGCAGAGTCTTGGTGGTGTTGTCTCTGGCCTCACGTCCCGGTATGAAACCCACTTGGCAGTTAGTACTTGGACATTAATGCCTGGCCACTAGTATAGTTCACATTGTCTTTGTATTGCTCTCTGCTGCAAGTTGTACAGTATAAGATGCTCTCCCAAGATCCAACTAAGGATATTTAATGTCTGTTCCATACCTCCCAACATTTTGAGATGGCAATGAGGGACACCTACTAGCAAACGTATGTAGGCGTAGGACACGCCCCCTGTCACACCCCCTTAAAGGAGAATTAACCAAAAACAAAAGGTTAATTTTTTTTTTACCACTACTATTCCTTTATATTGGCTTTTAAAATTTACAAATGCAGCAATTTAGAATTTAGATGAAAAGGTTTATCACTGGGAAACACTTTTTGAAAGATAAAAAGGGTATTTTATATACAACTATATAGATCAAACCAAAATGAGGGACAAATGAGGAGGAATGAGGGACAGAGGGACATTGCTCCAAATCAGGGACAGTCCCTCGAAATCAGGGACAGTTGGGAGCTATGCAGTTCTGTGGTAAGGCTATAGAAACGGACTCAACTTATTTTCTGAGTTTGACCATTTGCTTTGTAGAATATCAGGTAATTATGCTTGTGTAGCACTACCCTCATAGGGGTTGCAGATAACAGGGTTCCCCACTCCTACACAGCCAGGCATCACTTGGATGGGGAATAGGGATTATGGGATGCCCAACTTGACAGTAACAAAACCAGGGACAACTTCCTCCCTTTGTACAACTCTGATTCTTCTCCTTTACTTTGTAGAGCTCTGATTCCTCTCTTGGCAGCTAACAGTCTCTGTTAGAAAAGCAAAAGCCCCATAAGGACTAGGAACTCGCAGTCTCTTTAGAAAGTAGCACAACGTGTTGTTAGCTGCATCCTGGAGTACCTCCAACTCCCTTGTAGACACTGATTTCAGCTCTACCAACTACAGTAAATGCCAGCCCATCTGGCTGCTTCTCCACCAGCCCACCCGGCTGCTTCTCCACCAGTCCGCCTGGCTAGACATGCTCATTCGTTTTTGTCCAAATTTCGGATATTTTCGTTATCGTTTTAACAAACGATAACAAACGTGCAGAATCCAAAAACCGAAAGATCCGACATAAACAAATGCTTTACTTTCGTTTTCGTTGTGACAACAGTTCGATATAGATAGGAGTTTCGACATGACGCTGACAATAGTGATCTGTGTCCATCGAACCTGTGGTCGAATGTGGCTAACCTTAGCTCTATTAGTCCAAGATTATTCGACATAGAGAGAAAAGATTCGACATAAAGATTCGACGAAGCAGTCAGCGCAAGCGGACATTTATGGTCAAATGCTCTGCCCGTAGGCTATAGAATTCTAATGTTGGTTGACTAGTAATAATAATTAATAAATATAATTATTACTAGTGTCATACAACATTAGAATTCTACTATAGCTTTTGTAGGCGTAACATTTGACCTGTAAAGTACGATTGCGGCGTCGTACAGTTTAGGTGCTCCGTTGAATCTTCTTAGAACATTCGACAGACACCATAAGCCTTCAATGACAGATTCAACCTTAATTATTTTGGATTTTTGAACGAATGCATTTTTTAACGAAACAAAATAAATAAAAACAAATTTTGGGAGTAACAAAATAAATTTATTTTTCGAACAAAATATTTCAGTGTGCACATGCCTACGCCCGGCTGCTTCTCCACCAGCCCACCCAGCTGCTTCTCCACCAGCCCACCCAACTGACTCTTCACCAGTCTACCGAATGTTTCAGAGATCTCCCAGGGCAAAGTTAGGGAAGATTTAAGCACTGCTACATTTGGCAGTCTCTCCCATTGTAAGTCCCTGACTGTGCTCCTGTACTCACACTGTCCTTCTGTCTCCCGATGCCTCTCAGGGACAGCTTCCTCCAAACTGCTTCTGTTGTTAGGATCCTCCCCAGGTCAGCACTCGAGCTCCAGCCCAAGGCAGAGCACCCCCCCAAGACTAAGGGGTTTTCCTCAAGGGCCACTGACAGAACTCCATCTCCATCTTCCACCCGACTCCCCTGCTGGCATGGTTTATCCATACTTAAGGGCTGGCCTGACCACCTGGGGATTGGTCAAGCTCCCCTGAGTATGCAGAACAACCCACCTAGTCTCCGCCCTCCAGAACATTCTCGAACATTCCAGAACCAGGTGGAGGCACCAGATTTCATGACTCAGACTTAGCCCTGAGTCAGACTATGTTTTACCTACTCTGACATTACATAGTTACATAGTTACATAGTTAGCTAGGCCGAAAAAAGACACAAGTCCATCCAGTTCAACCATAAAAATAAAAGAAATAATAAATAAAAATAAAATATATCGTACAATCCAATAAACCCAATTCTATACCCACAGTTGATCCAGAGGAAGGCAAAAAAAAAACCCAAAAGAGCATGCTCCAATCTGCTACAGCAGGGGAAAAAAATCCCTTCCTGATCCCCCTAGAGGCAATTGGATTTTCCCTGGATCAACTTTACCTATAAATGTCAGTACCCAGTTATATTATGTACATTTAGGAAAGTATCCAGGCCTTTCTTAAAGCTATCTACTGAGTTAGCCAGAACCACCTTTGGAGGGAGTCTATTCCATATTTTCACAGCTCTTACTGTGAAGAAACCTTTCCGTATTTGGAGATGAAATCTCTTTTCCTCTAGACGTAAGGAGTGCCCCCTTGTCCTCTGTGTTGACCGTAAAGTGAATAACTCAACACCAAGCTCACTAGAGGGTGCTACACTTGTGCTGGACATGCAAAAGGATCTCTGCCCAGTACAGCATTTCCACTCCTCACAATGTAGAACCTAGCCCACATACTAATTGATTGAACATTTTCTTTTTAAATCACAAGGTTTTTATTGCTCAAGAAAAATAAAGCAAAACCAAATAAAATAGCACATCACACTTTGATCTGACATTGAGCAATCAGTTACACAAACATCAGTCATACCTTATACTAGACATGTGCACACTTAAATATTTTGTTTCGGAATTTCGTTTTCGTCCAAAAAATGTATTTGTTTAGTTACTCCCGAAATTTGTTTTTATTTATTTTGTTTCGTTAAAAAAATGCATTCGTACGAAAATCCCAAATAATTAAGGTCAAATCTGTCATTGAAGGCTTATGATGTCTGTCGAATGTTCTAAGAAGATTCGACAGAGCAGCTAAACTGTATGACGCCGCAATCGTACATTTCCGGTCGAATGTTCCGCCTACAGGCTATAGTAGATTTGAAATGTTGTATGACATTAGAATTCTTCTATAGCCTATAGGCAGAGCATTTGACCATAAATGTCCGCTCACGCCGACTGCTTCGTCGAATCTTTATGTCAAATCTTTTCTCTCTATGTCGAATAATCTTGGACTAATAGAGTTAGGTTAGGCACTATCAACCTTTTTTGCTATTGTCTCTATAATGTCAAATCTTTTCTCTCCATGTCAAATGTTTTCTCTCTATGTCGAATCTTTTCTCTCTATGTCAAATCTTTTCTCTCTATGTAGAATAATCTAGAACTAATAGAGCTAAGGTTAGGCACATTCGATGGACACAGATCAATTTTGCCAGCGTCATGTCGAATCTCCTATCTATATCGAACTGTTGTCACAACGAAAACGAAAATAAAGCATTTGTTTATGTCGGATCTTTCGATTTTCGGATTCTGCGCGTTCGTTATAGTTTGTTAAAATGATAATGAAAATACCCGAAATTTGGACGAAAATGCATTCGAACGAAAACGAATGCACACGTCTACCTTATACTTAACAGGCGACATTAAGCATTTATTGCTTGGTAAATACAGTGTTAAATGCCATATGGCGAGATACTGCAAACCCTTGCCATTGTAATGGCAGCCATAGCATTTCTGCTTTTTCCTTACAATGTGACATATTACACAGGCAATCATTTCTTTGGGCACCCACTATGTCTATGGGCATCTGAGCAGCCTCATCTGCACCAGTTCTCTGGGGCTAATTCCTGGTGTGTCAAGCCATGCGGCCCATAGTCTGGCAAATTTCCCAGGATTCCCCCTATGTTGGTATATATATTTTTCCAGTATAAGGGTATTACCCATGTGTTGAACCCAGGATAACCGAAGGCGGAATGGCAGATTTTCAGCTTATAAGCATCATTTTCCTAGCTTGGAATAAGGCTCTGGTGAAGGCCATTCTTGTCATCTTCTCTGGGATTACCCCTTCCAGTACACCTAGAAGGCAACACAATGTATCCAGAGGCACACTAGTCTGAAATACCTGGTTAAGCATGGCCAGGACCCCCCTCTAATATCTATGGAGTTTGGGGCAACGCCAGAAGTGATGTATCATGTCAGTGGGCACGATTTTACACTTGCCACACAACGAGTCAGGTAGTTTGCCCATTTTATGTAGTTTTACTGGGGTATAGTGTGCTCTTAACAGTATATACAATTTGTGCACTTTTTACACTTTTTGCTTCACATTCAGCGAGCAAGTGTTAACAGCTTGAAGGGCCTCTTCCCATTGCTCTCCTGTAATTGGGCCTAAGTCTGCCTCATACAGGGCTGCTGCTTTCATAGGGTATCCCTCTAAGAATGCGGATAGGAGCATAAGATAGCTCTGGGATAGATATTATACCCTTTGTGTCCGTTGCGGTTTGCAGTATATGGAAAACAGGGTTGGGTGATTTTACCCATTCCACTGCGGCCCCTTGTGCTTTAACAGCATGTTTCAATTGTAAGTAGTAGAAGAGCATGCTAGAAGGCAGTGCATACCTAGATTGCAGGTCTGAGAAAGATAGCAGTCTCCCCTGATGAAAGACATGCTTGAGGTGAGTTATTCCCAGGGGACGCCACCTGGGTCCCTGTTGGAGTTTGGATAATTCCTCATATGAATTATTCCCCCAAATTGGGCTGAAAGCTGTGTACCCCGTTACCCACTGCAGTTGTTTGGTCTTATGCCATACCTTATGACCATTTGTTTGTTGGGCCATTGAAACAGCTGTGCTTCCAGGCCCTCTGGTATGGATTCCGCCCCTGTGCCAACAAGTAGGAGTTTGGCTGACGAGCCAGCAGGCTAGGGAGCCATAGCTCCAATCAAGTGCTGCAGCTGTGCAGCCAAATAGTATATCAAAGGGTTGGGGAGTGCCCCGACCACCCCCCTCCTTTGGATATTGCAGCTGCTCCAGTTTGATCCTGGGGGGATTGTTGTGCCATAGGAGTAATCTGAATAGGGGGTTGACCACTCAAAATATTTTCAGTGGAATGACCACTGGTGTGTTGTGAAGCAGGTATAGAAGTTGGGGCATAAGAATCATTTTAATAAGGTTTGTTTTCCTGCCAAGAACATTTTAAGGTGGTTCCATATGTTTATTTTGTCTCTGAAACGAGTCAGTAAGGGGTATATATTTTAGCTAAAATAATAATAATAGCCTAAGTATTTGAAGAAAGTCATTATAGGGATAGGACAGGGGAGAACCGCGCCCGACCCAGGTGCCCCGTCCAGAAACATCAATGCGGATTAATGGAACCAATTAATGGTTAGGGCTGAATAGTGGCCAAAATCTGCGATGAGTGACATTGCATGAGACAACGAATTGTCCACGTTCTCCAAAAAGAGGAGCATTTAGTCGGTGTAGAGCATTATTCTCTCATGCAGGTCACATAGTGAAATCCCCTGATTTGTGGATGATCCCGCACAATTGAACATTTTCAGTCTTTGCAGGCAACCAGGCACAGACATAAGGACTCCAAGATAACCAACCAGTTTCAGAGCAGCTGTGGTAAGTAGTTAATTTGCAAAGAGCCCTGGCAGATCTCCTCAGGCAGTACAAAGACAGCAGAATCTGCACAATGTATCAGGACAGTGGAGTAGTATATGTTAGCAGAAGTAGCCAGTGAAAGCATGTTATAGAATGCTTCCCTGTATTCCACCCTTAATAGCTCAGAGTGGCCATATTTGATGAGGTAGCTGAAAAGGGATCTGCAGCCAGATCAGAGATCATCCACTGTCAGAACTGGGGCACAGGTAGCAAGGCAGGGGCCTAATAGCATTGAGCTCCTCTGGAAGACACAACTACTGGGGGGTAGGGATGAGCCGAACACCCCCGGGTTCGGTTCGCACCAGAACCTTCGAACGGACCGAAAGTTTGCTCGAATTTTCGAACCCTATTCGTTATAATGGACGCGAACGTTCAAAATCAAAATTGCTAATTACAACGGCCAATATGCATGTTAATGTCATAAAACAGGTTTGGGGACCTGGGTCCTGCCCCAGGGGACATATATCAATGCAAAAAGAACTTTTAAAAACTAATGTTTTTTCGGGAGCAGTCATTTTAATGATGCATAAAGTGAAAAAAAAAAAGTGAAATATTCCTTTAAATATGGTACCTGGGGGGTGTCTAAAGTATGCCTGTGAAGTGGCATGTGTTTCCCATGTTTAGAACTGTCCCTGCACAAAATTACATTTGTAAAGGAAAAAAAGAAGCCATTTAAAACCACTTGCGGCTTTAATGTCATGTCTTGTCCTGGCCGCCATATGGCTGAAAATCCTTGAGAAAAATGGCATGGCTACCCCATCATCCCCCCCCCCACCCCAGCCCCTTTGGGTCTTGTATGGATATTAAGGGGGACCCCGCACCCAAAATAAAACCCTATACCTACAACCCTATATACTCTGAACAGCAGTATATACAGTGGTGTGAAAAAGTGTTTGCCCCCTTCCTCATTTCCTGTTCCTTTGCATGTTTGTCACACTTAAGTGTTTCGGAACATCAAACCAATTTAAACAATAGTCAAGGACAACACAAGTAAACACAAAATGCAATTTGTAAATGAAGGTGTTTATTATTAAAGGTGAAAAAAAATCCAAACCATCATGGCCCTGTGTGAAAAAGTGATTGCCCCCTAAACCTAATAACTGGTTGGGCCACCCTTAGCAGCAACAACTGCAACCAAGCGTTTGCGATAACGTGCAATGAGGCTTTTACAGCGTCCTGGAGGAATTTTGGCCCACTCATCTTTGCAGAATTGTCCTAATTCAGTTACATTAGAGGGTTTTCGAGCATGAACGGCCTTTTTAAGGTCATACCACAACATCTCAATAGGATTCAGGTCAGGACTTTGGCTAGGCCACTCCAAAGTCTTCATTTTGTTTTTCTTCAGCCATTCGGTGGTGGACTTGCTGGTGTGTTTAGGATCATTGTCCTGCTGCAGAACCCAAGTTCGTTTCAGCTTGAGTACACGAACAGATGGTCGGACATTCTCCTTCAGGATCTCTTGGTAGACAGCAGAATTCATAGTTCCTTTTATCACGGCAAGTCTTACAGGTCCTGAAGCAGCAAAACAGCCCCAGACCATCACACTACCACCACCATATTTTACTGTTGGTATAATGTTCTTTTTCTGAAATGCAGTGTTCCTTCTACGCCAGATATACTTGGACACACACCTTCCAAAGAGTTCCACTTTTGTCTCATCGGTCCACAGAATGTTGTCCCAAAAGTCTTGGGGATCATCAAGATGTGTTGTGGAGAAATTGAGACGAGCTTTGATGTTCTTTTTGCTCAGCAGTGGTTTTCTCCTTGGAACTCTGCCATGCAGGCCATTTTTGCCCAGTCTTTTCCTGATGGTGGACGTTGTTGTGGTCTTTTGTGACCTCTTGGATGAGTTTTAACAAGCAATCACTTTTTCACACACATGATGTGTAGCTTTTAAGGATCTTCTGGTGGACCTTACTGTGTCAAGCAGCTCCTATTTAAGTGTGCCTTGATTGTGAACAGGTGTGGCAATAATCAGGCCTGGGCGTGGCTAGAGAAATTGAACTCAGGTGTGGACAACCACAGTTATAGCAAGTTTTAACAAGGGGGGCAATCACTTTTTCACACAGGTACATTATGAAGTGTAGCTCCATCCCAAAAAAATCTATTTTTAAGCTTTTTGGAGAACATAGGGAGGGGTTATCACCCCTGTAACATTTGCTGTCTTTGCACATCTGTTCAGAACATTTCACCTCACTTTCCGTCCCAATGACAAATGTTTTTGGAAAAGTGGGGTTTTAATTGAAGCAAGGATTGGTGATAAAGCATCAGTAGAGAGGAGATACCTTTTTCCCAAATTAAATCTAACAGGATAGAATTTCCCTTCCTAGGGGTAGATTTCCTCTCACTTCCTGTTTTCTCTTTCCGTTTGCAAGTAGGAGTCGTCTGTAAGTTGGATGTTTGAAAGTAGGGTCCTGCCGTATATACTCTGCAGAAATTTGCCCTATTAGATGTTGGTGTAGCCACAACACTGTAAGCCCTCACAGTTACTCTTGGTGGGCACAGGAATGGGAACTGCTTTGAGTTATTAGATCAAGATTTGTAATTGCATGCACCTGTTGAACAGGGCAGAAAAATTGGGCCTTTGGTGGTGGTGGTGGTGGTGGACGGTGTTGCCACAAGACTGTAAGCCCTCACAGTTACTCTTGGTGGGCGCAGGAATGGGCCCTGCTGTGAGTTATTAGATCAAGATTTGTAATTGCATGCACCTGTTGAACAGGGCATAAAAATTGGGCCTTTGGTGGTGGTGGACGGTATTGCCACAAGACAGTAAGCGCTCACAGTTACTCTTGGTGGGCGCAGGAATGGGCCCTGCTGTGAGTTATTAGATCAAGATTTGTAATTGCATGCACCTGTTGAACAGGGCAGAAAAATTGGGCCTTTGGTGGTGGTGGTGGTGGTGGTGGACGGTGTTGCCACAAGACTGTAAGCCCTCACAGTTACTCTTGGTGGGTGCAGGAATGGGCCCTGCTGTGAGTTATTAGATCAAGATTTGTAATTGCATTCACCTGTTGAACAGGGCAGAAAAATTGGGCCTTTGGTGGTGGTGGTGGTGGACGGTGTTGCCACAAGACTGTAAGCCCTCACAGTTACTCTTGGTGGGTGCAGGAATGGGCCCTGCTGTGAGTTATTAGATCAAGATTTGTAATTGCATGCACCTGTTGAACAGGGCAGAAAAATTGGGCCTTTGGTGGTGGTGGTGGTGGTGGACGGTGTTGCCACAAGACTGTAAGCCCTCACAGTTACTCTTGGTGGGCGCAGGAATGGGCCCTGCTGTGAGTTATTAGATCAAGATTTGTAATTGCATGCACCTGTTGAACAGGGCAGAAAAATTGGGCCTTTGGGGTTGGTGGTGGTGGTGGACGGTGTTGCCACAAGACTGTAGGCCCTCACAGTTACTCTTGGTGGGCGCAGGAATGGGCCCTGCTGTGAACTATTAGATCAAGATTTGTAATTACACGACCCTGTTAAACAGGGGCTGAAAAATTGTGCCTTAGGCATTGGTGCTGGTGCCACAACACTGCAACCCCTCACAGATACTGTACTCGGAGCACAGCAGTCAGACATGTTGCGAAGCATTGCTTAAAAAATTGTAATTACACGCCCCTGTTAAACAGGGGCTGAAAAATTGTGCCTTAGGCATTGGTGCTGGTGCCACAACACTGCACCCCCTCACAGATACTGTACTCTGCGCACAGCAATGAGACCTGTTGCAAAGCATTGCCTAAAAATTGTAATTACACGCCCCAACAGGGGCTGAAAAATTGTGCCTTAGGCACTGGTGCTGGTGCCACAACACTGCAACCCCTCACAGATACTGTACTTGGAGCACAGCAGTCAGACATGTTGCGAAGCATTGCTTAAAAAATTGTAATTACACGCCCCTGTTAAACAGGGGCTGAAAAATTGTGCCTTAGGCATTGGTGCTGGTGCCACAACACTGCACCCCCTCACAGATACTGTACTCTGAGCACAGCAATGAGACCTGTTGCAAAGCATTGCCTAAAAATTGTAATTACACGCCCCAACAGGGGCTGAAAAATTGTGCCTTAGGCACTGCTGCTGGTGCCACAACACTGCAACCCCTCACAGATACTGTACTTGGAGCACAGCAGTCAGACATGTTGCGAAGCATTGCTTAAAAAATTGTAATTACACGACCCTGTTAAACAGGGGCTGAAAAATTGTGCCTTAGGCATTGGTGCTGGTGCCACAACACTGCAACCCCTCACAGATACTGTACTCTGAGCACAGCAATGAGACCTGTTGCAAAGCATTGCCTAAAAATTGTAATTACACGCCCCAACAGGGGCTGAAAAATTGTGCCTTAGGCACTGGTGCTGGTGCCACAACACTGCAACCCCTCACAGATACTGTACTTGGAGCACAGCAGTCACACCTGTTGCGAAGCATTTTTTTTAAAAAAAATTGTAATTACACGCCCCTGTTATACAGGGGCTGAAAAATTGTGCCTTAGGCACTGGTGTGGTGGCATGGATCATTGAGGAGGAGGAAGAGGATAGTCAGTGAACATAACAGGACAGTCACTCAGCATCAGCATAGGCAGTCTTGAAGGGATGTGACATTATAAATTATTCAGTTATATCCGCTTCAGGTGCCTGGTAGCTGGTGGTGATCCAAGACTGATTCATTTTTATGAAGGTCAGTCGATCAACCGAGTCGGTGGACAGGCGCACCCTGTGATGGGTAAAAAATCCTCCAGCAGCACTGAATGTGCGTTCGGAAAGAACGCTGGATGCAGGACAGGCCAGTAGCTCAATTGCATACTGTGCAAGCTCTGGCCAGTGATCCATCCTCAGGACCCAGTAAGCCAGAGGATTTTCGGTGGGAAAGGTGTCCAAGTCTGACCATGCCCCTAGGTATTCCTGCACCATGTATATCAGACGCTGGCGATGGTTGCTGGAACCGATCATACCTTGGGGCTGCGGACTAAAAAATTGTCTGAACGCATCGGTCAGACGTCCACCTTCCCCACCGCTCCTTCTGCTACTGACCGAAGCCTCAGCAACTCGTCGTCCAGGACCAGGAGTTTGTAACCTCCCAGTTTCTGGGAACGCGTTGCACAGACATTTCTGCAAGGCCTCCCTGAGATGTCTCATCCTCTGCTCCCTCTGCGACGGCAAGATAAGGTCAGCAACCTTACCCTTGTACCGTGGATCAAGGAGAGTGGCCAGCCAGTAATGGTCCCTCTCCTTGAGCCGAAGAACACGAGGATCCTTCCGCAGGCTTTGCAGGATCAGGGAGGCCATGCAACGTAGGTTAGCTGAGGCATTCGGTCCGGAGTCTTCTGGGTCACTGAGGACGACATGATCGCCAGCCACCTCCTCCCAGCCACGTACAAGTCCACTGGTTTGTTGGGACTGTACATCATCCCTAAAAGACTGCTGCTGCTGATGCTGAGTGCCAGGCTCCACCTCTATGCTCACACAATCCTCCTCCTCCTCCTCCTCATCCTCTTCCTGTGTGATGGGTGGGACAGAAGAAACACTGTCTGGATAAAGGGGGCCTTGAGAGGCAAGGAAGTCCTCCTCTTCCTGCCTCTGTTCTGCCTCAAGTGCCCTGTCCATTATCCCACGCAGCGTATGCTCCAATAGGTGGACAAGAGGTACAGTGTCACTTATGCATGCACTGTCACTGCTCACCATCTTCGTGGCCTCCTCAAATGGTGAGAGGACAGTGCATGCATCCCTGATCATGCTCCACTGGCGTGGGGAAAAAAAGCCAAGCTCCCCTGACCCTGTCCTGGTGCCGTAGTCGCAAAGGTACTCATTGATGGCCCTCTGCTGCGTGTGCAGTCGCTGCAGCATGGCCAACGTTGAGTTCCACCTGGTGGGCATGTCACATATTAGGCGGTTCTTGGGCAGGTTCAGCTCCTTTTGCAGGTCAGTCAGCCAAGCACTGGCATTATAAGATCAGCGGAAATGCACACAGACTTTCCTGGCCTGCCTCAGGACATCCTGTAAGCCTGGGTACCTGCCCAAGAACCGCTGCACCACCAGGTTGAGGATGTGAGCCATACAGGGCACATGGGTGAGCTGCCCCTGTCGCAGGGCGGAGAGGAGGTTGGTACCATTGTCAAAAACCACCATTCCTGGCTTAAGCTGGCGTGGCATCAACCACCTCTCGGCCTGCCCCTGCAGAGCTGCCAGAACCTCTGTCCCAGTGTGGCTCCTGTCCCCCAAACACACCAGCGCAAGCACGGCATGGCATCTTTTTGCCTGCGTACTCGCGTAGCCCCTTGTACGCCTACGGAGCACCGCTGGTTCCGAGGACAGAGCACTTGAAGAGGCCATGGAGGAAGAAGAAGAGGAGGGGGTGGAGGAGAGAGGTGTGTCACAACCAGTAGTAGCATTTTGAAGGCGTGGTGGCGGAACAACCTCCAACACTACTGCACCTTGTCCTGCATCCCTCCCAGCTGCCAATAGAGTGACCCAATGGGCCGTGAAAGACAGATAACGTCCCTGTCCATGCCCATGGACCATGAGTCAGTGGTAATATGCACCTTACCGCTGACCGCCCTGTCCAGCGAGGCATGGACATTGCCTTCCACATGCCGGTAGAGAGACGGAATCGCCTTCCGTGAGAAAAAGTGGCGTTTGGGAACCTGCCACTGAGGAACCGCACATTGAACAAACTCACGGAAGGGGGCCGAGTCTACCAACTGAAAAGGCAGCAGTTGAAGTGCTAGCAATTTAGCCAAGCTAGCATTCAACCGCTGGGCATGTGGATGGCTGGGAGTATACTTCTTTCGACGGTCCAGCAGCTGGGGCAGGGAAATTTGCCTGCTACAATCGGACGTCGGTGTACTGCAAGTACTTGATTGTGACACACCTAATTCTACACCTTCAGTCCTCTCAGAGCAGCTTTCAGAGAGGACTGAAGATATAGTGGGGATGGAGATCCCAGCTGATGAGGAGCAAGGAGAGGTCCGATTTGTTCTTTGGTGTGGGTCTTTTATGTGTGCTTGCCAACGAGCTGCATGGCAGGTCGACATATGTCTGCTCATGCTTGTGGTGCCCAAGCGGCTGATGTTTTGGCCACGCGAGATACGCTTGAGACAAATATTGCAAATAGCAGTGGTGCGATCTGATGCACTCGTCTCAAAAAAGGCCCACACCAAAGAACTTTTGTGATAACGTGCAGAGGCAGCGCCCTGCACAGGCGGAGCTCTGCGGTGTTATACAGTTGGTGTGCTGGCCTCTAGCTGGCCTCCAGGGGGCATCCTGCCTCGTTGGACATGTGCCGCCGCATCTTCCTCCTCCTCCTCCTCCTCTCTCCCTTCAGGCACCCAGGTGGAGTCAGTGACCTCATCATCCCCTCCCTCTTCACCACTAGAGCAAACCTGGCAGTAAGCTGCAGCTGGTGGAACATTACTGCCAGATTGCTGTCCTTCAGCATCCCCTCTCTCTGCGCGCACACTACTGCCTTCCTCAAGCTGGGTATCATCATCCGAGCCTTCGAATCATTGGGCATCCACCTGGAGCATGTACCCAACACTGTGCTCAAACAGTTCGGGGGACTCCTCAGGAGGACATGGTGGGTCTAGGGAAGGGGTGGCTGATGATGCCATTGAGTACGCGTTGGCAGCTGCCAGTACCCTGAGCCTGGGTGAGAGAGGATGAGGAGGATGAGGAGGGCTTGGTCATCCATTCTACCAAGCCTTCGGCATGATGCGGCTCAACATGTCCAGCTGCCGAAAACAAAGACAAGCGTGTCCCATGGCCACGTGCTGATGACGATGCACGACCACGTCCACGACCAGCACTGTTGTCTCTAGAAACAGAGCCTGCTTGCCCTGTGTTCTTGCCTCGGGATGGTCTGCCTCTCCTTGGCGGTCTTCCAGCCATTGTAGTCGGTAGTGTATATTGTATAAAAAATAGAGCTCCTATGTGTGCTCACAACACACTGTAGGTCCTATGGGTGCTGGCACTAACACACTATAGGTACTATGTGTGCTGCTGACAAGAAAATATAGGACCTATGTGTGCTGCCACAAACACACTATAAGTCCTATGGGTGCTGCTGACACAAAGACACTATAGGTACTATATGTGTGCTGCTGACAAGAAAATATAGGAGCTATGTGTGCTGCCACACACACACTATAAGTCCTATGGGTGCTGCTGACACAAAGACACTATAGGTACTATATGTGTGCTGCTGACAAGAAAATATAGGAGCTATGTGTGCTGCCACAAACACAATATAAGTCCTATGGGTGCTGCTGACACAAAGACACTATAGGTACTATATGTGTGCTGCTGACAAGAAAATATAGGACCTATGTGTGCTGCCACAAACACACTATGAGTCCTATGGGTGCTGCTGACACAAAGACACTACAGGTACTATATGTGTGCTGCTGACAAGAAAATATAGGACCTATGTGTGCTGCCACAAACACACTATAAGTCCTATGGGTGCTGCTGACACAAAGACACTATAGGTACTATATGTGTGCTGCTGACAAGAAAATATAGGACCTATGTGTGCTGCCACAAACACACTATAAATCCTATGGGTGCTGCTGACACAAAGACACTATAGGTACTATATGTGTGCTGCTGACAAGCAAATATAGGAGCTATGTGTGCTGCCACAAACACACTATAAGTCATATGGGTGCTGCTGACACAAAGACACTATAGGTACCATATGTGTGCTGCTGACAAGAACATATAGGAGCTATGTGTGCTGCCACAAACACACTATAAGTCCTATGGGTGCTGCCGACACAAAGACACTATAGGTACTATATGTGTGCTGCTGACAAGAAAATATAGGAGCTATGTGTGCTGCCACAAAAACACTATAAGTCCTATGGGTGCTGCTGACACAAAGACACTATAGGTACTATATGTGTGCTGCTGACAAGAAAATATAGGACCTATGTGTGCTGCCACAAACACACTATAAGTCCTATGGGTGCTGCTGACACAAAGACACTATAGGTACTATATGTGTGCTGCTGACAAGAAAATATAGGACCTATGTGTGCTGCCACAAACACACTATAAGTCCTATGGGTGCTGCTGACACAAAGACACTATAGGTACTATATGTGTGCTGCTGACAAGAAAATATAGGACCTATGTGTGCTGCCACAAACACACTATAAGTCCTATGGGTGCTGCTGACACAAAGACACTATAGGTACTATATGTGTGCTGCTGACAAGAAAATATAGGACCTATGTGTGCTGCCACAAACACACTATAAGTCCTATGGGTGCTGCTGACACAAAGACACTATAGGTACTATATGTGTGCTGCTGACAAGAAAATATAGGACCTATGTGTGCTGCCACAAACACACTATAAGTCCTATGGGTGCTGCTGACACAAAGACACTATAGGTACTATATGTGTGCTGCTGACAAGAAAATATAGGACCTATGTGTGCTGCCACAAACACACAAACACACTATAAGTCCTATGTGTGCTGCTGCTGAGACAAAGACACTATAGGTACTATATGTGTGCTGCTGACAAGAAAATATAGGACCTATGTGTGCTGCCACAAACACACTATAAGTCCTATGGGTGCTGCTGACACAAAGACACTATAGGTACTATAGGTACTATATGTGCGCTGCTGACAAGAAAATATAGGACCTATGTGTGCTGCCACAAACACACTATAAGTCTTATGGGTGCTGCTGACACAAATACACTATAAGTCCTATGGGTGCTGCTGACACAAACACACTATAGGTACTATATGTGTGCTGCTGACAAGAAAATATAGGACCTATGTGTGCTGCCACAAACACAATATGGCTCCTATAAATCCCTGCCTGGGATGGGACAGAAGGTTGGGACAGAAGTTGGGGTGCAATGCTGTTCTAACAGCACTGCGGTTGGTGCTACTGCAATACTGTACTAACAGCACGCACACACCAGACTAATCCCCAGCAGCAGCTAATATCACACTCACTGTGCAATCAGCAGCAATGAATGATCAGTATTCAGTAATGATGAATGACTCAGGTAGCAATGGTTTAGCAAAGAAATAGCAATCAAGCAAATCAATCAGCAACTGCTCTCCCTAAAGCCCGAACACATGTGCCCTGGGCCGACGGCGTGGCGGCCTTTTATATGGTGGGGCGTGTACTAAAGCCCCTGAGCTTTAATTGGCTACAGGCGTCCTGCCTGTAGCCAATTATTGATCTCCTAGTTTCCGGCGCTGTGATTGGCCAAGCATGCGGGGTCACAGTGCATGCTTGGCCAATCATCAGCCAGCAATGCACTGCGCCGGCCGCAATGCATTGCGGGGCCGCTCGCATCACACGAATGTGATGCGAACGGCCCAAATAGTTCTGGGCTCGCCGAGCGAGCGAACGCCCGGTGCTCGATTCGAACGTGGGTTCGAATCGAGCACCGGGCCCATCCCTGGGTTGAATCTGAGTCAGGGTGAGTAACACAGGGAGGCTAGATGACGCATCTGGGAGCACCTCTGGTACTGCCCCCTACTTGCTGGAACCTTGGAGAATCTTCCAGAAGAATGGGTGCTAGGTTAGAAAGAGCTGCCTGGAGTATTGAGGCGGGCCCCAGCCAATCCCCAGCAAGTGGGCTGGCAGGGGGGGGGGGTCCTCTTAAATACTCTGAGTCATGCCAGCAGAGGGCAGTCGGATGGAAGCTGAAGATGGAGTGCTGATGAGGCTGTTGGTGGCCCTTAGTCTAGGGGGGGTGACCTCGGGCCTGGGGCTCGGGTGCTGGAGGGATCCTCTTGCAACACATGGAGGAGTCCTGTCCTGGATGCATGGGAGCAGGTGTGAGGACAGCATGTCCAGGAGATCTCCAGGGAGAAGTCAGCCGGGTGGCTGGTGAGTGTGCAGTCTTGGAGAACTGTGGAGAAGTAGCCAGATGGGCTAGTGAAAGGGGCTGGCAGTGCCTGAAGAGGTGGTGCTGGGATCAGTAGCCACAGGGATGTAAGCTGGACACTGTATCTTCCTACACAGCCCGAAGGGGCCCAGGGTCCCTACCTGTAAAAGGCTTTTGCTAGAAAATCTGACTGGTGCCTTTTTGCAGATCAAGTATCAAGGGGCCAGCTAGGATTTCTGCAAGCAAGTATGCTGGAGGAAGCAGAGTGTACAGTATATAGTCAAGTGGGCATCCCATAATTTCCCTATTCCCTATCCAAGTTTTATCCCCTCAATAAAAATACAAAAACAAGCACTGGAATGTTCCTTGACTCTGGGAGCCTGTGAAGATTTGGTGTGCCTGGCGGTGCAGGCTGGGGGATCCCTATTCACCAGCGGCTCCTACATGGGGTGCGCTACCACTACATACAGAAAAATTCCCACACTCAGAAAATGTGACAAAATGCTTAAAGGGAGCCTGTCAGTTTATAAATATAAGAGCTGCCATTGCAAACCAGAGAGGTGACACCCAAGCCACAGTGCCGTCATTCTGTCCGGCGCTTGCCATCTATGGGAAGCAGAACAGCTCAGGATAGAGGGCGGGGCTGCCCGAGTTAACAACTGGTGATTGGTTGTTTGGATGCAGTGCCTTCCCAGCAACCAATCATCAGCTTGCAGCTCCCTTGCTCTGTCCAGACCCACTGCGTCTACAGCCCTCTATCTGTCTATGTAATGGGGTGCTGGGGGGGAACTGAGGATAGTAATGGGATGCTGTGAGGGAGCTGATGACAGTAATGGGGTGCTTGGGTGGGGGGAACCTGAGGACAGTAATGGGGTACTGGGGGGGGGGGGCTGAGGACAGTAATGGGGTCACTGAGGACATTAATGGGGGACTGAAGATATTAATTGGGTGATTGAGGATGGTAATGGGGTCATTAATAGGCTTGCTGAGGACATTTTTGAGGGGGCCTGAGGACAGTAATAGGGGCCTGAGGACAGTAATAGGGGTCTTAGGACAGTAATGGGGGCCTGAGCAGTGGCGTCACTATGAGAGTGTGGGGGGTGGGAACCCGCCAGTGGGGTGACACCCAAGTCACGACGCTGCTGTCATTCTCTCCGGCGCTTGCTGTCTGCGGGAGGCAGAAGAGCTCAGGATAGAGGGTGGGGGCTGCTCGAGTTTACAGCTGGTTTGCTCCAGCCCTCTCAGCTGTTTAGCGCCAGCCCTCTGTCCAGACCCACTGTGTCTCCAGCCCTCCGAACTGTCTATGTAAGGTAAGACAGGAGGAGGAGCGATGTGGGGGAGAGCTGAGGACAGCAATGGGGGAAGGGGGAGCTGAGGACGGTAATGGGGGGCTGTGAGGGGGGTCTGAAGAAAGAGTGGAGAGTGGGGAGGGGGATGAGCACAGTAATGGGGCACTGGGGGGACCTGAGGACAGTAATGGTGCACTGTGGGGGGGGGGGTCTGAAGACAGTAATGGGACACTGGGGGAGCTGAGGCTAGTAACGGGGTTCTGGGGGGACCTGAGGACAGTAATGGGGCACTGTGAGGGGGGCTTAAGATGGTAATGAGGCGCTGGGGGGGACCTGAGGACAGTAATAGGGCACTGTGAGGGAGGGCTGAGGACAGTAATGGGGTGCTGTGGGGGCAGGGGGAGCTGAGGACCACACCTGAATGACAGCCGCCTGAGGGGGGTGACAGGCAAGCCGCGGAGCTGCTGTCATTCTCTCTGATGCTTGCTGTCTGCGGCAGACAGGAGAGCTCAGGATAGAGGGCAGGACTAGCTGAGTTAACAGCTGGTGATTGGTTGTTTGGATGCAGGGTGGTCCTAGCAACCAATCACCAGCTTTCAGCTCCTGCCCTCTGTCCAGACCCGCTGTGTCTCCAGCCCTCCAGACTGTCTATGTAAGGTAAGACAGGAAGAGGAGTGATGAGCAATGTGGGAAGGGGGGCTGAGGACAGTAATGGTGCGCTCAACCAGTCACCGGCTGTTAACCCACCCTCTACCCTGAGCTATCCTGCCTCTCGCAGATGGCAAGTGCAAGAGAGAATGACAGTGGCTTTGCAGCTTGAGTGTCACCCCTCTGGCAGGTGTCAACTAAGTGCGGTCCCCACCCCCTGCACCTCCATAGCGATGGCACTGCTCAGGCCCCTATTACTTTCCTCTGTCCCCCCAATAATATCCTAATGAGGACAGTAATGGGGTCACTGAGGACAGTAATGGGCTGCCTGTGAACAGTAATAGGGTCACTGAGAACAGTAATGGGGTCACTGAGATGTGATTGCTGAGGACATTATTGAGGGGGGGACAGAGGAAATTATTGGTGGGGCCTGAGTACAGTAATTGGGTCACTGAGGATATTATTCGGGGGCACTGAGGACAGTAATTGGGTCACTGAGATTATTAATTTGGGGTCTGAGGACATTACTGGGGGGGACTAAGGACAGGAATTGGGTCACTATGAACAATAACAGGGGGAGAGCCTCACCGATGCGCTAGCCTGCTTAGTGAAATATTGGGATGGGGGGGGGGGGGGGGGGGGGGGTTGATACCATGTTTTACCACACCGGGTGACACCAACCCTAGTGGTACTGTCAGGAAATTAACATACATTCTCCAGGCTTGTCATCCTTATATTTAATAATGTACTAATGCTGAGCATAGTTGAAACCTCCTAGCTGAGACATTATATTCTGACAATGGGGATTCTCCCCTGCCATAATAAACGAATCAGTGGCTGCAGCTCATTGACTGTGGCCACTGATTGAAAAATAATTCCAATATGCCCATTCAACAGACATTGATCATTAGATCAAATTCTGTTCGTGGGAGCACCCACACAGATTGAAATTCAGCTGAATTTTGATCCATCTATGGCCAACTTAGCCCAGTTGTATTGTCATTACATCTAAAATTACCCAGTTCCCATATTTTTATTAGGACAGGTTCCTTATAAGACTAAAGCAGCTTTAAAGCATAAAAGATACTGACAGAACCAAAAAGAACCGGACAACCTCAGGGAGAAACTGTGTGCTTTTTCTGTAATACTTCTACTGCTCAGGTCAATGCAGCCAATAAATGCATCTGCCTCACATTGAACCTGCCAGAGGCAGGTTTAGACCTGGAGGCCATAATACAGTTAAGATACAGAACAAAAAGGACCATGGAGGACTTGGTACATCTAAAAACTAAACTCCAAGCATCAGCATATACAGTACGTATAATGTGTATGTGTGTGTGTATACAGTATCTCACAAAAGTGAGTACACCCCTCACATTTTTGTAAATATTTTATTATATCTTTTCATGTAAAAACACTGAAGAAATTACACTTTACTACAATGTAAAGTAGTAAGTGCATAGCTTGTATAACAGTGTAAATTTGCTGTCCCCTCAAATTATCTCAACACACAGCCATTAATGTCTAAACCGCTGGCAACAAAAGTAAGTACACCCCATAAGTGTAAATGTCCAAATTGGGCCCAAAGTGTCAATATTTTGTGTGGCCACCATTATTTTCCAGCACTGCCTTAACACTCTTGGGCATGGAGTTGACCAGAGCTTCACAGGTCACCACTGGAGTCCTCTTCCACTCCTCCATTACAAGATCACAGAGCGGGTGGACCTTGCTCTCCTCCACCTTCCATTTGAGGATGCAGCACAGATGCTCAATAGGGATTAGGTCTGGAGACATGCTTGGCCAATCCATCACCTTTACCCTCAGCTTCTTTAGCAAGACAGTGGTTGTCTTGGAGGTGTGTTTGGGGTCGTTATCATGTTAAAAATACTGCCCTGTGGCCCAGTCTCCGAAGGGAGGAGATCATGCTCTGCTTCAGTAGGTCACAGTACATGTTGGCATTTATGGTTCCCTCAATAAACTGTAGCTCCCTAGTGCCGGCAGCACTCATGCAGCCCCAAACCATGACACTCCCACCACCATGCTTGACTTTCGGCAAGACATGCGTGTCTTTGCACTCCTCACCTGGTTGCCACCACACACGCTTGACACCATCTGAATCAAATACGTTTTTCTTGGTCTTATCAGAACACAGGACATGGTTTCAGTAATCCATGTCCTTAGTCTGCTTGTCTTCAGCAAACTGTTTGCAGGCTTTTTTGTGTTTCATCTTTAGAAGAGGCTTCCTTCTGGAACGACAGCCATGCAGACCAATTTGATGCAGTGTGTGGCATATGGCCTGAGCACTAACCGGCTGACCGCCCACCCTTGCAACCTCTGCAGCAATGCTGGCAGCACTCATACGTATATTTCCCAAAGACAAGCTCTGGATATGACGCTGAGCACATGCACTCAACGCCTTTGGTCAACCATGACGAGGCCTGTTCTGAGTGGAACCTGTCCTGTTAAACTGCTCTGTGGTCTTGGACACTGTGCTGCAGCTCAGTTTCAGAGTCCAGTGGCGGAACTACCGCCATAGCGACACATGCGGCCGCTATGGGGCCCGCAGCCGCTATGGGGCCCCTGGGGAGGAGGAAGAATGCATACTGCCGGGGGCCCGGGGGGGCGAGCACTGCCCGCACGGTCCTCCAGCCAGCGGAAGTGAGGAGAGAAAGAGGCGCGCTGTCTGTACAAGCAGAGCGCTGTGTAATAGCTTTTATTTGAATGTCCTGTGTTCTCGGGGCTCACCGTCACATAGCCCCACCTCTTGGCCCGGCGCTTTTGATAGACAGAATACCGGTCCAATGCGGGACATGTGACATCATCAAAGGCGCCGGGCCAAGAGGTGGGGCTATGTGACGGTGAGCCCCGGGAACACAGGACATTCAAATAAAAACTATTACACAGTGCTCTGCTTGTACAGACAGCGCGCCTCTTCCTCTCCTCACTTCCCCTGGCTGGGGGACCGTGCGGGCGGTGCTCGCCCCCCCCACTCTGAGACAGCCCCATGCTCGCCAATAGCCATTTGAGGGCTGCTGCAGTCTGGCTCACCTCTTCCACTGCATGGGTGAGGCTGCATTGGGCATGGGGAGGCTGCATTGGGCACGGGGGAGGCTGCATTGGGCACGGGGAGGCTGCATTGGGCACAGGTGAGGCTGCATTGGGTGAGGCTGCATTGGGCACGGGTCACGCTGCATTGGGCATGGGTCACGCTGCATTGGGCATAGGTGAGGCTGCATTGGGCAAATGTGAGGCTGCATTGGGCACTGAACATGCTGCATTGGGTACAGGCAGGTGAGGCTGCATTGGGCACAGAACACACTGCACTGGGCACGGGTGAGGCTGCACTGGGCACGGGTGAGGCTGCATTGGGCATGGGCAGGCCACGCGGCATTGGGCACTGAACATGCTGCATTGGGCAAAGGTGAGGCTGCATTGGGCACTGAACATGCTGCATTGGGCACAGGCAGGTGAGGCTGCATTGGGCATGGGTGAGGCTGCATTTGGCACGGGTGAGGCTGCATTGGGCAAGGGTGAGGCTGCATTGGGCACAGGTCACGCTGCATTGGGCATGGGTCACGCTGCATTGGGCAAAGGTGAGGCTGCATTGGGCACTGAACATGCTGCATTGGGCACAGGCAGGTGAGGCTGCATTGGGCACAGGCCACACTGCATTGGGCACAGGTGAGGCTGCATTAGGCACTAGACACGCTGCATTGGGCACAAATGGGCACAGGTGAGGCAGTATTGGGCACAGGTGAGGCAGTATTGGGCACTGGCCACGCTGCATTGGGCACAGGTGAGGCTGCATTGGGCACTGGACACGCTGTATTGGGCACAGACCACGCTGCATTGGGCACAAGTGGGCACAGGTGAGGCAGTATTGGGCATGGGCAGACCACGCTGCATTGGGCACAGGTGAGGCTTATTCAAGCGCTAACACCAGGTGTTTGGAGTATCTTTATCTGTTGATTAAACTTTCTGGAATACATATATTGCTATTGTGGTGTAGGATCTGGGCTCCCTTTCTTTCTTTCTTCCTTCTCAGACTCGAACCACACACCCTTTGAGCCCCGCCCTTTAAACCACGCCCACTATTTAATTTAAGCCCGCAATTTTTTTGTGGGGGGGGGGGGGGGGCATACAACATTTTGCTATGGGGCCCTGTGATTTCTAGTTACGCCCCTGTCAGAGTCTTGGTAATCTTCTTATAGCCTAGGCTATCTTTACGTAGATCAACAATTCTTTTTTTCAGAACCTCAGAGAGTTCTTTGCCATGAGGTGCCATGTTGAACTTCCAGTGACCAGTATGAGTGAGCGAGAGGCTATAAGTAACAGCTGTACAACATATTTAGATCCTTATAGTATTTATAATGCACCTGAGATACATATTGGTCACAGGGTACTTACAGCATATTCACTAACAGATGTGATTTGCTGTGGACTGTATTCTCCAGTATCCAGACAAATGACAGCTATGTGCTTGAATACCTAAAAGAAAAGTTGGATTTACTTTAACCACTTGCCGACCGCCCCATGTACATATACGTCAGCAGAATGGCACGTACAGGCAAAATCCCGTACCTGTACGCGACATTCTTCCGGCGGGTGGGGGGTCCGATCAGATCCCCCCCTGCCGGCGGGGATGATCGGCACCGCTTCAGGAGCGATCCGAGATGAGGGGACGGCCAGTGGTTTCTGGCCACCCCCTCGCGATCGCTCCTGGCGAATGAAAAGCTTCCCCTGCCTGTGTATTGTAAATACAGGCAGGCGGAAGTGATGTCACGCACGGCTTGTCGGTCTTTCTGACCAGGACGCCGAGGAGAGAAGACATCCAGGTTAGTGCACCAACAGTACACTGACACCAGGACACAGAGGCGCATATTTCACCCCCTGTCACCCCCAGATCACCCCCCAGATCACCCCCCCTCCCCCCCAGTCACAGTGTCACTGATTGCAGTGATCATTTATTTACTGATCACTGCATTTAGTGTCAGTGTGACTGTAATAACTGTCAGGGCAGTTAGTTTTAGGTCCCTTTAGGTCTAAGGTAGCCCCCTACCCCCCCCTAATAAAGGTTTAACCCCCTGATTGCCCCTAGTTAACCCTTTCACCCCCTTTTGCCAGTGTCACTAAGCGATCGTTTTTGTTGCCGTTTTTGGTGCCGCTAGGTAGCCAGTTTTTTTTTAGGTTAACCGCCAGGTTTATATACAGTGGTGTGAAAAAGTGTTTGCCCCCTTCCTCATTTCCTGTTCCTTTGCATGTTTGTCACACTTAAGTGTTTCGGAACATCAAACCAATTTAAACAATAGTCAAGGACAACACAAGTAAACACAAAATGCAATTTGTAAATGAAGGTGTTTATTATTAAAGGTGAAAAAAAATCCAAACCATCATGGCCCTGTGTGAAAAAGTGATTGCCCCCTAAACCTAATAACTGGTTGGGCCACCCTTAGCAGCAACAACTGCAACCAAGCGTTTGCGATAACGTGCAATGAGGCTTTTACAGCGTCCTGGAGGAATTTTGGCCCACTCATCTTTGCAGAATTGTCCTAATTCAGTTACATTAGAGGGTTTTCGAGCATGAACGGCCTTTTTAAGGTCATACCACAACATCTCAATAGGATTCAGGTCAGGACTTTGGCTAGGCCACTCCAAAGTCTTCATTTTGTTTTTCTTCAGCCATTCGGTGGTGGACTTGCTGGTGTGTTTAGGATCATTGTCCTGCTGCAGAACCCAAGTTCGTTTCAGCTTGAGTACACGAACAGATGGTCGGACATTCTCCTTCAGGATCTCTTGGTAGACAGCAGAATTCATAGTTCCTTTTATCACGGCAAGTCTTCCAGGTCCTGAAGCAGCAAAACAGCCCCAGACCATCACACTACCACCACCATATTTTACTGTTGGTATAATGTTCTTTTTCTGAAATGCAGTGTTCCTTCTACGCCAGATATACTTGGACACACACCTTCCAAAGAGTTCCACTTTTGTCTCATCGGTCCACAGAATGTTGTCCCAAAAGTCTTGGGGATCATCAAGATGTGTTGTGGAGAAATTGAGACGAGCTTTGATGTTCTTTTTGCTCAGCAGTGGTTTTCTCCTTGGAACTCTGCCATGCAGGCCATTTTTTCCCAGTCTTTTCCTGATGGTGGAGGCATGAACGCTGACCTTAACTGAGGCAAGTGAGGCCTGCAGTTCCTTGGACGTTGTTGTGGGGTCTTTTGTGACCTCTTGGATGAGTCGTCGCTGCGCTCTTGGGGTAATTTTGGGCGGCCGGCCACTCCTGGGAAGGTTCACCACTGTTCCATGTCTTCGCCATTTGTGGATAATGGCTCTCACTGTGGTTCGCTGGATTCCCAAAGCTTTGGAAATGGCTTTATAACCCTTTCCAGACTGATAGGTCTCAATTACTTTCTTTCTCAATTGTTCCTGAATTTCTTTGGGTCTCGGCATGATGTGTAGCTTTTAAGGATCTTCTGGTGGACCTTACTGTGTCAAGCAGCTCCTATTTAAGTGATGCCTTGATTGTGAACAGGTGTGGCAATAATCAGGCCTGGGTGTGGCTAGAGAAATTGAACTCAGGTGTGGACAACCACAGTTATAGTATGTTTTAACAAGGGGGGCAATCACTTTT
The DNA here is from genome assembly GCA_028564925.1 of Lithobates sylvaticus. Lineage (NCBI taxonomy): Eukaryota > Metazoa > Chordata > Amphibia > Anura > Ranidae > Lithobates > Lithobates sylvaticus. The sequence goes on along the minus strand of CM053033.1, from coordinate 162,206,669 downwards.
TCACACAGGGCCATGATGGTTTGGATTTTTTTTCACCTTTAATAATAAACACCTTCATTTACAAATTGCATTTTGTGTTTACTTGTGTTGTCCTTGACTATTGTTTAAATTGGTTTGATGTTCCGAAACACTTAAGTGTGACAAACATGCAAAGGAACAGGAAATGAGGAAGGGGGCAAACACTTTTTCACACCACTGTAGGTTCATAAATAGGTTTATAGGTCAGGTACCCCCATATTACAACCTTAATAAAGGTTTTAACCCCCTGATTGCCCCTAGAGTTAACTCTTTCACCAGTGATCACCGTATAAGTGTCACTGGGGACGCTGGTTAGCCAGTTAGTTATTTCGTTATTTAGGTTCCCCGTCAGGTTTTTATATAGCGTCAGGTACCCCCATATATTACCTAATAAAGGTTTTAACCCCCTGATTGCCCCTAGTTAACCCTTTCACCCCCTTTTGCCAGTGCCACTAAACGATCGTTTTTCTGATCGCTGCATTAGTGTCACTAGTGCCGCTAGGTAGCCAGTTTTTTTTTTAGGTTAACCGCCAGGTTTATATAGGTTCATAAATAGGTTTATAGGTCAGGTACCCCCATATTACAACCTAAATAAAGGTTTTAACCCCCTGATTGCCCCTAGAGTTAACTCTTTCACCAGTGATCACCGTTAGGGTTGAGCGAACCCGAACTGTAAAGTTCGGGTCCGTACCGGACTTTTGGGTGTATTGGCGCCTTTTTAACAGCTGCAGGGCAGCCAATCGACGCTAGTTTCACTAGTGTGCCCTTAGAAGCCATCGCAGCCATGCCTACTAATGGCATGGCTGTGATTGGGCAGTGCAGCATGTGACCCTGCCTCTATATATAGTCCAGACACACAGCACACAGCATCATTCTGCTATAGACAGGTTCCTGTGCTGCTAAGAGAGAGAGGATTTTAGGAGTTAGTGTGATAAAGTCAGTCAGTCAGTCAGTCCACATTCCTTTAGTTTTCTTCAAATTAGTTAGATCAGTGAGCGATCTAGATAGCTAGAGTAGAGTAGGGAGTTTCTTTATTAAGGAAAAGTAAGAGGCAGAGAGAATTATTGAAGAGTGTTCTGCCCTCACAATGTGTTCAAAGTACAAGGCTTGGCAGACAGCTAACAGCTTCCCAATAAAGACTCAGGAGGAAGGGCTAATAGTTGAAATCTTTACTGAGAATAAGTTTTTTTTTTGTAAAAAGACTTATGCTTCCAAGGCCTGTATTAAGAAATAGTGGAGGTCTTTAGCATGCTTCCTTCACTGTAGAAAGATTATCTGATATGACTGCTGGGCAGGAAGTGGGAGGAATATACTACAGTTCCTGTTAGTAATGGATGCCAATTTAAAGCAACAGTACAATCAGTAAATATATATCTTATAATCAGAACACTCCCCACCTGGCATAATGAACATTATACCACTATGTTTCCTTTTTAAGAAGTAGAACAACTTCAGAGATAGGCCTAAAGTACACCTTAGGGGTGCCCTGTCTCATGACTTTAACTTTGACCTTTCTAACCTTACTATCATTACTAGGTACAGTCTCAACAATGAGTCCAACTGGCCATTCGTTTCTGTGGACCTGAGCGTCTTTTAGTAGGACAACATCTCCGACTTGCAGGTTAGGCTTGTCAACTTGCCATTTTCTGCGTGACTGGAGCGTCACCAGGTACTCTTGTTTCCATCTATTCAAGAAGAAGTCTGCAAGACTCTGAACTTGCTTCCATTGCTTGATGTAAAGACTGTCGGCATTTCTGGATCGGTGGACACTGGAATTAAGGGTCGAGCGTTCATGATAGCCATGACTTCAGCCATAAGTGTGGTGAGAACTTCATGTTGAACACATCTGATGATGATGATTTTGGCTTGCATAAGATTGCTATTACACTTGTCAGTGTTAGTAGCTCTGCAGAAGGATTTGGCTAGGTGAATAAGCTTTCTTATTGCTCGTATGAGAGACTTCCAGCTGGAGAATCTTTAAAACCTGTGTGCACCAAAATTGCCTCTAGTAGTTATGGTACTGAATGCTGTAACTTGTACCTGTACCTTGTCTGGTTCTATAAGTTAAAAAGTCTCTAACTGAGTGGTCTCTTCAGGTTCTGATCAAGTCAGAAAAGATGGACCTGAGAACCAGTTAGTGTGCTTGAGGACAGCCGCTGGTACAAGTCTAGTCCCATGATTGGCTGGATTTTTATCCGTACTGATGTAGTGCCATTGTTCTGGGCACGTGGACTTTCTGATGCATATCACTCTGTTTGACACGTACATGTAGAATCTTCTCGAAGCATTGTGAATATATCCTAACACAATCTTGCTGTCTGTGTAAAACTTCACTGCATGAATTTCAATGTCCAGTTCAGCAACGATCAAGTCTGCCATCTCCACTGCTAAGACAGCAGCACAAAGCTCCAAACGTGGAACAGTTTGAGCAGGACGTGGAGCTAGTTTGGACTTTCCCAATTTAGACCCAACGTAACTTTGTCCTTCAAAGTCCATTACTCTAAGGTAGGCTACAGCTGCTATAGCCATAGTAGATGCATCTGAGAATACACACAATTCTCTTTGCTTCGTGGCAGACAGAGAAACAGGGACATATGACCTTTGGATGATAAGTTGTTCAAGCTATATTAATGAGTCCTTCCACAACTTCCACTGCATTTCTTTCTCCTTAGGTAGAGGTGTATCCCATTCACTTTGTTCATGTTCAGTAGCAATTTCTCTCATAAGAGCCTTGCCTTGCATGGTTATGGGGGCTACAAATCCTAGGGGGTCATAAAGGCTGTTGACCGTGGACAAGACACCTCTTCTCGTGAACGGCTTCTCTTCTCTGGATACTCGAAATGTAAAGCTGTTGGTTTTCAGATCCCAACTGAGCCCTAAACTTCTTTGAAGGGGCAGTGAATCTGTTCCTAGATACAGGTCCTTGAGGTCTTTTGCATGGTCCTCTGAGGGAAACGCTTCCATGACTTTGCTGCTGTTGGACGCTATCTTGTGTAACCTTACGTTAGATTCTGCTAACATCTCCCTTGTTCTTTTCAGGATGTTGATAGCCTCTTCGTTGCTAGAGAAAGAAGCGAGTCCATCGTCCACATAAAAGTTTCTCATGACAAACTGTTTGGCATCTGTGCCGTGTTCTTCTTCACCTTCCTGTGCTGCTCATTTCAGGTTGTAGATAGCTACAGCTGGAGAGGGGCTGTTCCCGAACACATGTACCTTCATCCTGTATTCTGTGACATCTTTGTTAAAGTCGATGTTTTCATACCATAGGAACCTCAGGTAGTCTCTGTGATCTTTGCGGACAAGGAAACAGTAGAACATTTGTTGTACATCTGCTGTTACTGCAACGGGTTCTTTTCGGAACCTGATGAGGACTCCAAGGAGTGTATTATTCAGGTCAGGTCCACTGAGGAGGACATCGTTTAGGGAAAGGCCTTCATACTTTGCACTGGAGTCAAATACTACTCGTATCTGTCCTGGTTTCTGAGGATGATACACTCCAAATATTGGTAAGTACCAACATTCTTGTTTTTCTTCCAATGGTGGTGCTTTTTCAGCTTGACCACTGTCGAAGATCTTCTGCATGAAATCATGGAAGTGTTCCTTCATATTTGTCTTTCTGTCTAGAGTGCGTCGCAATGAGGTGAGACGCTTCACTGCTTGTCCTTTGTTGTTAAGAAGGTGATGTCGGGGTAAACGGAAAGGTAGAGGAGCTACCCAGCTGTTTGACTCATCTATAAAGACTTCTCTGTCCATTATCTCAAGAAAGAGGCTATCTTCAACAGTTGGTGCTGGTTTGTCATCATCCCGCGTACTTTCAAACACCTTGCATCCTAGCTCATCTGTATCTTCAGATGAGGTGATAGCCTCCATGTAACTCCGAACTTTCTGCTGTTGTATTGGGTTGACTAGTCTTTCTTTAATCTGTATCCTGTTGGTACAGGGGCTAAGACATGATGTGCGGGCATTTTGCAACATGTTTGTTTTGTAGACATTCACTTTTGACGGCTTGTGAGCTCCATCCAGACATACATCACCAATGATAACTCATCCAAAGTCAAGACGTTGTGCAAATGGTGCATTGTGTGGCCCATTGTATTGCTCTCTGACCTTGTGCACTCTCAGTATGTCTCTTCCAAGAAGAAGTAGACATGTGCGATTCGTAATTCGTACGAATTTTTCGAAATTCGCACGAATTTACGAATCTGTAGTACGAATTTTTTTTTTTTACGAATTCCGTACGGAATACGAAATTCCGTTTACGAATTTCGTCGCCGAATGATTCGAATGAATTCGAATGGATTCGAATGAATTCGAATGACAAAGTGTCATTTTTGCAGGAAAAATTCCGTTTACGAATTTCAGCTCCAAATTATTCGAATCCAACTACCAATATCAAATTTCAACTAATTCAAACGAAATTATTATAGCAGATATAACGAATGAATTCGAATGCATTCGAATGAATTCGAATGACAAAGTGTCATTTTTGCAGAAAAAAAAGCTATTTAAAAAACAGTCATTCATTGATATAAAAAAAAAAAAAAAAAGCGTAGGGGTCCCCCCAAATTCAATAACCAGGCCCTTCAGGTCTGGTATGGATATTAAGGGGGACCCCAGCCAAAAAAAAAAATATGGCGTGGGGTCCCCCCCAAATATCCATACCAGACCCTTCAGGTCTGGGATGGATTTTAAGGGGAACCCCGGCCAAAAAAAAAAAAAAAAATGACGTGGGGGTCCCCCTCAAAATCCATACCAGACCCTTTATCCGAGCACGCAACCTGGCAGGCCGCAGGAAAGGAGGGGGGACGAGAGCGGCCCCCCTCCCGCCTGAACCGTACCAGGCCACATGCCCTCAACATTGGGAGGGTGCTTTGGGGTCCCCCCCAAAGCACCTTGTCCCCATGTTGATGAGGACAAGGGCCTCATCCCCACAACCGTGCCCGGTGGTTGTGGGGGTCTGCGGGCGGGGGGCTTATCGGAATCTGGAAGCCCCCTTTAACAAGGGGACCCCCAGATCCGCCCCCCCCTGTGTGAAATGGTAAGGGGGTACAAAAGTACCCCTACCATTTCACCAAAAAAGTGGCAAAAATGGTAAAAATGACAGGAGACGGTCTTTGACAATTCCTTTATTAAAATCTTCTTTCTTCTTTCTTCTGGTCTTCCTTTCTTCCATCTTCTTCTTCCTTCGATTCGCTTCTTCTTCCTCCGGTCTTCTCGTCCTTCTTGTCCGGCGTCGTCCTTCTCGTCCGGCATCGTCGTCTCTTCTCGCAGGCCGCTCCTCGCAATGGGAGGCTCCCGCTCTGTGAGGCTTCGCTCCGGGTGACAGGTCTTGTATAACGAAGGCACCTGGTGACCCCGCCCCCTCTGACGCACGGGGACGTCATGTGGAATTCCCTATGGCTTTCCCCATGACGTGGGGAGCGGCCTGCGAGAAGAGACGACGATGCCGGACGAGAAGGACGACGCCGGACGAGAAGGACGAGAAGACCGGAGGAAGAAGAAGCAAATCGAAGGAAGAAGAAGATGGAAGAAGATGCCGGAAGGAGAAGATGAAGAAAGGAAGACCAGAAGAAAGAAGATTTTAATAAAGGAATTGTCAAAGACCGTCTCCTGTCATTTTTACCATTTTTGCCACTTTTTTGGTGAAATGGTAGGGGTACTTTTGTACCCTCTTACCATTTCACACAGGGGGGGGGCGGGATCTGGGGGTCCCCTTGTTAAAGGGGGCTTCCAGATTCCGATAAGCCCCCCGCCCGCAGACCCCCACAACCACCGGCCAGGGTTGTGGGGATGAGGCCCTTGTCCTCATCAACATGGGGACAAGGTGCTTTGGGGGGGACCCCAAAGCACCCTCCCAATGTTGAGGGCATGTGGCCTGGTACGGTTCAGGCGGGAGGGGGGGCCGCTCTCGTCCCCCCCTCCTTTCCTGCGGCCTGCCAGGTTGCGTGCTCGGATAAGGGTCTGGTATGGTTTTTATGGGGGACCCCACGCCATTTTTTTTGGCTAGGGTTCCCCTTAAAATCCATCCCAGACCTCAAGGGTCTGGTATGGATTTTGAGGGGGACCCTACGCCATTTTTTTTTTTGCCTGGGGTCCCCCTTAATATCCATCCCAGACCTGAAGGGCCTGGTTATTGAATTTGGGGGGACCCCTACGCATTTTTTTTATCAATGACTTCAATGAATGACTGTTCTTTGTATTACGGATCCAACAATTCATTTGCCGGCAATAGCTGCGACTCGTGATTTTAAATAGTTTTTTTTTCCTGCAAAAATGACACTGCAGGAACAGTTCTCTATATTAGATATACTGAATCTCGAATCATTCGAAGCATTCATTATATGCGCTATTATAATTTCTTTCATATTAGTTGAAATTACATATTTGTTAGTAGTTGTATTCGAATTGTTCTCTGTATTACGGGAATCGGCAATTAGCCGCAAGTGATTTTAAATGTCTTTTTTTCCTGCAAAAATGACACATTGTACAGAGAGAGTTGTAAACACGGGAAACATGACCCCCTTCATAGACATACTATAGAGTATATAGTATATAGAAGGGGTCATGTTTCCCGTGTTTACAACTCTCTCTGTACAATGTGTCATTTTTGCAGGAAAAAAAGACATTTAAAATCACTCGCGGCTAATTGCCGATTCCCGTAATACAGAGAACAATTCGAATGTTGTATTGTAACTAACAAATATCTAATTTCAACTAATATGAAAGAAATTATAATAGCGGATATAACGAATGCTTCAAATGATTCGAGATTCAGTATATCTAATATAGAGAACTGTTCCTGCAGTGTCATTTTTGCAGGAAAAAAAAACTATTTAAAATCACGAGTCGCAGCTATTGCCGGCAAATGAATTGTTGGATCCGTAATACAGAGAACAGTCATTCATTGAAGTCATTGATAAAAAAAATGCGTAGGGGTCCCCCCAAATTCAATAACCAGGCCCTTCAGGTCTGGGATGGATATTAAGGAGGACCCCAGGCAAAAATAAAATAAAAAAATGGCGTAGGGTCCCCCTCAAAATCCATACCAGACCCTTGAGGTCTGGGATGGATTTTAAGGGGAACCCTAGCCAAAAAAAATGGCGTGGGGGTCCCCCATAAAATCCATACCAGACCCTTATCCGAGCACGCAACCTGGCAGGCCGCAGGAAAGGAGGGGGGGACGAGAGCGCCCCCCCCCCCGCCTGAACCGTACCAGGCCACATGCCCTCAACATTGGGAGGGTGCTTTGGGGTCCCCCCCAAAGCACCTTGTCCCCATGTTGATGAGGACAAGGGCCTCATCCCCACAACCGTGCCCGGTGGTTGTGGGGGTCTGCGGGCGGGGGGCTTATCGGAATCTGGAAGCCCCCTTTAACAAGGGGACCCCCAGATCCCGGCCCCCCCCCTGTGTGAAATGGTAAGGGGGTACAAAAGTACCCCTACCATTTCACCAAAAAAGTGGCAAAAATGGTAAAAATGACAGGAGACGGTCTTTGACAATTCCTTTATTAAAATCTTCTTTCTTCTTTCTTCTGGTCTTCCTTTCTTCATCTTCTCCTTCCGTCATCTTCTTCCATCTTCTTCCTTCGATTCGCTTCCTTTTCCTCCGGTCTTCTCGTCCTTCTCGTCCGGCGTCGTCCTTCTCGTCCGGCGTCGTCCTTCTCGTCCGGCATCGTCGTCTCTTCTCGCAGGCCGCTCCTCGCAATGGGAGGCTCCCGCTCTGTGAGGCTTCGCTCCGGGTGACAGGTCTTGTATAACGAAGGCACCTGGTGACCCCGCCCCCCCTCTGACGTCATGGGGAAAGCCATAGGGAATTCCACATGACGTCCCTGTGCGTCAGAGGGGGCGGGGTCACCAGGTGCCTTCGTTATAAAGACCTGTCACCCGGAGCAAAGCCTCACAGAGCGGGAGCCTCCCATTGCGAGGAGCGGCCTGCGAGAAGAGACGACGATGCCGGACGAGAAGGACGCCGCCGGACGAGAAGGACGAGAAGACCGGAGGAAGAAGAAGCGAATCGAAGGAAGAAGATGATGGAAGAAAGGAAGACCAGAAGAAAGAAGAAAGAAGATTTTAATAAAGGAATTGTCAAAGACCGTCTCCTGTCATTTTTACCATTTTGTCACCTTTTTTGGTGAAATGGTAGGGGTACTTTTGTACCCCCTTACCAATTCACACAGGGGGGGGGGGGGGGGGGGGGCGGGATATGGGGGTCCCCTTGTTAAAGGGGGCTTCCAGATTCCGATAAGCCCCCCGCCCACAGACCCCCACAACCACCGGCCAGGGTTGTGGGGATGAGGCCCTTGTCCTCATCAACATGGGGACAAGGTGCTTTGGGGGGGACCCCAAAGCACCCTCCCAATGTTGAGGGCATGTGGCCTGGTACGGTTCCTGTGGCCTGCGACCTGCCAGGTTGCGTGCTCGGATAAAGGGTCTGGTATGGATTTTGAGGGGGACCCCACGCCATTTTTTTATTTTATTTTTGGCCGGGTTTCCCCTTAAAATCCATCCCAGACCTGAAGGGTCTGGTATGGATATTTGGGGGGGACCCCACGCCATTTTTTTTTTTTTTTTGGCTGGGGTCCCCCTTAATATCCATACCAGACCTGAAGGGCCTGGTTATTGAATTTGGGGGGACCCCTACGCTTTTTTTTTTCTGCAAAAATGACACTTTTTCATTCGAATTCATTTGAATTCATTCGTTATATCTGCTATAATAATTTCGTTCAAATTAGTTGAAATTCGATATTGGTAGTTGGATTTACTAACGATTCGTAACTATTCATAACGATTCGTAACGATTCGTAACTATTCATAACGATTCGTAACGATTCGTAACTTGAAATTGAAATTCGATATTTGTAGTTGGATTCGAATTGTTCTCTGTGTTATGAGAACCAACAATTCATTAGCCGCGTTAACGATTCGTAACGATTCGTAACGATTCGGAACTTTACTAACGATTCGTAAAAAAAATTACGATTCGTCCGAATTTCGTATTTCGTACGAATTCGAACGGAATTTCGTACACGAATTACGAATTACGAATTTTTTTATATACGAAACGGGACGAAACGAAACTAAACGAATTTTTTGACAGTTCCCATGTCTAAGAAGAAGGATAATTGCAGCACCTGGGTCCAGTACAGGAATCTTGTCTAATATTTGCATCAGATGAGTGTAGTGACATGCAATTTCAGGTGTGGGTATCTCTGATCTATCATCTGGTATCATATTACATTCTATGAGAGTGGGCAGAGTCAGCTGCGTTTTCCCATCTAATGATTCAATGATGTAGTCGTTTGCTCTCCTCCCTGATGTCTCCACAACTCCTGAGCATGTCTTCAAAGTATATGGAATTGGACTTCATCTGTCACCGAAGAGGTCAAAGAACTCTGTTCTTGCCAAAGATCTGTTACTTTGTTCATCTAAGACCGCATACATTCTGATTGCCTTCTCTCTGAGGCCTGCAGGATACACCTTGACTAAACATATCTTGGAGCATGATCTAGAGCTAAATGTGTTTGTGCAGATTTCAGTGCACTTTGAGGTTATTGCTGGTAATGCACTCTCTTTTTGCTCCCCACCATGATCTTCTTGGGTTACCGGATTCTCTGTTTTCCATGGTGCTGGTCCTGGGTGTAAAGCAGACAGATGGTTGTCATTATTGCATTCTTTGCATCGAATTGTTTTCACACAGTCTTTAGCAAGATGTTGAGTTGAACCACAGCATCTGAAACAAATGCGCTTGTCCTTAAGATAAGATTTGCGCTCCTCTATTGTCTTGCTTCTGAAACTGCGACATGTTCTCAGTGGATGAGGCTTGTTATGTAGTGGACACTACTTATCTGGGTCCTCAATTTTCACTCCTGAGCTTTTATCCTGGTTGGCCTCAAACTCAGTCGGTACTTCTGCCTTGCGTACAGACACTGTTGCTCTGCGTTCTTTATTGTGCACTGAAGGTTGTTTCTCTGTCTTTACAGAACTGGAGCCTCCCATGTTCAAAAAGGCGAAGCTTGGGTCATTGCGTATTTTAGCTTGATTCACAATGAATTTGGCGAGGAAGGAGAAAGGTGGAAATGCCACCTGATGATCTTCCTTGTATTTTGATGCTTGCGTGACCCATCTTTCTTGTAAGCTGTAAGGGAGCTTCTCGATTACCGGTTTGACTCCACGTGCTGTATCCAAATATGAGAGGCATGGCAGGTATCCACCAGCCTTTGCCGCTTCCAGCTCTAAAAGTATGTCACCAAGCTCTCTCAGCTTCTGATTGTCTTTGTTTGTTATTTTTGGATAATTTTCAATTTTCTTCAGAAGTGCATCTTCAATTACTTCAGGTGACCCATAGCAGTCTTCCAATCTCTGCCATAACATTGTAAGCCCTGCTGTCGCATCATGAACATGTACTGACCTGATTATTTTGGCTTGCTCAGTGGACTCTGGTCCGAGCCATTTGGAGAGTAGGTCAAGCTTTTCCCTGTCTTTCATATTTAAGTCTTGGGTGCTGCTTAGAAAAGATGACTTCCAGGCCCAATAGTTTTCTGGACGGTCATCAAACTTCAGCAGACCAGAGCTCACCATTTCACGGTGTATCAAGTATTTTGTCACATCTGTGGCTCCTGCTGCCTCAGGTGGGAATTTTCTGGGAACAAACACAGGGCATGTCTGTGGCTGGTAAGACGGTTGGGATGCTTGGTTAAATCCACTATAGTTGTGTGGTTGTTCTTGTTTACTGCATGTCTTTCTGCTATAGGCCAGGTTTATATTTTCCCGAGGAGGGATTATGTCACTATTCATTCGATTTCCTGAAGGACCAACAGATTGGTCTCTGAGTATGTAACTACTTGGCTTGTTATAGTAAAGTTCTGGTTCAGTCTTGTAGCATCGAGCGATATAAAAGTTGTCTGTTGCTAGCGGGACCTTTGACGATTCCAATGCATCATTAGACTGTTGATCTGTGTACATGGTCGCATGCAATTGCACATACTCACTGGTGCGTTGGATTGCACTGAGTGGTGTCATTTGGGTATCTATCCCAGAGTGCTCTCTGCACTGTTCTTCAGCAGCTCTCATGAGCACCTCGGCTTCAGCTAAGGCTGCTGAAGCAGTTTTTTCTTGCTTGATAATATGTAAAGATGCTTTCACCTCTGCTTTTCTTCTAAGTGCTTCAGCTTTACTTTTAGCTTTAATCAAATGATGTTCTTCATCTATGCAGCCCTGTTCTCTTATCATTTCAGCTTCACGTATTGCATAGGAAGCCAGTGCACGCGCGGCTTCTGCTTTTGCATGGGCCTTGGCAGCTGCAGCACTGGTGGACGACAGGTTAGAGCAGCTTGAATGTCTAGAGCTAGTGCGCTTGGACCTGGCAGATTCAGCACTAGCTGATGTCTGATCCGACTGACTAGAGACTCTGGAGCTTGTGCAGCGTGACCTGTTGGTTGGCATATTGTGTATGCTTTCCTCTGCTTGTGTATGCTGAGGGATGACTGGTGCAGTATCCTTGTCTGTGTGCTGCATGATGAAACAGATTACTTCTCTGTAGTGTCTGTGGCTGTAGAGGTTAGCTGATGATGAGCAGAATGATTCTACTCTTCTTTAAACTAGGCCCGCTGTGTTAAAAGTCTTTTTACTGTTCTGCCCTCACAATGTGTTCAAAGTACAAGGCTTGGCAGACAGCTAACAGCTTCCCAATAAAGACTCAGGAGGAAGGGCTAATAGTTGAAATCTTTACTGAGAATAAGTTTTTTTTTTTTGTAAAAAGACTTACAGTGGTGTGAAAAAGTGTTTGCCCCCTTCCTCATTTCCTGTTCCTTTGCATGTTTGTCACACTTAAGTGTTTCGGAACATCAAACCAATTTAAACAATAGTCAAGGACAACACAAGTAAACACAAAATGCAATTTATAAATGAAGGTGTTTATTATTAAAGGTGAAAAAAAAATCCAAACCATCATGGCCCTGTGTGAAAAAGTGATTGCCCCCTAAACCTAATAACTGTTTGGGCCACCCTTAGCAGCAACAACTGCAACCAAGCGTTTGCGATAACGTGCAATGAGGCTTTCACAGCGTCCTGGAGGAATTTTGGCCCACTCATCTTTGCAGAATTGTCCTAATTCAGTTACATTAGAGGGTTTTCGAGCATGAACGGCCTTTTTAAGGTCATACCACAACATCTCAATAGGATTCAGGTCAGGACTTTGGCTAGGCCACTCCAAAGTCTTCATTTTGTTTTTCTTCAGCCATTCGGTGGTGGACTTGCTGGTGTGTTTAGGATCATTGTCCTGCTGCAGAACCCAAGTTCGTTTCAGCTTGAGTACACGAACAGATGGTCGGACATTCTCCTTCAGGATCTCTTGGTAGACAGCAGAATTCATAGTTCCTTTTATCACGGCAAGTCTTCCAGGTCCTGAAGCAGCAAAACAGCCCCAGACCATCACACTACCACCACCATATTTTACTGTTGGTATAATGTTCTTTTTCTGAAATGCAGTGTTCCTTCTACGCCAGATATACTTGGACACACACCTTCCAAAGAGTTCCACTTTTGTCTCATCGGTCCACAGAATGTTGTCCCAAAAGTCTTGGGGATCATCAAGATGTGTTGTGGAGAAATTGAGACGAGCTTTGATGTTCTTTTTGCTCAGCAGTGGTTTTCTCCTTGGAACTCTGCCATGCAGGCCATTTTTGCCCAGTCTTTTCCTGATGGTGGAGGCATGAACGCTGACCTTAACTGAGGCAAGTGAGGCCTGCAGTTCCTTGGACGTTGTTGTGGGGTCTTTTGTGACCTCTTGGATGAGTCGTCGCTGCGCTCTTGGGGTAATTTTGGGCGGCCGGCCACTCCAGGGAAGGTTCACCACTGTTCCATGTCTTCGCCATTTGTGGATAATGGCTCTCACTGTGGTTCGCTGGATTCCCAAAGCTTTGGAAATGGCTTTATAACCCTTTCCAGACTGATAGATCTCAATTACTTTCTTTCTCAATTGTTCCTGAATTTCTTTGGGTCTCGGCATGATGTGTAGCTTTTAAGGATCTTCTGGTGGACCTTACTGTGTCAAGCAGCTCCTATTTAAGTGATGCCTTGATTGTGAACAGGTGTGGCAATAATCAGGCCTGGGTGTGGCTAGAGAAATTGAACTCAGGTGTGGACAACCACAGTTATAGTATGTTTTAACAAGGGGGGCAATCACTTTTTCACACAGGGCCATGATGGTTTGGATTTTTTTTCACCTTTAATAATAAACACCTTCATTTACAAATTGCATTTTGTGTTTACTTGTGTTGTCCTTGACTATTGTTTAAATTGGTTTGATGTTCCGAAACACTTAAGTGTGACAAACATGCAAAGGAACAGGAAATGAGGAAGGGGGCAAACACTTTTTCACACCACTGTATGCTTCCAAGGCCTGTATTAAGAAATAGTGGAGGTCTTTAGCATGCTTCCTTCACTGTAGAAAGATTATCTGATATGACTGCTGGGCAGGAAGTGGGAGGAATATACTACAGTTCCTGTTAGTAATGGATGCCAATTTAAAGCAACAGTACAATCGGTAAATATATATCTTATAATCAGAACAAAGAGATTCCTAAATCAATTGTACCCTGGCTGGGGTGCAGTGCACAGTCTTTTAACAGTGCCATGAGGCCAGTGCCAGACAAAATATAAAAGTTTTACCTGCAAGCTCAGTGCACCATTAGGACCAACACTGCATATAGTAAGAGATACACCATAGTCTGTGTGTATTCTGCTATTGGAAAAACATTGCAAAAAAAATTAATTTTGCTGTGTTTTTTTTTTCCCCCAAAAGCATTTTCTGCGTTTTCATAAACGCTTTAGACACTATACGTGTATTCTGATATTGGAAAAACATTGCAAAAAAATTAAATTTTTAGGGCGAGATCATAAATTTTGAAAATATGAGGAGATCATCAAAAAGGGGACGTGGCCCAGGTCGTGGTGCTGCTGGTGGCGCTCCTGTTGCAGGGAGAGGACGTGGTCGATCTGTGCCAGCTACACGCACCAGTGAAACACCTTCCTCAGGTGGGAGTAGGCGACAGAGCCTGCAGCGGTATTTTGGCATGCCTAATGATGCTGTACGAATGTTGAGGCCAGGACAAGTACAGGCGATAGTAGATTGGGTTGCTGACAGTGCCTCCGGTTCCTTCACATTGTCTCCCACCCAGTCTCCTGATGAAAGTTCAGAGTTGGCACCTGCAGCCGATGTCCATCAGTCTTTCACCTCACCCCCTTGCAAATCAGCCAATCAGTCTGAGCCCCAAATCATGCAGCAGTCTCTTCTGCTTTTTGATCACTCTGTTAGCAGGGTTTCCCAGGGCCATCCACCTAGCCCTGCCCCAGAAGTGGAAGAGATTGTGTGCACCGATGCCCAACCACTTATGTTTCATGATGAGTACATGGGAGGACCATTGCAGCACGTCTCGAATGATGACGAAACACAGGTGCCAACTGCTGCTGCTTTCGCCATTGTGCAGACCGACAAGGAGGGCAGGGGTGAAGACTGGGTGGAAGATGATGTGGAGGACGATGAGGTCCTTGACCCCACATGAAATCAACATTATGCAGGTGACCAGTGTAGTTCAGAGGAAGAGGCGGTGGTCGCACAGAGCCACCAGCACAGCAGAAGAGGGAGCAGGGTGCAAAAGCGGAGCGTCCGTCCCCTAGACAGTACGTCTGCTACTGCCCAATGCAGCAAGGGACCAAGCACACCAAAGCCAGGTCCAAGGAGTTCCCTGGCATGGCAGTTCTTCAGACAATGTGCTGATGACAAGACACGAGTGGTTTGCACGCTGTGCAATCAGAGCTTGAAGCGAGGCATAAACGTTCTCAACCTGAGCACAACCTGCATGACCAGGCATCTAAGTGCAAAGCATGAGATGCAGTGGAGTAGACACCGCAAAAACCAAGAAAGGTCTCTGGCTCCTCCTGCTTCCTCTTCTGCTGCAGTCTCGGCCTCTTTATCCACCTCTGTAGTGACAGTGACACCTGCCAACCCGCAAACAGAGGATCTGCCAGCAACACTACCACCTGGGTCACCAACCATCTCCACAATGTCCCATGGAAGTGTTCAGCTCTCTATTTCCCAAACACTGGAGCTGAAGAGGAAGTACCCCCCTATCCACCCGCGATCCCTGGCCCTGAATGCCAGCATTTCAAAATTCCTCGCCTTTGAAATGCTGTCATTCCGTCTGGTGGAGACGCAGAGTTTTAAAAGGCTGATGTCATTGGCTGTCCCACAGTACGTCGTGCCCAGCCGCCACTACTTTTCCAGACAAGCTATCCCTTCCCTGCACAACCAAGTGGGGGACAAAATCAGGTGTGCACTGCGCAACGCCATCTGTGGCAAGGTCCACCTAACTACGGATGCGTGGACCAGTAAGCACGGTCAGGGACGTTATATCTCCCTAACAGAACACTGGGTAAATGTAGTGGTAAATGTAGTGGCGGCTGGGCCTGAGGCGGATAGCACTTTGGCGCATGTCCTTCCACCACCGAGGATTGCAGGGCACTTCAGTTTGCCTCCTGTTGCTAACTCCTCCTACTCCGCCTCCTCATCCTCTACTTCCTCATCCGGTCAGCGTAACACCTTCACCACCAACTTTAGCACAGCCAGGGCTAAACGACAGCAGGCAGTTTTAAAACTTTCCTGTTTGGGGGAAAAACCCCACACCGCGCAGGAGTTGTGGAGGGACATGGAACAACAGACCGATGAGTGGTTGGTGGCAGTGAGCCTCAAGCCCGGCCTAGTGGTGTGCGATAATGGGCGAAATCCCGTAGCAGCTCTGGGCCTTGCCGGTTTGACGCACATCCCTTGCCTGGCGCATGTGCTGAACTTGGTGGTCCAGAGGTTCCTGAAGAATTACCCCGATATGCCAGAGCTGCTGCAGAAAGTGCGGGCCGTCTGTGCGCACTTTCGGCGTTCTCACCCTGCTGCTGCTCGCCTGTCAGCGCTGCAGCGTAACTTCGGCCTTCCCGCTCACCGTCTCATATGTGACGTGCCCACAAGGTGGAACTCCACCTTGCACATGCTTGCCAGACTGTGCGAGCAGCAGCAGGCGATAGTGGAGTTTCAGCTGCAGCACGCACGCGTGAGTCGCTCTGCGGAACAGCACCACTTCACCGCCAATAACTGGGCCTCCATGCGAGACCTGTGTGCCTTGTTGCGCTGTTTCGAGTACTCCACCAACATGGCCAGTGCCGATGACGCCGTTCTCAGCGTTACTATCCCAGTTCTATGCCTCCTTGAAAAAACGCTTCAGGCGATGATGGAAGAGGATGTGGCACTGGAGGAGGAAGAGGGTTCATTTCCAAGGCTTTCGGGGCAGTCATTTACAAGTGGCTACGAGTGTGGGTTCCTGCACCAACAAGCGCCAGATACACAATTGTCTGGCAGCAGGGGCGTAACTAGAAATCATAGGGCCCCATAGTTGTATGGGCCCCCACCCCCTGCAAATAGCCCCCCCACGAAAAAAATGAACTAATGCCACGAACAACAGATTTCCACACTCATGTGGCACAGTACCCAGGCAACAGCTTAAATTAATTTTGAACAACAAAGTATGCAGTATACTGTATGCAGCCCCTGAAGGACACACATTGCTGATCTCCATGCCTTCTAACCAATTTATGTTCTGTTATATAAAATGAAATAGTTCAACTCACCATAATGCAGAATCAGTGGGAGCCCAGAGCGTGTGCCACTTGCCACCATCCCCGGCCACCAGATGCAGATTGTCAATTGTCACACGTTGCAGAATGTCACCTGCCACACATAATGGATTGTCACTTGCCATGTCACCTGCCACACATTACTGATGGTCACTTGCCACGTCCCGGGTTGTCACTTGCCACGTCACTTGCCACACATTACAAATTGTCACTTGCCATGTCACGGATTTTCACTTGCCTCGTCACTTGCCACACATTACGGATTGTCACTTGCCACATCACCTGCCACACGTTGCGGATTGTCCACTTGCCACGTTGCCTGCCACCAGATGCAGATTGTCACTTGTCACATGTTGCGGAATGTCACCTGCCACATGTTGCGGATTATCCACTTACCACATCACGGATTGTCACTTGCCACGTCACCTGCCACACATTATGGATTGTCACTTGCCACGTCCCGGGTTGTCACTTGCCCCGTCACCTGCCACATTACAGATTGTCATGTCACGGATTGTCACTTGCCACGTCGCCTGCCACACATTACGGGTTGTCACTTGCCACGTCGCCTGCCACACAGTATGGGTTGTCACTTGCCACGTCACCTGCCACACATTACGGGTTGTCACTTGCCACGTCGCCTGCCACACATTAGGGGGTTGTCACTTGCCACGTCACCTGCCACACATTACGGGTTGTCACTTGCCATGTCGCCTGCCACACATTACGGGTTGTCACTTGCCATGTCGCCTGCCACACATTACGGGTTGTCACTTGCCACGTCGCCTGCCACACATTACGGGTTGTCACTTGCCACGTCGCCTGCCACACATTACGGGTTGTCACTTGTCACGTCGCCTGCCACACATTATGGGTTGTCACCTGCCACACCGTTACGGATTGTCACTTGCAGCAGGTTAGCAGTCAGGCAGCAGAGAGATAATGTCATCTCTCTGCTTCCCGGCTGACTGCACAGTGAAGGGGGAACTTCACTGCAGGGATGTAGGGCGGGCACCAGGCGGTGAGAGATGATGTCATCTCTCTGCTCCCTCCCCCCCAGATCCCTGATTGGCCAGACCGCTCACGTCCACGGACCTGCCCGCTCTCACCCGCGGAGCCACCCGCGGACCCGCCGGAGCCACCCGCGGTGCCGCCCGCGGACCCCCGGAGCCACCCGCGGACCCGCCTGAGCCACCAGCGGGCCCGCGGAGCCACCCGCGGTGCCGCCCGCGGACCCCCGGAGCCACCCGCGGACCCCCAGAGCCACCCGCGGACCCCCAGAGCCACCCGCGGGCCCCCGGAGCCACCCGCGGCGCCTGTCCTCAAGGGCCCCACTGGGCTGCGGGCCCCATAGCGGCTGCATGTGCCGCTATGGCGGTAGTTCCGCCACTGTCTGGCAGCAAGGGCACAGTTCTGGAGGATGACGAGGTGGAGGATGAGGAGGAGATCAGGAGGAGGAATCATGTTCACAGCAGGGTGGCACCCAGACCAGCTCATGTCCATCACTGGTGCGTGGCTGGGGGGATACAGAGGACACAGACGATACACCTCCCACAAAGGACAGCTTTTCCTTGCCTCTGGGCAGCCTGGCACACATGAGCGATTACATGCTGCAGTGTCTCCGCAACGACTGCCGAGTTGCCCACATTTTAACTGGTGCTGATTATTGGGTGGCCACCCTGCTGGATCCCCGTTACAAGGACAACGTGCCGTCCTTAATTACCTCACTGGAGCGTGATCGTAAGATGCGCGAGTACAAGCGCACACTTGTAGACGCGCTGCTGGTGGCATTCTCACTTGGAAGCGGGGGTACGGTGGAAGCACAAGGCGAAGGCAGAGGAGGAGGAAGAGGTCGCCAACACAGCCGGGGCACCGCCAGCACCTCGCAAGGCAGGGTTAGCATGGCCGGAATGTGGAAAAGCTTTGTCAGCACGCCACAACAACCAGCACCACCAGCTGAGATTAGCAGGAGGCAGCATTTCACCAACATGGTGGAGCAGTATGTGTGCACACGCCTACACGTACTGCATGACGGGTTTGCCCCCTTCAACTTCTGGGTCTCCAAATTGGGCACATGGCCTGAGCTTGCCCTTTACGCCTTGGAGGTGCTGGCCTGCCCTGCCACCAGTGTATTATCTGAACGTGTATTTAGCACGGCAGGGGGCGTTTTCACAAACAAACGCAGCCGCCTGTCCACAGCCAATGGATCCCACAGGACTTGGCCGTACCTTGTGCAGAATAGACACATATACCGGTGTTCTGACGAAAACTGTCTTGCTATCGGATAGTGTCCGGCCACTTACTGCGCAGGTGCAGTGCTTGCGCAGTACGGAGGACAAGGAGATTCACAAAATCTCCAAAGATGAACGTCACCTGCGCAGTGAGTGCAGGTTCAAGCCCGACCATCCAAGTGGACATACGGTAGCACATAGTAACAGGGCCCCTCACGGGCTCGCTTGGCTAGGCTTCAACCTCGGATGATGTGGCTTGAACCTGGAGTCACCGCGCATCGTCTTCGGAGAGTTTCAAAATCCCCTTGTCCTATGTACTGAGCAAGCGCAGTACAGGGCAGACACTATGCGACGGGGGACAGAATTCGACACATCATTCACCACTAGCCTTACCCAGCCATTGTTGTATTTTTGAACCAGTGCTGACTACCTCGTCCTCCTCCACCGCCGCTTCCACCTACACCGCCACATCCACCGCCACCTCAACCTCCTACTCTATTTGAATTTCGTCCTCCTAGGTCAAGATTATAATTTTTTCATTTTTTTTTAATTTCCAAGTATTTTATTTTCCCACTATCTTATCCATTAAATTGAATAATTTTTTCCAGAAAGTGAGTATTCTGGGGTATTCCCACCATATGTGCGGCATCGTGCCGTTGAGTTTCTGAGGTTCTTAATGACTTCCTGTACCTCTTCTGCTGAGAAGGGGGCCTCCAGCATTTTATTTTTATTTTTTGTTTTTTTTATGTTATTTTAAGTTATTTCCCTATCCACATTTGAATGCAGATCACTTGCCATGCTCTTAACAACATTTTGTTGCCATTTGCAGCCCTCTAGCCCTTTCCATGACTTTTTTACAGCCATTTTAGTGTTCAAAAGTCCGGGTCCCCATTGACTTCAATGGGGTTCGGAGTTCGGGGTCAAGTTCGGGTCAAGTTCGGTCCCGAACCCGGACTTTTTTCCGAAGTTCGGCCGAACTCACCGAACCCGAACATCCAGGTGTCCGCTCAACTCTAATCACCGTATAAGTGTCACTGGTGACGCTGGTTAGCCAGTTACTTATTTAGTTATTTAGGTTCCCCGTCAGGTTTTTATGTAGCGTCAGGTACCCCCATATATTACCTAATAAAGGTTTTAACCCCCTGATTGCCCCTAGTTAACCCTTTCACCAGTGATCACCGTATAACTGTTACGGGTGACGCTGGTTAGTTAGTTTGTTTTTTATACTGTCAGGGCACCCGCCATTTATTACCCAATAACGGTTTAACCCCCTGATCGCCCGGCGGGTGATATCAATTAGGCTTTAGGGTCAAATAAGGTCTGCGTCGCCCCAGGTTAGTGCCAGTACCGCAAACACCCACGCGCAAAGCATACACCTCCCTAAGTGGTACAGTATCTGAACAGATCAATATCTGATCTGATCAGATCTATACTAGCGTCCCAGCAGTTTAGGGTTCCAAAAAATGCATTATTAGCAGGATCAGCCCAGATACCTGCTAGAACCTGCGTTTATGTGCGGTTCCTCAGTGGCAGGTGGCAGTGGCAGTGGCAGGTTCCCAAATGCCACTTTTTCTCACGGAAGGTGATTCCGGCTCTCTACCGGCATGTGGAAGGCAATGTCCATGCCTCGCTGGACAGGGCGGTCAGCGGTAAGGTGAATATTACCGCTGACTCAATTTTTTTCTAAAAAAGAGTACCTGTCACTGCCTATTGCTATCATAGGGGATATTTGCATTCCCTGAGATAACAATAAAAATGATAACAAAGAAAAAAAATGGAAGGAACAGTTTAAAAATAAAATAAAAAAGCTAAATAAATTAAAAAAAAACTAAAAAAAAAAAAAGCACCCCTGCCCCCCTTCTCTTGCTCAAAGGCGAACACAAGCGTTGGTCTGGCGTCATATGTAAACAGCAATTGCACCATGCATGTGAGGTATCACTGCGAAGGTCAGATCGAGGGCAGTAATTTTAGCAGTAGGCCTCCTCCGTGAATCTAATGTGGTAACCTGTAAAGGCTTTTAAAAATGTATGTAGTTTGTCGCCACTGCATGTTTGTGCGCAATTTTAAAGCATGTCGTGTTTGGTATCCATGTACTCGGCCTAAGATCATATTTTTTATTTCATCAAAAATTTTAGCAATATAGTGTGTTTTAGTGCATTAAAAGCTATTTGCTGAGAGCAATGTTGAGCCCATTAAATATTTTTTTTTTTTTTGTCCCAATAGATTGAATAATGAAAAAAAAAATATATATATATATTTTTTTTACAAAAAGTTGTCACTAAATTATATATTGCTCAAACATGTCATGCGCATATGTGGAAATACACCCCAAAATACATTCGGTTGCTTCTCCTGAGTACGGGGATACCACATGTGTGGGACTTTTTGGGAGCCTAGCTGCGTACGGGACCCCAAAACCAAGCACCGCCTTCAGGCTTTCTAAAGGGTGTCATTTTTTTATTTCA
Source organism: Lithobates sylvaticus (assembly GCA_028564925.1). NCBI lineage: Eukaryota > Metazoa > Chordata > Amphibia > Anura > Ranidae > Lithobates > Lithobates sylvaticus. The sequence goes on along the minus strand of CM053033.1, from coordinate 162,185,276 downwards.
CTCCTCACTGCCAATCACAGTTTCGGAGGCCATGGAATGCCCAGATGGCATAAACCCCTCCAAAATGACCCCATTTTGGAAAGTAGACACCCCAAGCTATTTGCTGAGAGGTATGGCGAGTATTTTGCAGATCTCGCTTTTTGTCACAAAGTTTTGAAAATTGAAAAAAAAAAAAATTTTTGTCTTTACTTCCTTCATTTTCAAAAACAAATGAGAGCTGTAAAATACTCACCATGCCTCTCAACAAATAGCTTGGGGTGTCTACTTTCCAAAATGGGGTCATTTGGGGGGGTTTTGTGCTATTTTGGCATTTATGGCCTTCGAAACTGTGATAGGTAGTGAGGAGTGAAATCAAAAATTTGCACCCTTAGAAATCCTGAAGGCGGTGCTTGGTTTTCGGGGCCCCGTACGCGGCTAGGCTCCCAAAAAGTCCTACACATGTGGTATCCCCGCACTCAAGAGAAGCAGCAAAATGTATTTTGGGGTGCAATTCCACATATAACCATGGCATGTGTGAGCAATATATTATTTAGTGACAACTTTTTGAAAATGTTTTATTTATTTTTTGTCTTTATTCAATCACTTGGGACTAAAAATAAAAATATTCAATGGGCTCAACATGCCTCTCAGCAAATAGCTTGGGGTGTCTACTTTCCAAAATGGGGTCATTGGGGGGGTTTTGTACTTCCCTGACATTTTAGCACCTCAAGAAATGAGTCATAAATTAAAAGCGGTGTAAATTCCAGAAAATGTACTCTAGTTTCTAGATGCTATAACTTTTGCGCAAACCAATAAATATACGCTTATTGGCATTTTTTTTTACTAAAGACATGTGGCTGAATACATTTTGGCCCAAATGTTTGACTAAAATTGAGTTTATTAGATTTTTCTTATAACAAAAATTAGAAAATATCTTTTTTTTTCAAAATTTTCGGTCTTTTTCCGTTTATATCGCAAAAAATAAAAATCGCAGAGGCAATCAAATACCATCAAAAGAAAGCTCTATTTGTGGGAAGAAAAGGACGCAAATTTAGTTTGGTTACAACATTGCATGACCGCGCAATTACCAGTTAAAGCAGTGCAGTGCAAAATTGAAAAAAGACCTCTGGTCCTTAAAGTGGTGGGACACCCTGAAAAAAGAAACTTTAAAAAAACGTTAATAAGAATTTAAAATGAAAAAAAAAAAAAAATATATTATTTTTTTTTACTTACCAGAAATGGCTGTTGCTAGGCAGATCGTCCTAATCTGCCTCTTCCAGCGCCACGGTGATCTTCTCTCCTTCCGTCTTCTAGTGAATGGGGTGCGGTGTGTTATGGGAACTGTGTCCGACAACACAACGCGTTCCCCATTCACAAATTGGAATCGCGCATGCGCAGTAGGCCGCGCGCCGACTCGCGCATGCGCAGTAGGCCACGCGACCGACTCACGCATGCGCAGTAGGCCACGCGCCGACTCGCGCATGCGCAGTAAGAAACGGGAAGCCGTTTCCCTTACTGAGGATAGCGGCGCTGGAACAGGATCGCCGAGGGACAGCTCGTCCTCCACGACCGACATCGTGGGCGCCCTGGGAGGGTCAGTGTACTTATTAAAAGTCAGCAGCTACTTTTTTTTTAGCTGCTGACTTTTAAAAAAAAATTTTGTAAGGTGAAACACCCCTTTAAGCTGACAATTGGTCCGGGGCTGAAGTGGTTAAGGCAACTCTGTCACAAAAATCAATCCTTGAATAATCTATGTACCTGCAAAGCAGTTAGTAAATACTTACCTCTCCTGCTGAGTGCACGTATGAACCTCACAATGACAAAGAAACACCACCGTCTGAAGTCACCCTAGAAGCACTTCCAGGAGGGTCAAACTCCTGCATCCCCCACTGCGCAGTGTCTCCTCCTGCTGACCCCTTTGACGTAGAGACCAATGGCAGGAACGATTGAGTGCAGTGGCATTCTGGACAGGACATGGATCACTCTTAGTGCATGTTCAGTGATCCAGGGGGTTTACAGTTACCATTTTAAAGAAGACAGGGGACTTTGAGAGGCTTGGGAAATATTAGGAGTGAGTGTGGCACAGAGAGAAGTGGCCTGGAACTTAAGGGGATACCAAATAAAAATAGCTCTGTAGACTTGTTGAAAGGTTGATTGCTAACCATGTTCTGTGGATGAAGCTATATGAGGGGAAAGGGTATCCCTAGCTTATCATGGTAAGGTGCTTTTATTTCATATACCCTTGATGTGGTAGCCAGGCCCAATATTAAACTCACACATACATATGTCATTTTCCAAAAAAGTGGATCCCTTAGAGGGACTGCTGCACTCTGGAGGATATCTGCAGAACTACAGATCCCAATAGAGTGGTAAACATCAGGAGGGGGACAATGGATCGTTTCGCTGTACTGCCTGGGAAATTTTGTGGCTTTTGCACCCAGGATCCTGAGGAGTAAGGACCTCTGTCAGTCTGATTCTGTCGTCCAAGAGCCAGTTAGAGAGGAGAACTTGGCACCAGATCAGAGAAGCAAGTGGATATTAGGCTAGAGTGCTGAGTCCACAGGTGCTTGCCTTCCAGTGAGGCCAGAGCATCAGCATCATCAGCCACAAAGAGTGGGTTTGGCGGTCTTCTTCTGCATCTACAGTCATACAGAGCAGGTTTGCCAGAGTCAAGCCATCGATCCATGAGGGGCCCCCCTGCTGTCTGCGCCACAAAAAGCAAATATCTAGCTAATACAGTTTGCCATCCAGTTCCTTAGACACTAGCGTACTCATGCACCATACCACTGAACAGTGCCACATCACCTGTTCTGCATTGCCCTATTTGCTCAGATCCACTTGACCCCTCCCTACACTTGCTGCTTACTTTTTTAATACTGCTAAGCTTTATTCATGTTATTCCTGCCGGAGTTCTTTCTCAAGTTCTCACCTTCTTGAACTGGGAGTATCTGGAAGCCACTTAGCATCATCATTAGTGCACCACCGAAAAGGCCCCAACTATGCCGGCAGAAATAACTGGGCCTTTTTCCTCATTTTTGGGAGAGTTTTCCTCCCGGTTCATTTTTTTTACATCTTGATCAATTTTTCACCTTCTGGGAACACTAAAGTCCTGCAGACAGACTTGGACCTAGCAAAGTCACTCTAGGGCCTAAGGCAACATAACTTCCAGGTGTTTATACTATCCATTTCTGGGTGCCTTTATGATACTTTAGGTGACTCTGTTATAGCTTAAGCTGACTGGTAAAACCTGGCCCAGTTACTCATAATTATCCTGTATTTTAAGTGTATCACTACAATTGTTATTCATTTCACCCCTTATCTCTGTCCACCTTTACACACTTTATTTATGACCATATAGCTTGTTTTACTAAATGATCTGGTTCTTGGGTTCTTTAAAATAGCCTTATAGCTGACTAGTAATGTCACTGTTAGTGATTTCTCTGTAAAATTATGTGTATGAATATTCAGCCTGGTGTGTCAAAGGGGCTAAGTTATTTGGGAAGGCGGAGGCCAGCAACAGAGGACCCATCTTAACTAGCGGCTCCTTTGTGGGTAGCACTACAGGGGAATCAGTACTTTATTTTTTGTTTTGGATCAGCCAACCAGCTGATCAAAAAAATGACCCATCTATGGGCAGACTAACTGCTGTAGATAGGACAGACATCAGATTAAATATAGCCATTGATTGGGCTCTGCTGGGTGTAACCTTACCTGACAAGCATAGAGATTTTCAACTATTCAACCATTTAATATTGGCCATGCATAATCTGCATAATCTGAAATGTATTGATTTATTTACTTGGCATCAACAGGAAGAAATCTCATGCAAGACATGAGTGAGAACTGAAAAATATAGCTAAATATATAAATACTGTCTACACTAATGTAAAGTGGAGAGAGACGTGCAGACGTGCGCCTAGCAGCTCCAGCCAGCCAGCAGCCCCAGGCAGCAGCTCCAGCCTTTAGGAGGCTTAGGAGCCCACAGCCCCGGGGAGCGGGACCCAGCCAGTCCCCCCATCCACTAGGACCCACTGCAGCCCCGCAGCCCCCGCAGGCCCCCCGCAATCAATTGGCCCTTTTTCTCCGCGCCGGCCGCGGCCGCCCGTCGGGCTTAGCAGCCAGGAAAGTCCCCGGCTCCGGCCTAGTCCCGGCCGAAGCCGGCCATCTGCTTCCCCTCTGCCTTAGTCAGGAGTCCCAGCCAGTGCTCAGCATACCCGGACCCCACTGCGGATTCCCGTGGGCCCCCGCAACCAATCGGCCCCCTACTTCTGCCACACCGTCCACAGCTGCCCACCTGGGCTTCAGCCGACAGGCGAGTCCCCGGCTTCGGCCTAGTCCCGGCCATCTGCCCCCCCCCCTAATCGCCTCTTCAGCCCCCTTTGGTCCAACTGGGCTGCGGCAAGTCCCCCCCCCGCCTCCTAGCCCCCAAGCCCTCCAGCACTCACCAAGAACCAGGAACCACCAGAGCCAGGACAGGCTGCAGCTTGGGCCTAGTCCGGCGGCCATCTTGGTACACCCACTACACCCAGTTACTGCAAGGACATCCCCAGGACCTCCTGGACCCCCCAGCAGACACTTCGGGCACTCCTTCCACCACAGGTCAGTCCCCCAGGTGGGGTCACATCCACAGCCGCCACCGCCGCGCTTCTAGCCTATAGACGAGGAAGGAACCGGCTGCGGATGAGACTCACCCCACCTCATCCCACCCCCCAGCTTATCCTTTCCCCCTTCCGCAGGTCGGCGTGCCCACTCCCCCTTCAGCACACCCCTACCCAGCAACCGACTTCATCGCAGAAGCACCAGGCAACACAGCAAGCGCTTCAGGGATTATCTCCAAACAGGTAAGCTCTCGGGGTCCCCCCCCCCCACTAGCAGTTGATCCAGGGCACTGTGGTCCGACCGCCTTTCGGGGTCAGGAAGGAATTTTCTTCCCCTCGCTGAGCAATTGGCTGGCACAGTTAGGGGTTTTTTCGCCTTCCTCTGGATCAACGAGAGGGTGGTAGGTTCAACAGGCCCCCATCACCCCTACAGGAACTATTTGCTCCAACTAAGCAACACACCGCAGCTGTCACCAGCAGCATTCTTCTGGTCCAGGATTCCTCGCAACAAGCAGAGGCAGCTGGAACAGCCAGGAATCTACTACCCAACCAAACCGAGTCCTCACTCATAGGGCACCACACGATCGACTTGCTGGCTTTAGTCTATGTGGCGGCAAGTCTGATACTTAGACTGATAAAAGGACAAACCCGGATCAGGATCAACATCTTCACACATAGGGCACCACACGATCAACTTGCTGGCTTTAGTCTACGCGGCGGCAAGTCTGATACTTAGACTGATAACAGGACAAACCCGGATCCGGATCATCAGCTCAGTCATCCAAGGACCATTAAACTTCATCCTCTGGCCATGTGCTACTTTAAATATTCAGCAGAAGTCCTCCACAGACTAAGAAATTCCACCGCAACTTTGCCAGCTCCCATTCAAAAAATTCTACGGAAAGAACATCTATTAAAGACCGATCTACAATCAACCTGCAAAAACAGGAAGATACCGACCCAACCACAACAATTAGCATGCGCCATGATCAACACCAGATCTGCAGCCAAACACAGACTAGAAGTACACGACTTCATCACTCAAAACAATATAGACTGCCTCTTCATCACGGAAAGCTGGCTAACACCCGACTGCAACACCATCCTCACCGAATTGGTGCCGGAGAACTACAGGATCCTAACTGAACATCGGATAGGAAAAAAAGGAGGAGGCCTAGCAGTGATTTTTAAATCGCACCTGGCGCTCACCAAACCGATCTTACAGAACCCAGTACCTTTTATGGAGACACTGACGCTACATCTTCAATCAACACCCCATGATACCACCCACATTTTACTCTGCTACAGACCGCCAGGACCAAAGACCAATCTGCTTACACCACTCACGGAGTTTATCTCAATACACACACTGAAATCCAAAAACCTCCTGGTACTTGGAGACTTCAACCTCTGGGCAAACTCTACCCAAGACCCTATCGCGACCGCCTGCATCAGCCAACTAGAAGAACTGGGTCTCCAGCAACTGATAAAGACCCCCACACACGGGTCAGGACATACTCTGGACCTCATCTTCAAACAAAATCTGGACATCAACACAGTAGACAACATACCACTACCATGGACGGATCACCACGCCATCAAATTCAAAATCTCCACCAACATCACCCACCAAAAACAGAAACCTGCAACAACAACCCATTGGACCAGATCGCAGAAAAAACTGCATTCCGAATCCTTCAAAACCACCTTATCAAACAAAATAGCAACTCTGAATTTAACCCACTCATCGGAGCAAACTCTCAGCTCCCTAAACAATGTATTACTACAATCAGCAGACTCAGTGGCTCCAAAACGCAGAACACTCATCAAGAGGAAAAACGCAGGATGGTTCAACAGCTCGCTCACGCTACTCAAGCAAGAACGCAGAAGAGCCGAAAGAGCATGGAGAATAAATCCCACCAAGGAAAATCACACAAAATACAAAGGACTGACACAGAATTATCAGAAGGCAATCTTCAAAGCAAAAAAAGACCATTTCTCAAATACCATCTCAGCGGCCTTAAACCGCCCCCGGGAACTTTTTAAAATAGTCGCTCAGTCGATGAACCCAGCATGCTTAGAGCCCCCCGCTAATGAAACCCAAGATTTCTGCAATGAATTATCAGATTTTTTCATCAATAAAATCGTCAACATTAGGATTACAATTGATCAGAAAAAAACATCCGACGGCAGGCAAACAGAGCAAAAAGTCGATATCGACACAAATATCCCACAACCACAAAGGTTTTCTCTGATCCCAATCACCACGGATACCACTAAAAACATCATCAAAAATCTCAGAGACAGCACATCGTCTATTGACATCATCCCCACAAAACTCCTGAAAGAATGCTCCGACATCCTGGCTCCCACCATAACGCACCTCATAAATCAATCGTTCAAAGAAGGGATTGTTCCAGGCGCCCTCAAACAAGGCATCATCAAACCCCTACTAAAAAAACCCAACCTCGACCCCAGGGACCCCAACCACCGAAGACCGATAACAAGCATGAACAACATTTCCAAGATCATGGAGAAAGCGGTAGTACAACAGATACAACACCACCTGGACACACACACACTCCTGGACCCGTTACAATCAGGATTCCGCCCAGGCCATGGGACAGAAACCGCACTCCTGAAGATTTGGGACGACGCCCTCGAAGCAGCGGATGACGGAGAATCATGTCTCCTGGTACTGTTGGACCTCAGTGCAGCGTTTGATACTGTGGACCACAACACTCTACTCATCCGCCTCACAGAAGTAGCAGGAGTCACTGGCTCAGATCTACAATGGTTCGCATCCTTCTTAGGAAATCGCTCTCAGACGGTGAAACTAGGAGGTTTCACCTCTGAAACACGGGCAATCTCTTGTGGAGTCCCTCAAGGATCACCCTTGTCGCCAGTGCTCTTCAACATCTACATCCGCCCACTCCTCAACATCATCAGAAGATCAGACCTCTGCTTCCATTCATACGCTGACGACACTCAATTATATTTTCGTATCACCGGACAAAAAGAACATCATCAGCAATTAGGAAAATGCCTCTCTATGATAGACGACTGGATGACCACTAGCTCCCTCAAACTTAATGAATCAAAAACAGAACTTCTTATTCTACACGCAAAGCATAACCCCCGAACCAAGATCCCTTGGACACCTCCTACCATCTTTGGACAGACCATCGCCCCAAGGACCAAGGCTAAGAGTCTCGGAGTCATTTTTGACTCTGAAATGTCAATGGATGCCCAAATAGGAGCAGTGGTCAGTGGTTCTCACCATCTGCTCCGCCTGCTACGCAGACTCCTCCCCTTCATTCCAAAGGAGGACAAAGCAGTGGTAGTTGGAACAGTCATCAATTCCCGACTGGACTACGCTAACTCCCTTTACATAGGATTACCCCAATATCAACTTGCGCGCTTACAACTTATCCAAAACACGGCGGCAAGGCTGATAACAGGGAAAAAACCCTGGGAATCCATCTCCCCTTCCCTGAGGAACCTACATTGGCTAAACGTAAGGAATCGGATCGCATTCAAGACCCTCTGCCTCACCCACAAATGCGCACATGGAAACGCTCCGCAATACCTTTGCGAGAAAATAAAACACTACACACCGAATCGCAGTCTTCGATCGGCTAATCAAAATCTTCTCCTCATTCCTAAATCCCGCTACAAATCAAAGGGGGAACAGAGATTCGCTGTCCAGGGACCGCGGCTATGGAACGCTCTACCAACCGACATTCGCATGGAAGAAAACCATCAGGCCTTCAGGATAAACTCAAGACCTACCTCTTCTAGAAGCTGATAACCAAACGCCAACAGCGCCTTGAGGCGATTCAGTTCGCATTGTAGCGCTATACAAGTTATTCATTCATTCATTCATACAGTATCTACATTTATATACAGTATACAGAGTTCATTAGCTTCAGTGTAATGATGTAACAAATAAAACGAAAGCCATACACTTTATGCCATGACCTAAAACATACCTCCCAACTTTTTGAGATGGGAACGAAGGACACTTATTAGCAAAAGTATGTAGGCATAGGACACACACCCCCACCACACCACACCTCCCTTAAAGGAGAATTAAACAAAAAAAATTGGTTAAACCCATAAGTGCTTTTTTTTACTACTCCTATTCCTTTATATTGGCTTTTGAAATTTACAAATGCAGCAATTTAGAAATTGGATGAAAGGTTTAGCACTGGGAAACACTTTTTGAAAGATAAATAGTGCATTTTATATACAATTATATAGATCGGTCCAAAATGAGGAACACATGAGGAGGATAGACGGATATTGTTCCAAATCAGGGACAGTCCCTCAAAATCAGAGACAGTTGGGGGTTGTGCCTAAAACCCACAAACGACTGACATGGATTGATCCTGTGGTTACTTTAGCATCACAAAAAAACATAAAAAATATTTTCACACTTCTAAAACCTGAAGTTCTTTATAAAGCAGTCAAAATACATTGGGTATTTCCTTCAAAAGGGAACCTGTTCTGACATGCAGAGGGCGGAAGCTGTATGGAGCGAAGGATGGGGGGGTTAAGGGGGGGTAAAAAACTGATGAGAAATGAGAAGAGACAGGGCTGGATGGAGCGGCTTGATGGATTGCAGACTTATCAATTTATGAAGGCCAGGCTTTCAAGTGCAGCAGACTCAGTGAAATTTACATTATTAATCTCTTGTAATAATCTATGACTCAAGCAGGCTGAGAACATAGCAGCAGCTCACTGACCAGCCAGATATAAATAACGTCTCTCCGCTCAATTTAATTGCACTTCAGTGAGAGTGCACATCTCGTATCTCTCTAATTACTTTAGTTTCATTAGGTCTTGCAGAGAGAAGAAGAGAGAGAAAAAAAAGAGAGAGAAAAAAAAAAAAGAGAGAGCGAGAATTACAGAGAGTGAGGCAACAATGAAAAATTCATATTCCCCCCCTTTTTTTTTGTTCTGTGAAATATTTAAATGTTAATAGCCATTCACACTTGACACGCTATCTCTGCAGTACTGAGTTAAACAGAAAATCTATTTAATCTTAAGGAATCTCATTAAACGGTCATGGCAAGAATGAGAAGAGATTCTAGGGTACAAAAGGCAGGGAGGAAAGGGAGGGGGGGGGGGGGCATCTTATAAGATTCTTTAATTTAATTTATCGTTGCGCATGAAGCAAAAAAAAAAAAAAAAAGCATGAGTGCCTTCTTGTGCACCTCCATTTGAGTAGATAATGATTAAATGTTTTCCATTGTGTTACAGCTGGTATATATTATTACGGAGGGAGCGTAGAAAAAACACTAACCCTCAGCGGTTTTGACTCCTTTCCAAATATTAGCTCCTTTTAAAGCCATTAAAAGATTATCACTGATTTAACCGAATGTCTGTTTAGAGCATTAGCAACAGACTGCATTCCGATTCCCACAATGCTGCTGATCCCGGCTTCCTTCTCTATTATCGCATCCACCCAGCAGTATTTAATTTCAATCCATGAATATGCAATGAATTTAATTTTGAACACTATTTTCATCTGCTCCTGTAATCACAAAAAATGCTGGTGTAATTAGTTTCTAATTACTTGCTTTAATTGTTGTAGTAATCATTTTAATTACCCAAATGCGCAGACTTCAAATGCTAAAAGGAAAATAACCCCGTCGTACCGCCTACCTTGTTGTTTCCACACAGAATATGATATTTAGGGTCTAACATTTGTGACCTTTGTGGCCAAATTTGGGGGAGAAGAGGGGGGGATCTTTTTTTTCCCTTTTTTTCTGAATGGAGCCATTGCGCTCACGTGGACTACACCTCGAATTGTTGCGCTCCACAATCTGCTCGCGAGGAAAATTTGCATGCCCCAAAAAGCCATTAAGTTAAAATATACAGTTATTGTACCTTCCTGGGCATGCTGCCATGCAAATGCTTATTGCCTGTGCTCAGAGCCTGATGGAGCAGATGGTAAATCATGAAATTTTATGAAATTATTACGCCGGCGAGGTGTTTTGAAAAGGAGCAGCTGTGAAAGAAATGGGACCTTACAAAACTCACAGGTGTTCTAGCTTTCCTACCGCCAGCCATAACATAAAAAAATTAAATTATAAACAAACAGGCAAATGCTGTAATTCCTTATGCAGACACACAACTTACAGGGCAAATTGCTTCGAGTAAGCAAAAGAATTCAATTTTGATTCGCATAAAATATTTACTGAAAATCAAGAGAGGGGGGGGGAGAAGGGGAAAAGAATCTGGCACGAGAGGGTTGTCGCTGCCAAAATGGGTTTCCTTCCTTCCCCAAAACGAGAGAGGCTGCGCTGAAGAGCGAATGCAAAAGACGCAAAAGGGTATTAGGGACGAGCCTCTCAGGGCCACTTCAGACTGGCACATATGGACGAGGGTAGCTAATCGGAAAGGGACGGGTGATGCCAATTCCTCTAACCAGATTGTTTTTCTCATTAAGTTTTTATTTCTACCTAAACCGTCAATTAGGCTCTTAAAGGATTTTTTTCTTTTTTTATACGGAGGGGGCCATGTGGAATTTGCAGCCGATCCAGCTCTGAATACATTTCAGAACAGGACCACAGTGGATATTTTCATTTTATACTTAACCCAGTCTTTGCTGGAGGAATTGCCTGTGCAGCTTTGTTCACTGCCATCTTTTCTATTTAAAATGAACATTCTGAAAGACCGAAAAACAGACCGAAAATACCCTTCAAATTTATTAGGTAACAGGAAGGCAATTGTCCCACTGGGCCTGTTACTATTGAAAGGTCCCTTTGCTGGTTGTCCTCTCACTCTCAAAGTTCCAACTGTCATCCAGTGCTCCTTTGTATTTCGGTTTTCTATTCTGTAATCCTGAAAATGTAGATAGCCTATGGCCACCACTTCTGTTTCAAGAATATTTTTGTGAGATTTCAACATCTAATAATTTTGAGCTGCTATGATTTCTTACTTCTAATTTTATTTTATATTCTGTACATATGCCCTCGTGTGGCTGTCTGTATGTCATTGAGTGCATCAGCATCATTGTTAAATGACTGCAGCAAGAAATAAACCAGCTGGAGGGTGTATTTGTGTCCAAAGTTTATTGGGCTTTCCCAGTGATAGATCCTCTTTAAAAGGAGTGCTAAGTGAGCTTATATCTCTTGCATTACAATAGAAATCCTATGATACAGGCATTGGGGTTGATTTACTAAAAGTGGGGAGTGTAAAATCTAGTGCATTTTTGTATAGAAACCAATCAGCTTCCAGGTGTTTTTGTCAAAGCTTAATTGAACAAGCTGAGATTAGAAACTGATTGGCGTCCATGCACAGCTGCACCACATTTTGCACTTTCCAGTTTTAGTAAATCAACCCCATTGTGTCAAAAGAGAACACCTGGTCTGAAGACAATACAGTTACTTCAGTAGGAAAAGGGAGTTTATGAAGACTATAGAGAGTTGAATAGGGCCAGAGAACCAGGGTATAGTTGCCCAGCTTTGGAGGTCTTTGTTTTGGAAATTGGTTGTTCACCCTAGGGAGGCCCAGAGAATGAGTAAGGTACTTGCTGTATGCATGGAATAGACATGAAAACCTGTGGTGATCTGGTAATGTCGACTGGACAAGCACCAGTAGAAGAAAAAAAGCTTAGACCCCAGAAAGGTTCTTTACATAGACAAAATTAAAACAAAGAGTCCGGTACACAAAAAGGGAAGAGTGACCAAAAAACTCGTTTAGAGTGAAGTGATGTAAGGTGTTTGCTGAGAAGAATCTGACATACACACGAGAAGAAATTCCACCAGCAAAAGTCTGATGAGAGATTTTGGTCCCAAAATGCAACCGTGTGTATGCTCTATTGGACTTTTGCTGGCGGAATTCCAGCCAGCAAAAGATTGAGAGCAGGTTCTCATTTTTTCGGGCGGAAAATATTCAGATCTCAAATTCCGATCGTCTGTACCAATTCCGACATGCAAAATTCCTACGCATGCTCGGAAAGAATTTGACGCATTCTCGGAAGCATTGAACTTAATTTTCTCGGCTCGTCGTAGTGTTGTACATCACCGCGTTATTGGCAGTCGAAAGTTCAGAGAACTTTTGTGTGACCGTGTGTATGCAAGCCAAGCTTGAGCGAAATTCCGTCAGAAAAAACATCCAAGATTTTGCAGACGGAAAATCCGCTCTTGTGTACACGCCATTAGTATTTCTGCAATGTTGTACTGTGAATGCTTCCTAAAGAAGGCTTTCCCTCTGGTGCATGGCCATCCTCCATAAACCACATGTGAGATGTGCCAGATCCTCAATAAATTTTTAGTTTTTTGCCTGGAGTTCAGCTATAACACTTTAAAAATAATCCTGAGGGGACTAGGAAAAGAAGCAAGCAACTTACAGTTCCACCGTAGGTTGAAGTAGCACATCATCAGCATCTTCAAAATGTAGTTTCCTTTATTAAGTCATTTGTGATTCATTGGGAGTAATGTTTGGTAACATTCACACAGGCTTTCAGATCAGTCCCCCACTCTTTAATGAACAATTGCACTTCAGTATAGGTTCTTAAGTTGCCATATCCCATGCATGTTTCAAAAAATAATTAAATTGGATCTGTATCTTGGTTAAAAAAGGTCTTTTAGTTCTCCCCAGCTGTTTACAAGTATAGCTTAAAGAGTGTCTGGCCACCACTGGAGAAAGCTTTGGGAAACAGAAGACCAGCTAGTCATTTGACTTGTATAATGGCTAGTCATCTGGCTTGCTTATAAACAATCACACATTGCCTCCAGGATCATACATGATCTGGCCATTGAACGACCTTTTTTAACAAAAGAACATAGCAGAAACATGCTAATTTACATAAGATAAATACTATGTTTTTAGTCACATCGTGCAGTCTTTAGTGATGTTCCTAGGTATCTATTGGATGGTACCCCTGGTTGCACATAACCTAACCAGAGCGAGTGAGCTTTCTTTCTCTTTACTGCTCTGTATTATTGAGTATTAAAGTCCCAGCGCCTTTTGAATCTGTCCCTTTGAACCATCATGCAGTCCAGCAGCTCTAAAATTCAACAATTGTGAACAGCAAGTACATTACCATACAGCTCCTGCTTATAGATTTCTAAATATAGCACCTTGCCAAATGCTAAGCTAAATTCAGTTTTTTTTTCTTCACTGTACTGTAGTGGAGAAATTATAATTTTTTTGGTCAGAGTTACTCTAAGGTCAGTGGTAGATTGCTTCTGTCTGCTTCTGAAAGAAGCTTCAAGAAAATAGAATATGATGGTCAATCGCTAATTTATCCACTTTCCGACCGGCGCACGACGATATACGTCCTGATTTTGAAGAGGGATATCTTGGTAACGGCAGCAGCTGCTGCCACAACCGAGATATCCATCTCTTCAGGCGCCAGTCGGCATTCCGATAATGGTGGTCATCGCGGCGGATTTACCGCAAGATCACCGTTATCGGCGGCGGGAGAGGTGCCCCCCCTCCCGCCGCTCTCCCGCGCCTTCCGCCGCTTACCGGAGCCGTCGGCAGCGGCGGAAGCGATCTGGTCCTCCTCCGTGCTGGGTATAGCGACGAGTGAGGCTAAGATGGCCGCCACCCGTCTCTATACCATAGCAGGGCGGGAGCGACGTCAAAACGTCACTTCCGCCCATACCTCTTAAAGGAACATTTTCCAAATATCATTTTTTTTTTAAATGACATTTTTTTTTTTTTTTGCTTTTAAGTCCAAATATGAGATCTGAGGACTTTTTGACCCCAGATCTCATATTTAAGAGGACCTGTCATGCTTTTTTCTATTACAAGGGATGTTTACATTCCTTGTAATAGGAATAAAAGTGAGCCAATTAATTTTTTTTTTTAAAAACAGTGTAAAAATAAATAAAATCAAGAAAAATAAAAAATAAAAACAAAAAAATTTTTTTTTAAAGCGCCCCGTCCTGACGAGCTCGTGCGCAGAAGCGAACGCATACGTAAGTAGCGCCCGCATATGAAAACAGTGGTCAAACCACACATGTGAGGTATCGCCACGATCGGTAGAGCGAGAGCAATAATTATAGCCATAGACCTCCTCTGTAACGCAAAATATGCAACCTGTAGAATTTTTTACACGTCGCCTATGGAGATTTTTGAGGGTAAAAGTTTGATGCCATTCCACGAGCGGGCACAATTTTGAAGTGTGACATGTTAGGTATCAATTTACTCGGCGTAACATTATCTTTCACAATATATAAAAAAATTGGACTAACTTTACTGTTGTCTTATTTTTTTATTCAAAAAAGTGAATTTTTTCCAAAAAAAGTGCGCTTGTAAGACCGCTGCGCAAATACGGTGTGAAAAAAGTATTGCAACGACTGCCATTTTATTCTCTAGGGTGTTAGAAAAAAAACAATATATAATGTTTGGGGGTTCTAAGTTTTTTTCTAGCAAAAAAAACTGTTTTAAACATGTAAACACCTAAAATCCAAAACGAGGCTGGTCTTAAAGTGGTTATGAATATTTATCAGACCCCAGCTAATCCCTGGGAAGGGCTGACTGGAGAGGAGAAAAATGTTTGGGATGCATGCTCAGGGTGTTCTTGCCCTGGGTCTGCTGCCCCTGGAAGGCAGCCTGTATACTGGAGTTGTTGTTTGGGGCTCAGCTGGTGCTGGGCTAAGAGCCTGTGGAAAATCTGCTAAAATTATTTTTGCTGGAGGGCATCATCTTGGAGTCTGGTCTGGAGTAGGATCTTTGTCTTCCTCACTGAAGAGTGTTGCGTGGAACCTGGGTGGTAGCAGCTGTCCAAGGAAATTGTATTTAAGACCTAGTATAAGACTCTCAGGTGTACATGTGCTAGAGGGAATTGAGTACCAGTGGTTGCTAGATGGACTGGATCTGCTCTTACAGAAACCTAGAATTACTGGCCATTCCCTATTACCTCTAGACAAGGCTGTTTCAAGTGGATTTTGTAGGAAGTTTGTTTTCCTGTTGAATTATTCTATTGGTTTGCAGTATCCCGAACCCTTAAAGCCCCTCCTGTTAAAGTTCCCGCAAATAAAATACACAAAAAGGCATCACCTAGACTGAGCCTGTGTTGTAAGTGTGCTTGGAACTGTGTCTGTGGCAGGCAGCATCAGTACTTGCAAGGGGAACATGGTCATTTTCTCAGTGGCTGCTTTGGGGGTGATGTTGTCCATGCTTCTCTCTCTCATTGGGTGCCAAGCAAGGGTCACATGAGAGGTTTCTCCTCACTCCTCGCTGATAATAAAGCATTACTATGTGTTTTTTTGTTTATTTTTTGGGGGGGAGGGGGGAAGGTTGTGGGAGTACTTATCTGTTTTAAAAATATTGAAAAATGTTGAAGATCGAGTATGAGGTTAAAAGTAGGAGCAGACTTTAGGACAAAATGTAGAAAAATAAGCATGGAAACAAGAGAGAAATCTAATCAGCCTTTACAACCAAGGTAACACATATGTTGTACTATTAAGTATAGGCAGAGCCTGTGATATAGCATAGTTACTGCTGAAAGAAAAGACAGGTATAAATCAGTACAAAATCTCTAAAACACCATCAAACACAAAATGCTCTCTGCTAATGCTCTTATAGGTTTTAATTTTCAGAATCCCTGAGCCAAGTGCGTATCATGCTTTATTGTGAAAAACATAAAAATGACTTTAATTGGAATAAGAGGAACCTTAAATTTTCTTAACCATGTCAGCTTTGAAAAGATTTGTTGAGATCTCTGGAACTTATATTAATTAAAAGTTTACATAAACAGCAGAGGCGAGTCAAATTACATTGTTGGTTTATGGCAATGATGCCATCATTCCACTTTTTGCACCTGGTTAAACTAAATGGTGCAACATCTTTGGCATTTGTAAAAAGTTGCATAATTTCATTGGGTGTTATTTAGGCTGCATTCACACCTGAGCGTTTTGTAGCTCAAAGCTTGAAGCTCGAAGATGCTCAACAAGCAAAATCGTATTTGTTTTAATGGCTCCTGTTCACATCTGAGAGTTGTAGCTCGAGCTTCAAGCTTTGAGCTACAAAATGCTTTAGGTGTAAATGCAGCCTTATACAGATAGAGATAAGTCAGGCAGCATGCACCTGACTGGACTTGGCCAAATCTGACTTGTATATGCCAATCTTTACTGGCAGCAGTTCCATTATAGAGGGTACTTAAGAATTGTGCGGTCATGCTACACTGTACCCAAATTACATTTTTATGATTTTGTTCCCACAAATAGAGCTTTCTTTTGGTGGTATTTATTCACGACTCCATTTTTTATTTTTTGCAATATAAGCGAAAAAAGAGCGTAAATTTGGAAAAAATATACCGGTATGTATTTTCTTTATTCTATTTTAAAAGAAATACAATAAAATCTAATTTTGTCATAAAATTAAGCCAAAATGTATTCTTCTACATGTTTTTGGTAAAAAAAAATTCCCAGATGTGCGCAGGTGATCACGGACATATGTGAGCAAATGATCATTGGGACATGTGATGTTACTGTTATATATGTGGGGGACATGTGTTGTGGGGATCATTACTTTGTGGGGACATGTGTGTTTACTTTGTGTGTTTTACATTGTGGGGACACTAGGTTGGGGATCAGTGAGTAAAAAGCTGTAAAAAACAGCTCATACTCACTGATCACCAGCCGGCTGCAAAGATCCGATCTCCTCTCCTCACCGACAACTTTCATGTGAGGAGAGGAGAGCCGATCGCCTAGCAACCGGCTCTCTGTTTACATCACATGATGGCTGTGATTAGACACGGCCATCATATGATCAGGAGAGCCCTCCTCCCGATCTGAGATGCGCCATGTCCGGGTGACACACGCGATCCTGCTCCTTCTGAGGGACGTTCCTCCAGTAGAGTGGTTAAAGAAGAACTCCACATTTTCCTCCCCAAAACAAGAGATGCATTGTGCATGTATATGAACCACAACCCCAATGTCAATTAATCTGTATCTTACCTCATTTAGCTGTATACAGAAGGTTTTTGTGTATGTGATGTCACCCCTCTTCCTGGCTGAATTTCTAAGTTCTCTGACTTCCTGTTTCCTTGCTTTGCCAGTCCCGACACTACGGCCCCATTCACACCTGAGCTTAGTGGTTTCAGGCAGAAAGTCGCATGATTTTTGCCGTGATTTTGAGACAATTTGTACCGGTCAAAAGGTCACCAATGTAAAAAGCAGAAAAACGCCTAAATCTGCCTAAAAAAAAAGTTCCAGAACTTGTTTGAGCTTCGGGCATTTTGGAGCTTCTGGCTTCAGGCGTTTTGGAGTTGGGATGTGAACCATCTCCATAGAGAATAATTGATTTTTTCCCCTCCAGCATTTTGTAGCTTCAGGCTTCAAGCTACAAAACACTCAGGTGTGAATGGGGCCTACATGTCCTATGATCCTTTGAGCCTCTGTAGTTTCAGGATGGGCTATGAGAGTCACTTGTAGCAGCGGTGGGAGTTGATGTGGGCGGGTCTAGGGGTAACTGTGGGTGATTCTGGGCCTTCATGTGGGTGGTGATTGGGGGAAGAATGGAATTGTGTTATCCCCACCCACACACCATTCCTCTCTGCATTTATCCATCTCTATTTATTTATGTCATACTTCCCTTCTCTGTGTAATGGTTTGTTTTACTTCCCTGCTTTGTTTAATGTTTTCTAAGAGGGCTTGCATCACACAACTCACACAGAAAATGCATGACTACGTCCATCAAACACGCATCACTCTCACAGTGTCATTCAGGCTGGGTTTGCATCTGTGTGTTTCTGAATGCATTGCAACCCACACAGAAAACACACGCTTTGATGTGTGTTTCTAAAATGCGCTGCAATGCATGTCACACTTTCATTACCATTAAGGCTGCATTCTCATCTGCCCATTTCCAAGAGCATGACGACCTGCAAGAAAACGCACGCTTTGCCATGTGTCTCAAAAAATCACATTTGCATTACCAATCATTGGCATCTGCCTGTTTCCAAACACGAAATAAAAAACGTATGCTTTGTGCAGCAATGTATGTCATGTTTCCGAATGCAACCAGCCCAAAAAACACGCACTTTGTTGTGCATTCCAAAAACACATAGCAAAACATGTGGCAACCTGCACAAAAATGCACACTTTGCGGCGCGAAAATGCGCAGCAACGCGCATCACACTTGTGTTACCATTCGTAAGCATCTGCGTGTTTCTGAATGCATGGCAACTCGTAAGAAAATGCACGCTTTAGTGAGCATTTCAAATATGCATGGCAGCGTGCGACTCGCTTGCATTACCATTTGTTTGCATCTGTGCGTTTACAAATGTACAGCATGCTTTGCCATGTGTTTGAAAATGCGTAAAAATGTGTTACCATTTAGGCTGCATTCGCATCTGCGCATTTCCAAACAAGGGGCAACCTGCACAGAAAACGTGCGCTTTGCTGTGCATTTTGAAAACCCACACATATGCACATTTCTGAACGCATGGCAATCTGCATGAAAAGGCACACATTTTCTGTGTGATAGTGATAGGCTGTGATAGTGGCACTGGAAGTCATGTGACTTTCATGTGGTGCTATGTGAACCAGGGCAGTCTATTTATTCCTCCCAGCAGCAAGCACAGCTAGCTTTCAGAACAGGCTGTGTATGAAGGAGTTTCTTATTTGATTTTGAATAATGCTGGGATCTGTGAGGTCGCACCTGGGAGGTTTGGACTCCTTCTGTAGGTGTGACTGGGCGGGACTGAATGCTAATTAGGTTGTATTCCATCCCACCCACCATCAGAGCTGTGAAGGAAGTTACATCATTTGAAGACTCTGAAAAACTACAGAGGGGTGTGTTCTAGGCTAGAGATGCAGCAGGAAGTGGCTATGGAAGAGACTCAGACTACATCAGATTATACAGACTGTCACATGATACAAAGCCACAACTAAACGCAGAATATTAGAGGATCTGCAGACAACAGCGAAACATGGTACAGAGATATGATCTATGCTGGAACTGATCATTCCATTCAGTTCTAGTGAAAAGAGAGTTGGAGTTTTAATGTATCCCATGCAATCTGCTGAGGACCAGCTCAGCTACAGAGTTCTGTTTTTGTTCTTTTTGGTAGTGAACTCCTTGGTTTCTAGGCAACTGGGATATTATTGGTAATGTAGCAGGGCTGTAACCGAAGAAGCATCACAATTTTTCTATTTTCAACATGACAAATTAATTAGGTTACAAAATTGAAAGCGTAACTCCACTTTTGTGGAGAAAAAAAACATCCCCCCTGGGTGATCTATGTACATAACAAGGATTTTAACAAACTTTGTTGCAGATTCCTACCTTTTTTTTTTTATTCTGAAGAAATCCCTGGGTGTTTGTCTGTTTCCATGTGGGAAAGTGAATCTAATGGGAGTGATTTCGTTATTATCAATCAGCTGTGCACCTGCAGGGCTCTAATGAGGAAAATTGCAGGGTCTGCATCCCTTTAGCTGTAATTTCCTATTGAAAGTATCTCACCAAAAATTAGATTTCTTTTTCGTACATCACAAGACACAGCAGTACATTACTACCTGGGTTATGCGCCACCTATAGGTGAATGCACACTGGCAGAACAAAAAAGACAGGAAGTCCCCCTCTATATAACCCCTCACATACAGGAAGTACTTCAGTTTTTTCGCCAGTGTCTTGAAGGTCTCCGAACCGGCAGCTCTTTTCTGTAGAGAGCCATATTTGATTTCGCACCATGATAAGGGGGTGCTATGACCTCTTCTGTCTTTTCTGCCTAAGGTGGTTTCTGGTTTTCATTTTAATCAAGATATTGTTCTGCCCTCTTTTTTCTCTCAGCCTGGTTTACCAGAGGAGAAACAGTTGCAACTTTTGGATGTGGTGTGGGCAGCCAGAGTCTATCTGGAATGTTCTGCAAGCATCAGAAGTTCCGATGTATTTTTTGTTTTGCCTGAATGAATGCCCCAAGAAGGGCCAAGCAGGTTCCAAGGCATCCATTTCATTTTGGATTCGCCAGTTAATCACCCAGGCCTATGGCCTGAAAGGTAAAGCTCCTCCCTTTTGGGGTAAGAACTCATTCTATCATGGGTGTTGGTACCACCTGGGCTTTTCGCCATCAGGCATCGGTGGCACAGATTTGCAAAGCCGTTACTTTGATCTTATACTTGATCTTCGGTTCTTACGTTCACAAGGTTTTATCAGGTTGATGTTAGGGCAGTGGAGGACTCGGCTTTTGGCTGTAGTGTCTTACAGGCTGTTGTATAAATCTGATGGTGGTATTCATACATTGTGTCTCCCTCCCCTCAAAGGGATTGCTCTGGGACACCCCAGGTAGTAATGTATATGACTGCTCTGTGTCCCGTGATGTACGAAAAAGAAAATTGGATTTTTTTTCTTCATACTTACCTGTAAAATGCATTTCTTTGAGTACATCACAGGGCACAGAGGTCCCTCCCCTCTCTTTTTTTGGAGTTTATTGCTTGCTACAAAACTGAAGTACTTCTGTATATGAGGGGTTATATAGAGGGGGACTTGCTGTCTTTTTTGTTCTGCCAGTGTTCTATAGGTGGCACATAACCCAGGTAGTAATGTATATGGCTGCTCCGTGTCCCGTGATGTACTCAAAGAAATGGAGTTTACAGGTAAGTATAAAGGAAAAATTAAATTTTTTGTTGCAGGGGATGCCTGAAATCTGACTTGTATCTTAGTGCAGACTGGGAAAATCAGCAAGCCAATCACACAAGCAGGAAATTATGTTTCTGGGGGGCGTTCTGTACACATACTGTGTACAGAACACCTCCAGGTCGCCATATTGCATTTTCAGAAAAATACAGAACTTCAGATTGAAAAGAAAAGGTAATTTTTAATAACATTCAATTACAATATGACTTGTGTCGCAATTGTATACGCTATATTATTTTTTCTTTATTTGCTATTTTTTTCCCCACAAATGTGGACTTAAGTGGACCCTTTAAGCATAGGCACAGAGGACTTCCCTTTAATATGCAGACCTATAGTCCTAAATGCTCTATTTTCAGCTTGTTTACAACTGGTTAAAAAGTGGAAAGTTAGTGAGGTGCCCAACATGTCCAAGGTTAAAAGACATATTGTGATACATATCTATGAAAAGATTATGGCTTATTCTGCTGGCCATTCAGAGAAGTTTAATAAGCATTGGGGCTTTTAGACAGTCTATGTTAATTACCCTATGCATTAGCTTCCATTATATCATTTTATAACTATGTACTTTGAATGACTGTCTAAATTTAGTGATATCTGTACCTTAAGGGATATGTAAACGTTTGTGTTTATTAAAAAAAAAAAAAACATGTCATACTTACCTCCTCTATGCAGTTGGTTGTGCACAGAGTGGCCCCGATCCTCCTCTTCTGGGGTCCCTCATCAGTGCTCCTGGCTCCTCCTCTTCTAGAGTGCCCTGTCAGAGAGGCTCTCTTCCTCGGTGCACTCATGCTGGGGCGCTCCCGTGTCCTGCTGCTGCATCCATTGACACAGACAGGACTCGGCCCCGCCCCTGGCTCTGCCCCCTGGCTCCGCCCCCTGGCTCCTGCGTCATTGGATTTGATTGACAGCAGCTGCTCTGCTATCAATCTATCCAATCAGGACCTGAGACACCGTCTGGAGTGGGTGTGCTTGTCCCCAACGCAGGAACAATCAGCCTCAGGTAAGTAAAAGGGGGGGGGGCTCTGGGGGGCTGGTGCACTACAAGAGGTTTTTCACCTCAATGCATAGAATGCATTGAGGTGAAAAAACACAAGGATTTACAACCCTTTTACAGCTACAAGTCAATTGTTATGCTTTTGTATGAATATTTTCTGACTATGCTACAACTGAGCAATTTTTTTGTAACTGAACCGTGTGGTGTAATCCTTGCAGTTATTACTGACATTTTACTGAAGATATACAATATGTACCATCATTGATACTATGTTTCAGTTTCATGCTCTTTCACATGATATCATTAAACCAGGTATTGGTACTTTTGGCAGTGTGGGCAGGTGCCAAGTCCTGCTGGAAAATGAAATCAGCATCTCCATAAAGCCGTTCAGCAGAGGGAAGCATGAAATGCTCTATAATTTCCTGGTAGAGGGCTGCATTGACTTTGGACTTGATAAAATACAGTGGACCAACACCAGCAGATGCCATTGCTCCCCAAATCATCACTGACTGTGGAAACGTCACACTGGACCTCATGCAACTCAGATGCTGTGCCTCTCCACTCTTCCTCCAGACACTGGGACCTTGATTTCCAAATGAAATCTGTTCTAGAGCACTTCATGCTTCCCTCTGCTGACCAGCTTAATGCTGATTTCATTTTCCAGCAGTACTTGGCACCTGCCCACACTGCCAAAAGTACCAATACCTGGTTTAATGATCATGGCATCACTGTGCTTGATTGGTCAGCAAACTCGCCTGACCTAAACCCCATTGAGAATATGTGAGGTATTGTCAAGAGGAAGATGAGACACCAGACCCAACAATGCATATGAGCTGGAGGCCGCTATCAAAGCAACCTGGCCTTCCATAACACCTCAGTAATGCCACAGGCCGATCTGCTCCATGCCACGCCGCATTGATGCAGAAATTCATGCAAGAGGATCCCAGACCAAGTATTGAGTGAATACTATACATGGACATACTTTTCAGTAAGCCAACATTTCTGTATAAAAAAATCCTTTTTTTTTTTTTTTGGTCTTATGTAATATTCAAATTTTCTGAGATACTGAATTTGGGTTTTTTCCTAGCTGTAAACCTTAATCATCAAAATTAAAAGAAAGAAATGCTTAAAATATATCACTCTGTGTGCAACGCATCTATATAAAATCTATCAGATTAACTTTTTGAATTGAATTACTAAAATACATTAACTTTTTGATTTTCTAATTTTGAAATGCACCTGTATATACCTTTTTGTATTCATCCTCCTTTTGTTGGCACCTGTTGGGATATTACATTATTGCAGACTTGGTTGCACTTGTCTCATTGGTTTGAGATGATGTTGGATCCTACTGCACTATATGAATGAGATACATGAATAGGACCATGAGTTAAAGTGATTGTAAAGGTTTTTTTTTTGGTTTTTTTAATAACAAACATGCCTAACGGCCCTGATTCTCCTTTTCTGGGGTCCAGCGGCGCTCCTCCTCTGCATCGAGTGCCCCCACGGAGAGCCGCTTTCCATGGGGGCACTTGTGTGGGCGTGCTCCCGAGTCCTGCAGCTGCGTCCATTGACACAGACAGCAGGACTGGACCCCAACCCCGGCTCCCATGTCACTGGATTTGATTGACCGCAGCGGGAACCAATGGCTCCTGCTGCTATCAATCTATCCAGTGAGGACCCGAGACAGCGACTGGAGCTGCTGGGCTCGGTCCTGTCACTGTAAATATCGGGTTCAGGGGGGCTGCTGCACCACAGAAAGTTTTTCACCTTAATGCGTAGAATGCATTAAGGTGAAAAACCTCAGGACTTTCCAACCCCTTTAAGCATTAGTACTGAAGAATCGAAGCAATGTCATGAAATGCGTCTATATATCTATATATATATATATATATATATATTTATTACATAAGTGATAAGTGATGGGCATGTCATGTAATTGTTTTAAAGTGGGTTGCCCCTTTAAAAAAAAATGCTGCTGACTTTTAATAATTACCTGTCCCAGGGTCCAGCGATGCGGGGGATTGAAGCTCCCCCTTCCCCTGCTCGGCTCGGCGGGGCCGGCATTCTTACTGTGGGCTGTGAAGCCACAGCCGGGCACCCACTGCGCATGTGCAAGCGGCGCCGCGCTCCGTGATACGTGGCGCAGTAATCTGGGACCTGTCACATGTCCCAGATGACTGACTGCACTGAGGGGAAGTGATGTCAGTGCCCGGGCACTGAAGGAGGCA
The DNA here is from genome assembly GCA_028564925.1 of Lithobates sylvaticus. NCBI lineage: Eukaryota > Metazoa > Chordata > Amphibia > Anura > Ranidae > Lithobates > Lithobates sylvaticus. The sequence continues at coordinate 162,160,869 of CM053033.1, read as the reverse complement.
GATTACAAGGGACCCCCTAGCAACAGGCATTTAGAGGTGAGTAAAACATTTTTTTTGGGTGAAAACACCACTTTAACCACTTCAATACCCGCCCATAGTCATATGACGCCCACAAGGTGGATCTCCCATCCTGGGTGGGCGTCATATGACGTCCTCCCATTCCCGACAATCTGGGGGGCGCACGCCCGGCGGCCGCGATGTCCGCCGGGCACCCACGATTGCCCGGGAACACAGCAGGACGGTGGATCTGTGTGTGTAAACACACAGATCCACGTCCTGTCAGTGGAGAGGAGACCGATGGTGTGTTCCCAGTACAGATGAACACCGATCGGTCTCCTCCCCTTGTGAGCCCCCTCCCCCTACAGTTAGAATCACTCCCAGGGAACATACATTAACCCCTGCACCGCCCCCTAGTGTTAACCCCTTCCCTGCCAGTCACATTTACACAGTAATCAGTGCAATTTTATAGCAACGATCGCTGTGTAAGTGTGAATGGTCCCAAAAATGTGTCAAAAGTGTCTGAAGTGTCCGCCGCAATGTCACAGTCACAAAAAAAAATCGCAGATTGCCGCCATTACTAGTAAAAAAATAAAATAATAAAAATGCTATTGGTACAAGGGGGGTAACTAATGCGCTCAACCAATATAGATAGAAATATTAAAAATAATAAATATAAAGGGAAAAGTAGCCAACATATAAGTGGTCTCACACTGCAGTAATCAATAAAAATGGGGGGTATATGGCGCTAAACCCCAATAAATAACAATAGAATATCCTAAGGGACGTGATCCCTAGTGATGGGTAACCTTAAAGAGGGGGATGTAATAATAATACATTCACATATAAAATGCTGACATCATAAATAAATACATATATAATACAATAAAGTGAATGTGCACGATAAAAGTGACCAATAAATAAGTGTTGAGGTAGAAGATGGCAGTAAAAATAATAGTCATATGAAATAAATCCGAATAATAATAACGATAAAAATGTGCAGGATAAAATAAATGAGACAGGGATTGCCTTCTGTGAATCAAATAAATCCAAAGTGCACAGTGCAAAGTGCCAAGACGTGAGGCTAAAAAGACCAAGCTGAGGTCTGAATGTGCAGAAAAGTCAATCTATAAGGTGCTTCTATGATCAACAATTGCTTCAATGATCAAAAAGATGACTAAAAAGGAATAATCATAGGCTATTTAAAACATAGATCAGAACCAAGCGGAGGTCTGAGTGTGTAAGACAGTGAGTGACAGTGCATTGAAAAAAAATGCATTCATCAAGAAACAGATAATAACTGAAACATCAGATCACCAAAAAAGGCATAAGGAGGAGATGCCTGACAGTATGGAATAAATGGACTCCAAAGTGAAGGAGACAACAAAGATATGTCACCTGGTGCACTATTAGTCCCAGTGTATAATGAAGGTTGTACAGGGGCAGCAAAAAAAAAAAAAATCGCATTTGAATGAAAATACCTGCCTCTGCCTTGTGTCTACAATTTTTCACACTGCTTCTGCAGTCTCTAGCCCTACATTCACACCTATGCATTTTGTATGCGTATGGATGTAGTTCCCATCTGTGCGTTTGAGGCGCTGCATTTTTTGGAAAGGTCAGGGATTTTTTTCCCGTAGCAGATTGCGTTTTGCGTGTAATAGACTTCAATGGAGCCGCACCAAAAAAACAAGTGTTGCGTTTTTAATGCGTTTTGCATTTTTTTTCTCTTTAACACATAGCTGATTGCTAAGGAGCAGGCCAGGAAGCCCCCAAGTCCTTAACAACTGATGAGTCATTAGCTGTCAGCGGGGTTTCCCGCTGACAGCTAAATGTAAAAAAAAGGATTGCCAGCAAAAAAAAAGAAATTGAGAAAAAAAAACGACGTGGGCCTTACATCTTTTTTATTTTTTAAATTGCCATGGGGTTCCCCTCCAAATCCATATCACAGAACCGAGGGGCCAAAATCTATACCAGACCCTTTATCCGAGCACGCAGCCCGGCAGGGAAGGAGAAAGAGGGGACAAGCAAGCAGTGCATGCTCCTTACCTATTTAAGGACTGTCGGATGAAGGAGCAGGCAGTTAGCGGTTAGACTTCGCCACAGGCTTGTTTTCTTTTTTCGGGTCCAAAAGTGTGGCGGCCAGTGTGATTGATGATGGATTTACATCCGGAAACATTGTTTTTTTATTTTTAATAAAGGATATGTCAAAAACTGTGCCTGTGTTTTTGTTTGTTTTTGACACTTTTTTTGGTGAATGAGCAGGGGTACAATGTGCCCCTACTGATTCACATGCGGGGGGGGGGGGGGGCTGGGATCTGGGGGCAAGCAGCTGATGACTCAACGGTTGTTAAGGATGCGGCGGTCAGCAAGATGCATAAAAACTGCATGCAAAAATGCATCAGGTTTAAAAACGCACCACAAAAGGCATCTGAAAACCGCATCAACCGCAACCACATAGATGTGATCCTAGGGTTAATTCTTATAGGGCCCATTTACACCACATGCTTCTTTTTTTTCTGCATCAAAAAAGCATGGGAAGTAGGTTATATGGGTTCCAATGGCATAGTTCACACTAGTGCAGTGAATTCCAGTGCTTTTCAGTTCCAGAAAAAAAAGTACATCGTGCTACTTTTTTCCTGCACAGAACTGTACTTGAATGGGGTAAAACACATCAGTAAATTGTTAAAAACGCGCATGCAGAAACGCATCCGTAACGGATTTCATGGATTTTAATGTTTTTTGTTGTGTGAACTGACACATAGAGAGTTCAATAGAAATTACCAGCCGCAAGGCAGTTTTGGATCAGCGAGAATGAGCACAGCCTCAGCAAAGTGGTAGCCATTTTTTATTCGCCAGTCAAAGAAAAATGTGAAAAAAAAAGTTTAAAACAAGTAATTAAAATATTCCTTACTGTTTATTTACGAATGGCCAGTTTACAACGGTGACACACTTTCTGGGTGCGTTTCTGCATGCGCTTTTTGATGCATTTTTGATTTGAGTTTCAATGCGTTCCAGTGCCCCCCCCCCCCCTTTTTGTTTCTAAAGTTTCTTGTGTTTTTTGTTTTTGCAGACTGCAGACTTACTGGCCAGATCACCAGATGAAAATAAAAGAAAGAAAGCCTAAAAGTCAAAACGAATGCAGCCATCACAGCTAAAGCCCCATACACACGCGCGGACAATCCGTGGACCAGGTCCGTCGGACCATGTCCGTCATACTTTGTCTGATGTTGGTTTTGCGTACACACGATCGGACAAAGTTGTCGGAAAATCCGATCATTCTGAACGTGGTGACGTTTGTTGCCTACGACGGGACTACGTAGAGGCTAGTAGCCAATAGCTTTGGTCTTGTAATGTGATCTGAGCATGCGTAGCACTTTGTCCGGTCGGACAAGCGTACACACGCTCGGATTTGGTGTGATCGGACCGGGTTGACGGGAAATCTTTCCAGCAGGAGATAAGACTTTGTCCGACGGACAAACCGACGAACACTGTCCGATGGTGCATACACACGGTCTGATTTTTCAACAACCTTGTCCGATCGGACCAAATTGATGAAAAAGTCCGACCGTGTGTATGGGGCTTAAGAATTGGTAAGCCGCAATATATTAAATGTTTGCTTTTGGATTTAATACTGCTCTAGATATCACTTCTTTTTTATTTGGTCTTTATGTGGTGCCTTACTGATATGTGTAACTAAACTAACCACAATCTCAGGAAGAGCCTGCTGTTCCTTATATGAAATGGCATTTCGTGGCACATGCAGTATGACATATATGTGTTTTAAAACTTGTACTCCTGAACTGCATAATGATAATCAAGGCATAACAAGGGAAATAAAAAAAAATAAAAAAAACTCTTTAATTGTGTATATTAGTTCATTATGTCTCAGGTCCTCTCTGTTTTAGAAAAATAAGCAAGATTAAATAATTGCTAATAAGGATCCTTATAATCTCCAGGCAGACAATAAAACTCTCAAACATTTGCATCCAAGAACTCTTGCTACCCTCCTCCTCTTTTCATTAAGGAGAGTATGGAGAAATTTTGGGGTAATTTGTGAGCCTTCTTAATTACCACATTTTACATTCCTAAACTCATACTGAACGTGCGCAGATAGAGGCCCATTACAGCTCTTTGATGCTTTATGACATCAACAACGCACCAAGGACACTCTCCTGTTGTTAATTAGGTCTAGGAAATAAATGCCTTGGTCCTTATTAATTGGATGTGCTTTGTTTTTGCTCATTAGAAGCCAGTTCACAGGGAGAAGGTTAGAAAAAGCAAAATTACAGAGACAGCAATATTTCTCACTAATTTCCTGATAATTCCTCAAACATCCATTCCTGGTAAACAGTATTTGAATGGCCAAGGTTAAAGATCACCTTCTTAACCCATTCAGTGTTAATCAACTTAAAGGCCCATACACACAAAAAATTTCATCAGATGAGCGATCTGCCGATTTTCGGATTGTTAGTACGGTGCTTTCGGCAGCCGATTACGAATTTTCGGAAGACAAAAACGGGAAGGGCAGGCTATTAAAATTTTGTCGTATGTGAACCCAAAATCCGATTTTCGTTTCATTAGTACAGTTTTTCTCTGAATCCTGAGAGCAAGACTACGAAAGAAATGAAAGAACACATACAAAACAATTTAACACATTACATCACTTCTGAAGTTGAATTTGGTTGTTACAAGAATTTCTGTACGTTGAGTAACCTCTTCACGTACGTACAGGGTGTAATGACAACATTGCTAAATCTATTATATGTACATTTGCCAATGTTTTGTTTTGGTGCAAATCTCAGACAAGAACTACGATAGTTTTGGGGCAAATCTCATTCGAGAGCCACCATTTTTTCTTTCTATTGGAAATTATTGTGAATCCAAATTGTTAAGGTTTGTCTAAGTCTTCCAGTAAAGCGAAGAAAACTGACCCAGTAGCAATATTAATGTGCTTTTATTAACAGCTTAAAGATTTCCCTCATGTACATTTACTGCGGCAGGACGGCCCTTAAGCACAAAATCACATACCTGTACGTGAATCCTTCTTCAGGGTATGGGGAGCACGGGCTACCAGAGACCGGCTCTCGATGCGATTGGACACAGCAGGAGCCAATCAGCGGGTCTGGCAGACACGATGTCTGCCGGGAACCTGGTGTTCCTTTGTAAAGAGGCAGAATGGCGGTCTGCCTATGTAAAAAAGGCAGATTGGCATTCTGCTAGTCAGGCTGGGTGCACACTATTGCGAATCGGATGCTAGTTTCCCTCTGGAGTGGCTCAGTGCGTCTTCTGGTCCATTTCATTTCCGAATTCGGCCAAAAATTTGAACTGAAATCTGACCTGAAACGGTGAACAGGGACGCATGGACCCCTGCTGTGAGCTGCTCCATGCGGCAGTGTGAACCCAGCCTAATGCCGCGTACACACGATCGGAATTCTCGTCGGAAAAAACTCTGACGGTTTGGAATTCCGCTCCAACTGTGTTGCCTATACACGATGACACCAAATTCTGACCGCCAAGAACGTGGTGACATCCACCACGTACGACAAGACTAGAAAAGGAAAGTTCAGCACCATGTCCGGCACCCTTTGGGCTCCTTCTGCTGATCTCGTGTTTATCGCGTGTTAGTAGAAGTTTTGTTTTTGACGTTTCGCGTTTTTCAGACTTGTGCTTCAGATCGTTCCTGCTCTACAGTTTGTGCTTGTCGGTGCGTATCTGCTTATCAGTGCGTGTAGTCAGTTTGCATTTGTTTGTCTTTGCGGCCTATATATTTATATATAGTACGCTTTGATTTTCAGTGCTTATTGTCCGCTCGTTGCTTGATTTCATTTCGTTCTTTCAGGCCTTGCTGTTTATTAGTGCTTTCTTTAGTCCGTTCTGAGCAGCCGACCGTTTAGAAGCGATGTTGCGTGTACGTACTCGTCGTAGAGTCCGTGCTGTGCGGGGGCTTGGTGTTGGGGTTATTACTTTGACACAAGCCCAGTCCATGAACAGGGCGAGGAGGAGTACATGGACCAAGAATTGGTTGCTCCAGCGTGACCAATTCTCGCACATGCCTCTGCTTCGTGAGATCCGTGAGAATAATCCTGATGATTTCAGGAATTATCTGAGGATGACGGACCCTGTTTTTCACCATCTGTTGGCTTTGCTGTCCCCTTATATTAGCAGGCAGGATACCTGCATGCGGCAAGCCATCACTGCGGAGAAGAGGTTAGTTGCCACGTTGAGGTACTTGGCAACAGGGAGAAGCCTTCAGGACCTCAAGTTCTTGACAGCCATCTCCCCCCAGGCTCTGGGGATCATTATTCCAGAGACCTGTTCTGCCATCATCCAGGTCCTGCAGAAGGACTATATGAGGGTAAGTTTTATCCTTAAACATCACATTCTATGTATTTACTGTTTGCTAATGTATTGTATTTCTTTCATCGTTCCCTAATTACCAGGATTTCAATATGATGTAATATGCTGTAATATGCTGTAATATGCTGTGCCATTTTGTCCTCAGGCATGTTGGAATTTTGTATGTTCCTTTTTTGTCCTTCATGCATATTTGCCTTCACTAACCCCCCCAGCATGCTATCTGGGGCCCATATACACCTAGTCTAGTCACTTAACAATGTATTTTGTCAGCTCCATTGTAATGCTTTACCCTAAACACCCCCTAAAATGTGTACAAATGTTATAGTTGTCCTTAAATGCATGCAGAGGCTTTGTTTTGTGGTGCCCAAAATCTTTGGGAACCCCCTCCTCCCCCAACTGCTCAGTCAGCTGATACCTATCCTCTATCTGCTGACTTTGCCAAACCCAATACACACTATACCTACCTCTTTAGTGGTCATATTTATAGATTAATTTTTCAAAGCATGTAGGGCAAGGGCCTGCCTCAATACTTTCAAATGGTACTTTTTAAATTGTTCTTCTCCTGTTATTACTGTGGTAATTGCAGAATCAAAAAAATGTGCTTCCATTTTTTTTTTTTTTTGAGGCCACTTCTTCTTACCTGTCCAGTGGGCTGCCAATAGTGTAATTAAGGAGGGGCTGGCCAAACTATCACACAATACTTTGTTACTCCATTACGTAGTGGAGAGGGTGGTTACCTGTCCAAAACATACCTCCCCCCTAGAATCTCTTGAATAATTCTCTCTGCCTCTTTCCCTCAATAAAGACACTCTCTAGTCTCTACTCTAGCTATGTAGATCACTCACTGATATAACTAATTTGAAGAAAATTTAAGGAATGTGGACTGACTGACTTTATCAGACTAACTCCTAATGAAATCCTCTCTTAGCAGCCAGGAACCTGTCTATAGCAGAGTGACGCGCTGTGCTGTGTGCCTGTACCTTATATAGAGGCTGGGTCACATGCTGCACTAGCCAATCACAGCCATGCCATTAGTAGGCATGGCTGTGATGGCTTCTAAGGGCACACTAGTGAAACTAGCATGGATTGGCTGCCCTGCAGCTTGTAAAAGGCACCAATACATCGCCGAACACCGGACCCGAACCCGAACATACAGTCAATTGTTCGGGTTCAGGACCCAGACTCCCAAAAGTCTGTTACGGCCCCGAACTTTACAGTTTGGGTTCGCTCAACCCTACTGTCTAGCCTTATGTTTATTTTTGCTGAATAAAGCCACTTTTTTATTTTACTGGACTGTCTCTGAGCCAGCTCTTCACTCCCTGATCCCCTACAATTGGTGGAGAATGCAGGCAGTTTGAGGGGTCCAGTCTAATACCATGTCCTGGGTTAAAGCTGCACCGATGGTGAAATCTTCTGAACAAGCCATGGAGGATGCGGTTAAGCAGCTGGTACTGGCTAATACACAAGCGCAGGCCCACCATCAGGAGGCCCAGCAGGCCCTGGTACAAGCACAGGCTCAGCAGGAGCAGATCCTGATGCAGACAGTCGCTGTACAACAGGAAACAAACCGTTTACTGAGTAAACAGATAGTGGGATTACAAAAGGCGGTGACCCAGCAGGCTGAAATGACGAAAGGTGACCCCGCTGTAAAGAGTGGCCCCCGGAAGGCAGTGCAGCGGACCCTGCAAAAGATGACGGCCTTAGACAACCTGGAAGCATACCTAGCGTTGTTTGAGCGGGTTGCAGCAAGGGAAGGTCTGCCTGATAATGACTGGGTAGATGTACTGGCTCCTTTCCTGACTGCAGACCCCCAACAATCTTACTGTGACTTGGCCTCTGAATCAGCATGGGATTATAAGCTTCTAAAAGTAGAAATCCTAGCAAGGTTGGGAGTGACTGTCGCTTTAAGGGTGAACCGAGTCCATGACTGGCACTTTGACAAGGCTAAGCCTGCCCGTGCGCAGCTCTACCACCTGATGCACTTGTTTCAAGATTGGCTGAAACCAATGGAAAAGACACCCAGTCAGATTGTGGAGAGAGTTGCACTTGACCGTTTTCTGAATGGACTACCCAGGGAGCTCCACCGATGGGTGGCTCAGTCCGAGCTTCAGTCCCTGGATGAGATAGCTGCAGTTGTTGAGCGCTACAGTTGTGCAGAAAAGGTCCAGGAGAGTCCCTCTATTACCAGAGAGCTGGTCCGTTCTAAGGTAGTGCATTCCAGCGCGAAGATGGCACCAGTTGAACGCATGGTGTATGCTCGGGTGCCTGACACTCCCGCTAGGAGCACCCTAACGACAAACCCTCCTAAGAATTGGCAAGGAGAACGGGAACCTTGTGAGGTTCACTGTTGGTCCTGCCAACAACTGGGTCATATGGCGGCCCAGTGTCCAAGATGGGAGGAGCCAATGGAATGTGACATGGCTCTATGTTTGCTTTTGCCACTGGTCCCATGAACAGTCTAAGCCCACTTGAGAGTGTGGTGCGAGTTAATGGGCAGAAGGTTGTAGCACTTCTTGACTCTGGGAGTGGGTTTACCCTGCTCCGATCGGACATGTTTCGGGGTAATCTGATACCCAGGAAGAAGATTGGAGTGGTCTCTGTACATGGGGTTGTCACTATCCAATGGCCCATGTAACCCTGTCCACAACTGCAGGAACTGCTACACTGAGAGGGCGATCCCGGGGTTACCCCATGATTTGCTAATTGGGGAGACTGCCCCCTGTTTTGGGACTTGTATGAGCAAGAGTTCAAAGGTTCAGGGGCTAAAAAGAAGAAACCCCCATGTGAAGTGTTAAATACTGTGTTGCAGGAGGTAAACAGTAAAGAAATATGTCAGATGTGTGAACCTGCAGGAGCTGACCTAGATCCTCTGGAGGTATTTGTAGGATTGGAGGCAGAGAGTTCTCTCTCTGGGCCTGACCTGTCATATCTTGGGGGGTTCCCAATTTGATTTTTTTTGGTGCTCAGAGGAAGGACTCCCCTTTGGTCCCCGCCAGGGAATAGGTCACATCATTGAGTGATGAGCCACAGCATCCTGCGAAACATATGCGCTCTCCCCGAGTTGCTGTGCATCATACTCTATGCTACAGGGTAGCCAAAAATCGCAAAGTGCTTAAACATGGGCATAAACCATTAGCGAAGACCCAGAGGGGGGTGGCCTACCGGTCGGCCAGGATCAGAGCGTCTAAACCTGGGGATCATGTGCTAGTGGTTGAGCCTACTGTGGAGATAGATAGATAGATAGAGCCCACTGCTCTCAGTGGTAACGAAGGTAGAATCTGTGCTGGTGACTTTTTACAGCCGATGCTACCAGATGACCACATTGAGGATTGCCTCGCTGAATTCGAAAACATTGCATTGTTTAAAAACTGGCCCAGAAGCCGCTAGGCTGAATTGGTGCAACCGCTCCTCACAGAGGAGTACCAGGTAGTGTACCTCCTAATGGAAACTGATAAAAATGACTATGATAGGTTTACAGCAGCAATCCAGAATAGAAATTATGTGGCTGCGGAGGAGGAAGGGGGCATAGACTTGGGTCTATGCCCACTGGATTTGTGGTGTCCAGACCCCTGGCCTGGAACAGAGAGGGGGGGATATATAGAGGGTCAGCCTGGGGCAGGGTTAAGAAGGGGTTAATCGGAGAAGGCAGGTACTTCCCCTTCAGACCTGCTTATTGTCAGGTGTGCTGAAAGTGTCAGTGTGGAGCTGTTTGAGTAGGAGAGAGAGACACAGCAGGATGCTTTGTGAAAATGTCCATTGCTGGATGGTACCTGCTGGGTGAGCTTAACCACATAAATATCAATAGCTCTGATTGGAGCCATGAACTGTTACCTGTAAGCCTGTGTGCTGCTGAATTGTGAGCTGTACCTGTGTGCACAACCGTGTGACAAGACAAGTCTGTCTGGTCTTATGTTTATTTTTGCTATTTTGCTGAATAAAGCCACTTTTATTTTACTGGACTGTCTCTGAGCCAGCTCTTCACTCCCTGATCCCCTACTATATATATATATTTTTTTTTTAATTGTCCAGTATTTTTTTGTTTATAGCACAAATAACAAAAACCGCATAGGTTATCAAATACACCCAAAAGAAAGCTCTATTTGTGGGGAAAAAAGGATATCAATTTTATTTGGGTATAGTATTGCGTGACCGCACAATTGCCAGTTAAAGCAACGCAGTGCAGTATTGCAAAAATAGCCTTCTGGAGCTGAAGTTCAGACACTTTACAGTCACAGGAATAAATGATGTTACAAACAGAGTGCTACAAATATTCATACAGCACACATGCACATGGTGCCTATCCTGTAATTCACACAACACACCTGCACATGCTACCTATCCTTTCCTAGCTAATGCACTAGTCTGTATGCAATGGGGATACACCAAAAGTCAGTTGGCTTCTGTTAAAGCTGGTTCACGATTTCCGTAACAAACAGGACTGCGGGTATTTAAGTGATTCAAGGATATTGAGGTCTTGGTCTTGGCATTATTTTGTCTGTCTTGTAGGGTGGCTTCTAATGTTGTCTCTTGGTAGTCCTGTGGGTTCCCCTCTGGCAGAGTACATCCTTGGTTTTGTGAAGTATCCTTTCAGTTTGTGCTGCTGGTCTTTTATTTAGAATTCCCACGTGGGTATAGCCCTTTTCCATTTTCTTACTTTCTTTAAGGATAGCTTTGGCTTTTTCTATGTATTATTGATGGGCTTTCTGTTTAACAATAATTGTGTAACTTTAACCACCTGAGACCCAGGCCAATTCTGACATTTCTCTCCTACATGTAAAATTCCAAATTTTTTTGCTAGAAAATTACATAGAACCCCCAAACATTATATATGTTTTTTTAGCAAAGACCCTAAAGAATACAATGGCGGTCGTTGCAACTTTTTATCTCGCACGGTATTTGCGCAGCAATTTTTCGAACGCGTTTTTTTCAGAAAAAAAACAGTTTCCTGCTTTAAAAAAAAACAAAACAGTAAAGTTAGCCCAATTTTTTTGCATAATGTGAAAGATGAAGATACGCCGAGTAAATAGATACCCAACATGTCACGCTTCAAAAAAGCATGCGCTTGTGGAATGGCGCCAAACTTTGGTATTTAAAAATCCCCATAGTCGACGCTTTAACATTTTTTACTGGTTACATATTTTGAGTTACAGAGGAGGTCTAGGGCTAGAATTATTGCTCTCGCTCTAACGTTCGCGGTGATACCTCACATGTGTGGTTTGAACACCGTTTTCATATGTGGGCGGGACTTACGTATGCGTTCGCTTCTGCGTACGAGCTCGCGGGGACAGGGCGCTTTAAATTTTTTTTTTTTTTCTTTTTATTGTTCATTTTACTTTATTTTTTTAGTTCAACAACTTTAAAAAAAAAAAAAAAATATTTGATTACTTTTATTCCTATTACAAGGAATGTAAACATCCCTTGTAATAGGAATATTACATGATCGGACCTATTTACAGTGAGATATGGGGTCAATAAGACCCCACATCTCACCTCTAGGCTGGGAAGCCTAAAATAAAAAAAAAAAAAAAAACGATCACCGCTTCCCAGCGGAGGCGGCGCCGTTTTTTGAATGCAGAGGCCGGGCGTGACGTCATAACATCGCGCCCGGCCTCCGAACGATCATAGAGACTCCGGCGACCATCTGGTCCGCCGGAAATCTCTATGATCATCATCCGGTGCCGGCGGATCCCGAGTCCGACTCACCGATGGAAGCGGTGAGTCGGTAGAAGCACCGGAGGGCGGCGGGAGGGGGGGGCGTCCCCTCCCGCCGCCCGTAAGAACGATCAAGCGGCGGAACAGCCGCTATGATCATTCTTATGGTGCAGGGAATCGCCGGCTGAAACCGGCAATATCTGAATGATGTCTGTAGCTACAGGCATCATTCAGATATACCCCTGAGACCAAAAAGACGTCATATGACGTATACTGGGTCTCAGGTGGTTAAAGGACATTTAATGTGGCATTAACATATAATGAAATGCATTCTGATCAAGTTTCCTTTAGCTGGTGGTCAATGTCTCATTTATTTATGGGGCAACAGGACTGATTTTGCCCAGGTTTTCACTTGTCATTAATGGAAATGCATTGTAGAAAAACCGTGTGTTTTCCCCTTTTTGCCAATCCTGGATTTTCTCAGTGCAGGGGTCAGGTACAGTTATAGACTTCACCAACAAAACAAACTGCTGATAAAATATGTCACTGCACTGCAAGGTTCAGATGAAACTGTATTTTGCCCAAGTAGGGAAAAGTAACAGGTTCACCTAATAGCTGGCCCCCTACTGCTGAAGTATAGAAAGAAAGCTTTGTGTAAGCTTCCAGTTGGTTTTGAAGAAGCTTACATAGAGCCTAGGACCCTCCCTCTTTTCCCTTATGACACCGCTCAGACCTGGTATGATGCTGGTTAAGCATTCGGCATTGTATTGGGAGACAAAGGGAGAGACAAAGGGAGAGAGACACATGCGGCTTAATATTTGAAAATATCAGGTATTCGACTCCATTCTGATGGGAATGGTAAAGCAGTGGGGGGTTAGCTAATGTAACATCAGGACACACATCATCAGGCTTTGAACATCAGAAGCCACTCATGATAGAAGGACAGAACCTGGTCTCCAAGAAGAAATATTGCCAATGGATATCATGAACATACAGTAACAGAAATTAAGTAACCCTTTAAATGTATTTGTACTGTTAGACTTTAGGCTGTTCTATTTTCTAGGCATTTTGTTTGTTATAGATATCTGTCAGTCTTGTATTGTATTCCTAAGATTGTAATAGTTTTGTACAGCAGCTTTGTATAGTAAAAAGCACATCTATACACTGCAGAAGTCTCAGCTTCCTTGTTATACCACAGAGTAACCTTGCTAGATAGACGCAAAGCACAACATTTGGGGGCTCGTCCGGGATTGTGCTATAGTTCAATTCAAGCAGAGCTGTTTTTTCTGTAGTGTGTAGCTTGTGCTAGGTAAAATGCTTCGTAAGCTGTTTAGGAAAGGAAAGGCTGCAGAGGGCCCTGGTGACCAGAAGGAAGTGTGCAGCTTACCTATCTGGGCCAGAGACAATGAGTGGGAGCCTCTTGCTAAAGAATTTGTGAAGTATGCTTCTCCCTTGAAGCTGACTTGTTGTGATAAAGTCTCAGATCATTTTGTAGATTTTAGCCTTAAGGGGTTGGATTTAAGTAAAAAAGAGAAGAGAACGGTGTCCAAAGTCGGATGGTATTTTCTTCACGCATTTTACACTGAATCACATAGAAGGGAGAAGGCAGAGGCAGAAGTTAAGGTATTAAAAGACCAGCTAGCAGTTGCTTCAGAGTGTGCACGTTCAACTGCTAGTCGGGCTGATGATTTGCAAGAGCGGTGTGCAGCCCTCATGACCAAATCAATTAATGCCTTAAGGAAAAGGAAGGGCCGTAAACCTGTTAGTAAAGCCAGGGTACGTGCCATTGTCACATCCCAAAATTGGGACTGTGAGGATGTGCTCTCCTCAAATGATAGTGAGGATGAGGAGATAGAGTTTGATATTTCGCATGATGATCTGCTAGTGCGAAAGAAAAAGTATGCCAGACCTCTCATTACTAAGCATAGGAAACGGCAACATGATAGAGAGGATATAGCAGATGGGGAGGTGCATTATCGCAACCCCAGAGATGTTGAATTTGAAGAAGTACGGGAGTTTACACAAACTGAACTCCATGAGCTGGCAAAACAATACAAACAAAGGTCTGGGGAGCCTCTAGTGAGTTGGCTCCTACGCTTATGGGATGAAGGTGCGGACAGTGTTGTTTTGTCAGGTAAGGAAGCAGTGACTATGGGAGTGTTAACCCATGATCCACAATTGCGTCAGGCAATGCGAAAAGCCCGAGGGTTTAGCGTGAATTTTTCACTGTTAGACCTCGTGAGAGATGGAATAGTCCGAGTATACAGTGGTGTGAAACATTTCCTGTTCCTTTGCATGTTTGTCACACTTAAGTGTTTCGGAACATCAAACCAATTTAAACAATAGTCAAGGACAACACAAGTAAACACAAAATGCAATTTGTAAATGAAGGTGTTTATTATTAAAGGTGAAAAAAAATCCAAACCATCATGGCCCTGTGTGAAAAAGTGATTGCCCCCTAAACCTAATAACTGGTTGGGCCGCCCTTAGCAGCAACAACTGCAACCAAGCGTTTGCGATAACGTGCAATGAGGCTTTTACAGCGTCCTGGAGGAATTTTGGCCCACTCATCTTTGCAGAATTGTCCTAATTCAGTTACATTAGAGGGTGTTTGAGCATGAACGGCCTTTTTAAGGTCATACCACAACATCTCAATAGGATTCAGGTCAGGACTTTGGCTAGGCCACTCCAAAGTCTTCATTTTGTTTTTCTTCAGCCATTCGGTGGTGGACTTGCTGGTGTGTTTAGGATCATTGTCCTGCTGCAGAACCCAAGTTCGTTTCAGCTTGAGTACACGAACAGATGGTCGGACATTCTCCTTCAGGATCTCTTGGTAGACAGCAGAATTCATAGTTCCTTTTATCACGGCAAGTCTTCCAGGTCCTGAAGCAGCAAAACAGCCCCAGACCATCACACTACCACCACCATATTTTACTGTTGGTATAATGTTCTTTTTCTGAAATGCAGTGTTCCTTCTACGCCAGATATACTTGGACACACACCTTCCAAAGAGTTCCACTTTTGTCTCATCGGTCCACAGAATGTTGTCCCAAAAGTCTTGGGGATCATCAAGATGTGTTGTGGAGAAATTGAGACGAGCTTTGATGTTCTTTTTGCTCAGCAGTGGTTTTCTACTTGGAACTCTGCCTTGCAGGCCATTTTTGCCCAGTCTTTTCCTGATGGTGGAGGCATGAACGCTGACCTTAACTGAGGCAAGTGAGGCCTGCAGTTCCTTGGACGTTGTTGTGGGGTCTTTTGTGACCTCTTGGATGAGTCGTTGCTGCGCTCTTGGGGTAATTTTGGGCGGCCGGCCACTCCTGGGAAGGTTCACCACTGTTCCATGTCTTCGCCATTTGTGGATAATGGCTCTCACTGTGATTCGCTGGATTCCCAAAGCTTTGGAAATGGCTTTATAACCCTTTCCAGACTGATAGGTCTCAATTACTTTCTTTCTCAATTGTTCCTGAATTTCTTTGGGTCTCGGCATGATGTGTAGCTTTTAAGGATCTTCTGGTGGACCTTACTGTGTCAAGCAG
Source organism: Lithobates sylvaticus (assembly GCA_028564925.1). NCBI lineage: Eukaryota > Metazoa > Chordata > Amphibia > Anura > Ranidae > Lithobates > Lithobates sylvaticus. Next base: position 162,145,327 of record CM053033.1, on the reverse strand, counting down.
CTCCTATTTAAGTGATGCCTTGATTGTGAACAGGTGTGGCAATAATCAGGCCTGGGTGTGGCTAGAGAAATTGAACTCAGGTGTGGACAACCACAGTTATAGTATGTTTTAACAAGGGGGGCAATCACTTTTTCACACAGGGCCATGATGGTTTGGATTTTTTTTCACCTTTAATAATAAACACCTTCATTTACAAATTGCATTTTGTGTTTACTTGTGTTGTCCTTGACTATTGTTTAAATTAGTTTGATGTTCCGAAACACTTAAGTGTGACAAACATGCAAAGGAACAGGAAATGAGGAAGGGGGCAAACACTTTTTCACACCACTGTACTCTAGTCCTACCTACCTGGAAAATACCTACTCGTGGAGATCAATAGCAGAGGGTATTTCCAGGTTACGTGAGATGGGTTGTATAACCGGATTAAATACGTTTCCAGAATGGATGGGTCCAGATATGGAACCCTTTACGTCTGCTCTGCGCTCTAAGCTGATGAAGTCTGCGCCATTTAATCTCAGGGCTCCCTTATTGTCCTTGTTGGGAGGCCTGGGATTAAACAGCAAGATTCATGAAGCTACAACCCTTTTAAGCCAGTTGGGGGAGCTAGAGGAGACTAAAACAAAACCTGTCAGGGCAGTAGATAAGGTCAAGGCCAGACAGGAAGAATACAAGCAGAAAATAACAAAGAAGAAAGGGAATGGGGTAGAGAAGACAGGAGGTGAAGAGAAAACCAGGCTAGTTATTTCAAGGAAAGAAATGTGGGTGGACCTATTAAAGGCAGGCGTACCTAAAGATGAGATAGATGGCATTTCTACTGCAGAAATGCTGAAGAGGTGGAAAGATTTAGTAGGTAAAACTGTCAGGGTTAGAAACACTACTCCTAGTGAAGATAACATCAGCCTAGACTTAGAGGAAACAGAACAGACACCTCCTGTTAGCCCCAACCAATTCCCAAAACTGAACGTGAACACAAACCCAAATCCCTTTATCCTGGGGAGGAGTTAGAGAGAATCAGAAAAGGGGATTGGGAGGTTCCTTATCCTTTAGGAAGCGAAGGTGAGTCTCCTGTAATAGCCGTGAGGGCAGTGACAGCAGGAGACCGACGCCCATATGCACCTGTCACTGTATGGTGGGGAAAGTCATCTTCTCCTACACATGTAATGGCTTTAGTTGATAGCGGAGCCAGAGTTACACTTTTGCAAGGAAATCCTTCCCATCACAAAGGAGAATTGATTTATGTAGAAGGTTTGGGAGGGCAAACTACACCAGCAGTTAGGATACGGGTGAAATTGGCTATTGGCAAGGGATCAGGATTTATGACAAATGTTTTGGTTTCAGAGTTACCCGAAAATATTCTTGGGATGGATGTACTTCAAGGTCAGTCAATTCAGACTGAAAGAGGTACATTCACATTCGGGTATCCTGATAAAGCGTATCTGGTAAGGGCGGTGAAGGCTGTGGTCAGAGGTCATGCAAAATGGACCCCTGTCTACATTCCTCCACCAGAGAAGCCAGTCTGTCTCAAGCAGTACAGACTTCCTGGAGGCCACAAAGAAATTGGGGAGACTATTCAAGAACTATTGAGAGTAGGGATCCTTAGACCTGCTGTAAGTCCTTTCTCGTCTCCGGTGTTCCCAGTAAAAAAGCCTAATGGGGCATATAAAATGACTGTGGATTACAGAGGTCTAAACAAAGTGGCACCTCCATTGAAGTCAGCTGTACCAGATATGATCTCAATTGTTGAAAAAAATTGCTAAAGATGCAGGAGAATATCATGCTGTGATAGACCTGGCTAATGCTTTCTTTTCGATTTTAATAGACCCAGAGTGTCAAGACCAGTTTGCTATGGTGTGGGACGGCCGCCAGTACACTTTCACTGTCCTTCCGCAAGGCTATCTTCATTCTCCAACGATTTGTCATAGACCGATTGCCCGAGATTTAAGCACCCTGAATTTGAAAGTCACTGTGTTTCACTACATTGATGACATCATGATATCTGGAACAAAAGAAGATGTAACTGAAGCACTGCACCTGCTGATACATCACATGGAGAACAGAGGGTGGGCTATCAACAAAGACAAAGTCCAAGGACCTGCAACAGAAGTGAAATTCCTGGGAATGATGTGGACTGGGCAACAGAGGAAAATTCCAGAGACAGTTGTGCAAACTATCCAGGCTCTGTCGCCCCCTACTACCAAAGAGGAGGCACAGAAGTTCATTGGAGTTGTGGGGTTCTGGAGATCGTTCATCCCACATCTTGGACTGATTCTGAGGCCTATATATAATGTCACCCGGAAAAAGACTGAGTTCTCATGGGGTTCAGAGCAGCGGACTGCATTCCTGGCTGCTAAAGAAGCTATTTTGCAGCATCAGGGATTAGGACCCGTAAGACAAGGAGTACCATTTCAGCTGGATGTAGTGGAGCAGAATGGTACCATATCTTGGAGTCTGTGGCAGCCAAATGAAAAGAAAGGACTGAGAGCAATACCCATTGGATTTTGGTCCAAACCACTGACAGGGGCACAGAAGAGATACACGCCCCTAGAGAAGTACCTGTTTGGGGCCTACACAGCACTTCAACATGTAGAGACCATTACAGGAAAGGACACAGTCACCATCCATACTGCATTGCCAATAGCAGGATGGGTGAGAGATAATGGACTGATCACTAGGGCAGCTATAGCCCAGAACCAGACACTGATGAAATGGAAGTGGTACCTTCAAGAAAGAGGGGGTATTGCAGCTGGGGATGTTAGAGACATTTCAAAACAGTTGGCAGGGCTTGTTACTTTTACCAGCACCTGGCCAGAAGAAAAAATTCCTGTGCTGCAGTCATCCCCCATTCAAGAGGCTCCACCCTTTGAGTCTCTGTCAGAAGACATGAAGCAGTCAGCATGGTTCACTGATGGTTCAGCCATAGTCGCCTCGTCTGGGCGTAAATGGACAGCAGCAGCCTACAACGCAAGTACAGACACAGTCCTGCAGGAGACCGGAATTGGAGGGTCCAGCCAGTATGCAGAGTTGAAAGCTGTAGTGATGACTCTTCAGGAGGATCCTTCTTCCCATGTCACTATCTACACTGACAGCTGGGCGGTTTTTAAAGGACTGACAACTTGGATGCCCACGTGGAGGTACAATGAATGCATGATTCATGGAAAGGTGGTGTGGGGAGGCAAGGAAGTCTGGGACTGCATCTGGAAGGAAGCTCACTCGCGCACCATAAAAGTGGGGCATGTTGATGCACATGTGCCCCTAGTCCCAGACTTTGAGAACTATAACAGAGTTGCAGATGAAATCGCCAAAGTGAAGGCAGTTGTGCCAATTGATCCTGTCTTGATGAACTTGGCCAACTGGGCCCACAAGCAATCTGGACATTTGGGGCAGAAAGCAACATATGAATGGGCACAGCAGAGAGGCTTGCCCATATCCATGGACATGATAAAGACTGTAATAGGGAACTGTATAGTGTGTGGAGAAGTGCGACAATGGCCATTACAAAAGTACTCCACCGGGTCGATTAAGAGGGGTGAGAGGCCTGCAGAGATATGGCAGATTGACTTCATCGGTCCCCTGCCCCGGGGAAACAATGGACTGAGATATTGTTGCACTGCAGTGGACACCTATTCAGGACTTATGCTTGTTCATCCTTGCAAACGCGCAGATCAAGCCGCAACGCTTCAACTTCTACAGAAACTTGCCGTTGCTTATGGTTGTCCCAAGCAAGTCCAAAGTGATAACGGCTCACACTTCACCGGATCAACAGTACAGCAGTGGGCCAAAGATTCTGGAGTGTACTGGTTGTGCCACATCCCATACCATCCACAGGCTGGTTTGATTGAAAGATACAACGGGCTATTGAAGGACCAGATACGCAAACTTACACCCACACATACACTAAGGGGGTGGGATCGGGTCCTCACACACGCAGTCATGTTGTTAAATTCTAGGCCAGTAGCCAAAAGCACACCATATGAGAGGATGGTAGGGGCTGGGGCACAGATTCCACCGCTGGAGTGCAGAGTTCAGTATTTATGTAAGGTTCCTGAAAAAACAGGGCTTAACAGATACCATGTTACTGCTTCCCATGACATAGAAACCAAGAGTGACGTATCTGAAGCTGAAGCCTATCTAGGAATGGGAGGGAATCTGGCAGGAAGGTTTGAAGTTATATTTGCATTGGCAGATGAGCTTCAAGACAGTGGCTGGGACTCTGACTGGTTAGTGGATACTTCTCAGCAAGAGTGGAAAGTGAGGCTACATAACATAAAACCTTCCAAAATAAACAGCAGTGATCTTCTGGGAAATATCAGTATATTTCCTCTCCTCCCTATTGATGTTCTTTGGGAGGGTCAGAAGTGGGTACAGGCAGGGGGCAAAGTGTTAGTCAGATATCCAGGCAAGAAGCCATTTAGAGGAGAGATCGTAGCTGAAGGGCCTGGATCTACTGTTTATGTATTATTAGAGGGAACAGATAATCCGCTTTGTTTTCCACTCCACAGGCTGTCTCCGATTTGATCCATAGGAAAACCAGAGAAAAGTGATTACAAGATGGAAAGAATGAGGGAAGATCGCAAGAGCTTTGGAGAGGAAGGCCTTTGATGTATTACAAGCCTGGACTTGTTTCTACAGAACTTTAGAATGGACTTTCTAATGAACTTTTTAAGTTAAAAGACTGAAACATCTTCTCAATGACAGAAATTGGAAGTGTTGCATTCAAGGAAAATTAATGTTTAGAATGAGTTTTATTAGTAATGAAGTGATTTTCTATATGGAGTCTGAAAGAAAAAAAATCTAGGGCGGAATGTGTTGCGTTTGTTAAAATATGATTTTTTAAACATCAGACCTAACATTACATGGGAGAAATTACAAGTTCAGTTGATCAGATTACAAACAAGTCTCTGGTATGAGTAGAATTCTCAAACAAATGCTGTTTTCATACAATGGTGTTAGATAACATTCTTGTATTCATATTGACAGTTTGAAGAGGCTATTGTCTCGTCAGCTACAGTAAACAGGTTGAGAGTGTCTATCAGACTGAAAAGAATGACTGTTAGTTTGATGACAGGATTTGGTTTGAGGAGAGAATTGGTAGCAAGCAACAGTCCATTGTCTTTTCAGCTACAGTAAACAGTTTGAGAGGGTGTCTCAACCTGAAAAAAATGACTGTTAGTCGGTTGTTATGGAAACAAGTCTATAAACATTAACTTTGGTCAACAAACTGGGACAAATAAAATGGATGAGTAGAGACACAGAGGGAGACTGGAACACATCATGCTGTAACATCAGGACACACATCATCATGCTTTGAACATCAGAAGCCACTCATGATAGAAGGACAGAACCTGGTCTCCAAGAAGAAATATTGCCAATGGATATCATGAACATACAGTAACAGAAGTTAAGTAACCCTTTAAATGTATTTGTACTGTTAGACTTTAGGCTGTTCTATTTTCTAGGCATTTTGTTTGTTATAGATATCTGTCAGTCTTGTATTGTATTCCTAAGATTGTAATAGTTTTGTACAGCAGCTTTGTATAGTAAAAAGCACATCTATACACTGCAGAAGTCTCAGCTTCCTTGTTATACCACAGAGTAACCTTGCTAGATAGACGCAAAGCAATACAGCTAATAAAGTGTACGCAGCCCCCAATTTTTTTCTTTCAGTATGCTTGACATCATACCTCACTGTATACAGTATCACCAGAAATTGAAAATGCTGGCTAAATAATCCAGGGGGCACAGTGCACATTACACTTGGTCCCATTCAAATCTGTGCATTGTTTTTTTGAACAACATGGATGAATAACATACGCCCTCCTTCTACTACTGTCCAACCATACTGCTCACAAGGAGGCAAATACTTAATTGCTTTAATCAAAATTCAAAACGGGGTGTGAGAGACAGGCCACACAGAGCCCGGACAACTCCAACCTCCTCTGAAAGGTACCAAACAAAAACTCTGCAGCTCTGCCATGTAATATTGCAGCAATGTGCCACCTTCTTTGTAGTTAGAAAGACTGGGCCCAAACTGACCCGCCAGTTGCAATCTATTCGAGGAGGGGAGACTGGAGTAGTAACTGTTGGGATGTGTTGTTGTGATTAATGGCATGCCATCATTTACAACAACACAAGCCCACAACAACAGAAGCCACCAGCTACTACTCTAGTCTCTCTACCTTGAGTAGCTGGCTAGTAGGTCTGGGCTTGATTATTAAAAAAAAAAAAAAAAAAACAGTGTAATTGTGGGCTTGTGTTTTTGAGAGTGGCAATATTCCTCTCCAATGAGTCTTCATTCACATCAAAACAAGAGGCCATCTGTAGCTTCTGTCTCCTGAATAGCTGACAGCTGGGTTTGGACTCTTTCTTGTCCATTATTTTTCAGAGACATATTTTCTCTACAAGGGAATCAGGGAGGTGGTTTCAGTGTTGGCTGCAGCTTCCCCAAAGGAATAATTATAAATTGGGCTTCAACCTGGGGCGAAACTACAGCCAGCACTGTAATATAATTTTATTTCAAAACCACTGCACAGATTTCAATGTGACCAAGGGCCTTAATTTAACAATTACAAGATACTATTGCACTATTCTCACCTTGAAATCCTACCAATAATAGCGCTATTTTGCAGGCTAACAATTGTCAGCCTGCCAAGCAAGCTACTTCATTTAGACTTGGCCTACATATTTGATAGACAACCCACTGGCTAACCTACATATCTGCTGCTTATTGAAAGGCAGTAGCTTAATACTGTTGGCCTGCAAAATAAATGCTGTAACTTGCAGGATCTCTAGGAGAAGATTAGATTCACAAAAGTGTCCGCAAGAAAGCTGTATACAGTGAGACATAAAGAGTGTATATAAGGGTGCTCTGAAAAGCAGGACCAGGCAGATAATGTCTATTTTGAGTAGAGGTATTCAAATGATGAGGTCTTTAAACACTTAGGGAGCACTCAAAGAGGGGAGCAATCTCTAGTAAAAGACAAAAGGATTAAAAACACTTACAGGATATAAGAATGAAGGGAGCATTTCACGTGTTTTTAACATCAATGCCACCTATCAGTGCCCATTAGTGCCACCTATGAGTGCAGCCTCATCGGTGCCTCTCGATCAGTGCCCGCCAGTGTCGCCTCATCAGTGCCCATCAGTGACACCTATCAGTGCTCATGAGTGCAGAATATCAGTGCTCATCAGCGCGCATCAATGAAAAAAATTACCTTTTTGAAAAATTTTATAACAAACTATGAAAACTGTTTTTTTTTAATTTTGCTCTTCTTCTTTTTGTTTAGCAAAAAAAAAAAAAAAAAACAGTGGCGATTAAATACCATCAAAAGAAAGCTCTATTTGTGCGAAAAAAAATATAACAATTTCATATGGGTAGAGTGTTGCATGAACGCACAATTGTCATTCAAAAAATGACTGTGCTGAAAGCTAAAAATTGGCCTGGGCAGGAAGGGGGTACATGTGCCCAGTAAGCAACTGGTTAAATTAACCTGTAATTATCAATTGACCTTTAGAGGATCACTTTATGGCTTCATGCACACGAACATATGAAAAACGAATGAAAAACGCTACTCATATGCTGCCTCTAAAGTAAGTCTATGTGCACTTTTCTTTCTACGTTTATGCATTTAGATGCGTAGTTATGAGTGTAAATTAATTCTGTTGGCTAGAATATTTGTTCTAGACAAAAAAATGTATTTATGTGAATAAGGGAGGTTGATTTACTAAAGGCAAATATACTGTGCACTGCAAGTGCATTTGCTTCAAAGCTTAGTAAATGAGGTAAAGCTCCACTTCGCAAAGAATACCCAATCACATGCAAAGAAAATAAAAAAAACAGCATTTTAGCTTGCACACGATTGAATGAAAGAAATCAGCAGAGCTTCCCCTTCTTTACTAAGATCTAGAGCTACTGCACTTGCAGTGAACAGTATATTTGCCTTTATTGCATTAGATAACCTACAGCAACTTTCAGTGTCATAAAGAAAATGTCAGATGCCCCTAGCAGCAGCATTGTTTTCTGCTCATGTGCATGACTCCGCACGAAATGGGCAAGAGCGCATGCTTTTGGTAATTTGATCACCCAGCTTTCCTGCTAGACAGCAATAAGACAGGGTGACATCACCATTCAAATCTTAGAAGTATTGAAATCTAAGGCAGAGGGTTTTTTTTCTTGCAAAAACATTATTTTTAAGTTTTTTTTATAAAGCGATTTGTATTTTAGGGGTGTTAATAAAGCAGATTTTGCAATGTCCATGGTCAAGTTTATGTAGCACCCTCTAGCTTAGTGTGCTAGGTGTAGATAGTTTTTTTTTTTTTTTTTTGTAAGCTGTAGAGTAGGTAAATTTTGACTTGGCTAGCAGCCAAGCCTGAGTTGAATCTGGGTCAGGGATGAGTGACTCGGGGAAGCTAGATGACTCATCAAGCAGCACCTCTAGTAACTCCTCCGTTTCTCTGGAGCCTTGGAGCAACTTCCAGAAGTAGAGGGTGGAGTCTAGGAGGAGCTGCTTGGAGTATTGAGGAGGGCCTAGCCATCCCCAGCAGGTGGGCAGGCAGGGGGCGTGCACCTCTTAAATACTCTTGGGTCATGCCAGCAGGGGCAATCGGGTGGAAGATGGAGAAGGAGTGCTGAGGAGGCTGTTGGTGGCTCTTGAGGGTGCCCCCCTAATCTGGGGGGGGGGGTGACCTTACGTCTGGGGCTTGGGTGCTGGAGGGATCCTTGAACAACATGTGGAGAAATCCTGTCCTGGATGCACGGGAGCAGGTGTGAAGACAGTGGGAGAGAGTCAGCACGTCCAGGAATTTTTCAGGGGAAGACAGCCGGGTGTGCTGGTGAGTGTGCAGTCTGGGAGGACCGTGATGTCAGTCTGGGAGGACTGAGGAGAGTAGCTAGGAGGGCTAGTAGTGCCTGAAGAGGTAGTGCTGGGATCCTTAGCCACAGGGATGTAAACTGGACACTGACTTTGCTACACATTTAAAGGGGCCTCGGGTTTCTGACTATAACAGGCTGTTGCTTCAAGATCTGACTGATCTGAGTGCTGTGTCAGGATTTTTGTCATGTGTGCCAGTGAAGTTCTGCAAGTAAGTGTGCTGGAGGTAGCGGAGGAGTGTATATAGACTGTATATAGGAAAGTTGTCCCTGAAGTTTTGCTGAAAGTTCTCTAAAGTCAAGTGGGCATCCCATAATACCCCTAATCCCTATCCAAGTTGTATCCCCTCAATAAAAATACAAAAACAAGCACTGGACTGTTTGTTGACTCTGGGAGCCTGTGAAAATTTGGTGTGCCTGGCTGTTCAGGATGGGGGATCCCAGTTCACCAGTGGCTTCTATGTGGGGGTGCGCTACATGGTTTAGGATTAGGTGACCCCCATTGTCATTTAGTATGGAACTGCTGGGGAGAAGGACAAGTTTGTTAAGTTATGGTATGGTATGTTATTGCACTCAGCTGAGTGATTGAATTGATTTCCATCTTACTTGGGAACTTCTTTAGCTGTTGTCAATACACTATAAGGCAGGTCATAGATGGTGTGAATTTCGTTCCTGCAACCATGGGATATTCGCACTATTCCTCCATCAACACAGACAATTCTGACAGCAGAATCCATTTTGCCAAGCCAGTGTCTGCTCCCAGCGGTCAGGGAAAGCCATCCCCGCTGGGAGAAGACCGTGATTATTGCTAGCGGTTATAGCAGCCGCTAGTGATAATCGCGAGTGAATCCGGCAGGCTGATTGTACCAAAGTTGATAGATTGATCAACTTGGTACATTCAGCCTTCCCACACAAGGTTCAAATCTCTGCCGGTTCCAGCTGAACTGGCAGAGTTTAGAACCATCTATGCTTGCCCTAAGTAACTTGATAGTTGTACAGAAAAGTCAAAATCAAACTGAACAACAGGCCACTGGACAACAGGCATCCAATGCTTATACATAGTTTGGCTGTGGTCATAGTTATGGCTCTGCTTTAACATAATTTCCTTAATTCCTTTTTAGAAGCAGTTTTCTAAACCAGAATGGACAGTATTTGTTAAATCGCCACTGAAATGGAAAAATCTACATGAAATTCATGTTCTTCTACATCACCCCCACTTGTGAGCTTTTGATGCTCTTCAATAATAACAACAGAGTAATTTCATCGCACAGTAAATCACTTTGCCACTTGGACTTGCCTCAAAGCCAAGAAGCACCGCAAACCAATAAACCCCCCTTCCCCCCCGAACTAACTTCCTGGTGATAATACTGAAATTTACGGAGGTTTTATCTCCTGTGTAACTGGCCAGACATATGGGAAATAAAAATTTTATGCCTGTGAATGCAGAGAGAGCAGAGATGGGCTAGCCTGGCTATCATAAAGCTGGCTGCACACTGACAGCCTGAATGTTGGGGATATTGAGCAAGTGAGGGGGTGTCTTAACAACTGGGGGCATAAAAAAATGAAAGAAATATAAGAATGTATGCAGGAAATCTTATGTGTGAGGGTTTATTATTCCTAGGCTTTTGCATTCAATATGTTAGATGCTTAAATTTAAAAGCAATTCTAAAACTTTATGAAGTCAATGGAAATCTTTATGCAGCAACTTCTTCAATGCAGATCAGCTCTTTTGTCAACAATGAGCGATGACTTATGCCACAATTGTTTTTTTATTTATCATATTATTAGTTATAAGGGTACACTTGCATTGCCTACTAGCAAATATATGCACTTCTAATTCTCAAATACATCACAACAAAATTTCAGAAAAATATATTTTCTTTATCTTACATCATGAGACACAGAGCCTTAATGGGTATATAGGCACCTTCAGGTGATGGACACTGGTATACGCAATACAGGAAGTTCACTCCCCTATATCTCCTCCTTCCAGGAGTACCTCACTTTTTTCGCCAGTGTCTAAGGTGTTGGTCACAAGTTAAGATGTGCTCTGAAGAGCTCCACTGGAGGGATCCGTGTGGATTTACAGCCTCCATAGACCGGATCCATCCAAAGTGCCACTGCGGTGAAGGTGGATGGTACCTGGGCCTCGTATACGAAGCACGAGGTTTGCCTGTAATGCCTCTCTTTGCAGGGCTGGACCCCAGGACCCAGAACTTTTTGGTCATGCCTACCTTATCTTAAGTTTTTTCTGGAGGGGTGCTAATACATGTCCAAGGGAGTGGAACCCCTACAAAGGGACCCGGTCCTTGAATGTTTGCTAACGCAGCCTGCCGTGATAGGTGATGTTTGGATCTGTCTGTTACAGCAGTATCCTGCAGTGTGGATAAGGTAAGGGAAGAAGCATAGGAACTATAAAAAGTCCACCTATGGCTTTTTTCCATGAGTAAAAATGTTGTATGACTTAAAATCTCCACTAGAGGGAGTAAGTACACAGACCTTGGTACGTTGCTCTCAGTCAGCTCTGGTCCAGCTAAAAAAGCGTGTGTGTAGTCTCAGCAGCCAGCGGGAGTTCTTAATTGAACAAATGGCATGTTCCTCTCCCCCCTGGGGGAACTAAGAAGTGGAGGGTACAGCAGCAGTCTGTAACACAAAAAGTCATTATATTGTTGAGGGATGAGCCCAACGCCCCCCGGTTCGGTTCGCACCAGAACCTGCGAACGGACCAAAAGTTTGCATGAACGTTAGAACCCTATTAATTACAATGGACGCGAACGTTCGAAATCTAAAGTGCTATTTATAACAGCCAATATGCATGTTATTGTCCTAAAAAGGGTTTGGGGACCCGGGTCCTGCCCCAGGGGAAATGTATCAATGCAAAAAGAAGTTTTAAAAACAGACGTTTCTTCTGGAGCACTCATTTTAATGATGCATAAAGTGAAAAAAAAAATTCCTTTAAATATCGTACCTGGGGGGTGTCTAAAGTATGCCTGTGAAGTGGCATGTGTTTCCCATGTTTAGAACTGTCCCTGCACAAAATGACATTTGTAAAGGAAAAAAAGCCATTTTACCACTTAAGTCCCGGACCAATTTTGCGATTCGGCACTGCGTCGCTTTCACTGACAAATAGAGCTTTCTTTTGGTGGTATTTGATCACCTCTGTGGTTTTTATTTTTTGCACTATAAACAAAAATAGAGCAACAATTTTGAAAAAAATGCAATATTTTTTACTTTTTGCTATAATGAATATCCCCAAAAAAATATATAAAAAAACATTTTTTTCCCTCAGTTTAGGCCGATACGTATTCTTCTACATATTTTTGGTAAAAAAAATCGCAATTAGAGATTATTGATTGGTTTGCGCAAAAGTTATAGCGTTTACAAATAGGGGATAGTTTAATAGCATTTTTATTAATATATTTTTTTTACTAGTAATGGCGGCGATCAGCTATTTTTATTGTGACTGCGACATTTTGGCGGACACATTGGACATTTTTGACACATTTTTGGGACCATTGTCATTTATACAGCAATCAGTGCTATTTAAATGCACTGATTCCTGTGTAAATGACATGACTGGACATTAGGCAGATGCCTGTGTTGCACAAATCAACTACACAACACCAGCAATGAGGGGGTAGATTCAGGTGTATGCTGTGCAGTGTGCAGGAGGCACACTACACCCACTATAACAGCGCTAGGTTAGGAAGCAAAGCAAAGCTAACACTGTCCCTGCCTATCCTGCTCTCTCCCTGAACACTACACTCACTGTAACAGCGCTATCTAAAGAAATATAAAGCACAGCTGACACTGTCCCTGCCTATCCTGCTCTCTATGAACGCCGCACAACACTACACAAGGCCGCCGCACTGGTTGCCTTATATAGTGTGGGGCGTTTACTAAACCCCCCTGAGCTATAATTGGCCACATGCATCCTGTCTGTGGGCAATTATGGCTCTCCTCGCTGCCGGCGCTGTGATTGGCCAAGCATGCGGGGTCACAGTGCATGCTTGGCCAATCATCAGCCAGCAATGCACTGCGACTGGCGCAGTGCATTGTGGGCTGTTCGTATCACACGAATTTGATGCGAACGGCCCACAAAGTTCTGGTTTCGACGAACGGACGAACGGCCGATGTTCGATTCGAACATGGGTTGTCAGTTACCTGCCTTTTTAAAGTAATTTCTGCACCCCAAGCCTTTTTCTACATACTTGTTTCATCGCCAGAGGGCGATCGCAGAGTCTCCTCTTCAACGGGCCTGCATTTGCAGACCTGAATGCAGTCCTCGCGCGCGGACTGGTGTTCATTTGAAACAAGGGGGTGGATTAATGGCGAAGGGGCATGGCTTAGGTGGCGCCGTGTGCAGGACGTAGCATCCATGTGGAGCACACAGTGCAGACGCTGAGGAGGCCAAGAGCAGGCTCACACCCGAGGCTTGTTACAGACTGCTTGTTAAAAACAGACGCTGACTCCGTCATAATATCTCTATCAGAACAATTGAAGAGATGGAAGTCTGAAACACACAGGACACAGGAGCACTGGGGCACGTAAGGGATGTATACAGGCATTTCCAGTACAGGAAATATACATTGTGACTCAGCACCAAGCTGATCTTTATAGCGGCATTGCTTTTGCTCAGCAAGTAGTGTATTTATTTAGTGCCTCTGTTTTTGTGCTTAGCATTATGGCTTCCAAAAGAGATACCACAAAGGTACCAAAAAATCCACCCCCAGGCGCTAGGAATTCCAGCCATGCCTCCACACTTTCATCCTCTCTTGATATACCAGATATGGCAAGCCATTGGAACCAATTGGTGGTGCAGCTGCTTCTCACACTTCAGCCCCTGTATACATGACTGAAGATGCATTTTCCTCCGCCCTGCAGGGCCTAGAAGGAAGATTAGTGTCTTTAATCGCATCTTCCATCCAAAAGGATAGGAAGCGTGCTAGATCCCCCTCCCCACCTCAGACCCTTTACCAAGGGAACAGTGGGTACAGGATGAGGTGTTCCCCCTCAGGCGATCAGGAGGAAAAACAAACCGATTTTTCCTCTGCGGAGGAAACAACAGTAGATGAGCGCTTTTCAGCCTCGAAATCTGAGAAATTGCTGGTACAATGGCTCTGTGTGTATCACACACACTGCACAAGCTTTGATCTGAAATGCCGACGGCTCTCTAACAAAGTTCCGCCTCCTAGCCGGCTCCTGTGAGATAGACGGAACACTGATCCAATGCAGTGAAATTTAATCAGTGTATTATAGAAGCCATGAGACAGTCTATGAGGCAGGACTTTGTTACAGTGGCCGCCCGGGAGATTCCAATCCAAGCTTCGTGACAGCAGGAGATCGTTGGCGCTCTGTGTAATCCAGGGACACTGGCTGGCTGCAATTTGTGCGCACTGGCTGGCTGTAATTGGTGGGCACTGGTAGGCTGCATTTGGTGGGCACTGGTAGGCTGCATTTGATGGGTACTGGTAGGCTGCATTTGATGAGCACTGATAAGGCTGCATTTGATGAGCACTGATAAGGCTGCATTTGATGGGCACTGATAAGTAGACATGTGCAATTCGTTTAGTTACGAATTCGTTTTCCGTTCAAATTCGATATATTCGTTCATTCGTTATCGTACGAATGAACGAATGGTTTACTAAAAATTCTAACGAAAAACGAACTATCGAAACGAACGAATATGAAAAACGACGAAAATACGAAATAATTAAATTAGAAACAACGAAAATACCGAACAAAGATTCAAAAATAACGAAAATCAAAATGAACGAAAAAATTCGTACATTCGTAACTTTTTTTTTTTTTTGTTTGTTGATTCGTCATTTTCCGTGTCTCTTACAATGGCACTGCTTAACGTGCTTCGAATGGATTCGTAAATTCGTTACTTTTTTTTGTTAGTTGATAAACGTGGTTGGGTCAGAGGCACTGTTTTGGTGGATTTTTGAGTTAAGTTCTGACTTGTGAGAGAGAAATTCTTTGTTTCTTAAACATGTAATAGCATACACGTTACATAAAATTATGAATTATGCTCCGATTACGAATCTACGAAAATAATGTTACGAAAGTACGAATAAATCAATCTTACGAAAGTACGAATGTAACTAAATCTACGAAAATACGAATGCGTCCGAATACAAAATATAACGAAAATACGAAAATACGAAAATACGAATTTCGAATAAACGAAAATTAGACTTACAGAAAAACGAATCAACGAAAAAATAACTCTTACGAAAATACGAACGAGTCCGAATACGAACACTGACGACTTCCGAAATTACGAATCGTTACGAATCAACGGAAAGGAACAGAAACGAAACGAAACTAAACAAATTTTTCTATTGTGCACATGTCTACTGATAAGGCTGCATTTGATGGGCACTGATAATCTGCATTTGGTGGGCACTGGTAGGCTGTATTTGATGGGCACTGATAAGGCTGCAATTGGTGGGCACTGGTAGGCTACAATTGGTGGGCACTGGTAGGCTGCATTTGATGGGCACTGGTAAGGCTGCATTTGATGGGCACTGATAAGGCTGCATTTGGTGGTCACTGATAATCTGCATTTGGTGGGCACTGGTAGGCTGCATTTGATTGGCACTGGTAGGCAACATTTAATGGGCATTGATAAGGCTGCAATTGGTGGGCACTGGTAGGCTGCATTTGGTGGGCACTAGTAGGCTGCATTTGATGGACACGGCACTGGTAGGCTGCATTTGGTGAGCACTGATAAGCTGCATTTGATGGGCACTGGAAGGCTACAATTGGTGGGCACTGGTAGGCTGCATTTGATGGGCACTGATAAGGCTGCATTTGGTGGGCACTGATAATCTGCATTTGGTGGGCACTGATAATCTGCATTTGGTGGGCACTGGTAGGCAACATTTAATGGGCATTGATAAGGCTGCAATTGGTGGACACTGGTAGGCTACAATTGGTGTGCACTGGTAGGCTGCATTTGACGAGCACTGATAAGGCTGCATTTGACGAGCACTGATAAGGCTGCATTTGACGAGCACTGATAAGGCTGCATTTGATGGGCACTGATAAGGCTGCATTTGATGGGCACTGATAAGCTGTATTTGGTGGGCACAGGTAGGCTTTATTTGATGGGCACTGGTAGGTTACATTTGATGGGCATTGATAAGCTGTATTTGGTGGGCACTGGTAGGCAACATTTGATGGGCACTGAAAAGACTACAATTGGTGGGCACTGGTAGGCTGCAATAGGTGGGTACTAGTAGGATGCATTTGGTGGGCACTGGTAGGCTGCATATGTTGGCCACTGGTAGGCTGCATATAGTGGGCATTGGTAGGCTGCATTTGGTGGGCATTGGTAGGCTGCATTTGGTGGGCATTGGTAGGCTGCATTTGGTGGGCACTAGTAGGCTGCATTTGATGGGCACTGGTAGGCTGCATTTGTTGGGCACTGGTAGGCTGCATTTGTTGGGCACTGGTAGGCTGCATTTGTTGGGCACTGGTAGGATGCATTTGGTGGGCACTGGTAGGATGCATTTGGTGGGCACTGGTAGGCAATATTTGATGGGCACTGGTAGGCTGCATTTGATGAGCACTGATAAGGCTGCCTTTGATGGGCACTGATAATCTGCATTTGGTGGGCACTAGTAGGCTGCATTTGATGGACATGGCACTGGTAGGCTGCATTTGGTGGGCACTGATAAGCTGCATTTGATAGGCACTGGAAGGCTACAATTGGTGGGCACTGGCAGGCTGCATTTGGTGGGCACTGGCAGGCTGCATTTGGTGGGCACTGGTAGGCTGCAATTGGTGGGCACTGGTAGGCTGCAATTGGTGGGCACTGATGATGCTGCAATTGATCCATTGATCTCTGGTATCAATTCAGTAGTCTCTGACCATCTCTTGTATCATGTCCACAGTCTCTGTCAAGAAAGGCGTCCCGGGTCCCCGACTGCCGGTAGGAGAGTTGGCCACAGGGGGTCTGATTGGTCCGCTCCGTGTCCCCAGTGGAAGAGCCGCTCAGCGCGCGCGTGGGCGCGCGGGGGCGCGCACGGACGGGCGGGAGCGCGCACGCACGCCGCGTGATTCTGTTTGGCGCCAGGAGCGCTATTTAAAGGAGATCTTGGCCATGCCATCTTGCTGTCCGGTCTACAGCGTTCCAGTGACCCCCAGCTACCAGCTATCCTTGTGCTACCTGACTTCTGTTACCTGATTCCAGTACCCGGCTTGTTCCTGACCTCCCGTGCCTGCTGCCTGTCTCCGACCCCGGCTTGTCCCGACATCTCTTCTGCCGGTTCCTTGTTGCCCGCCTGTTACCGACCCGGTCTGCTTCACGACTACGCCTTGCCTGCTGATTTTGTACCGCACCTGCCCGCCAGTGTTTGACCTGTGATCTGCTACCGTTCCGGACTCCAGTCTCTTCCGGCTACCTGCAGTTCCCATCTGCCAGCCTGCCGCTAAAGGGTTCCTGCCCTAGTCCACTACTGGTCGTCCTACAGCATTCCAGACGTCTGGACCAGCCCTACATCTGTAACCTGCCAGGCACTTGTGCCCCTTTGTGCTCCCGAGCCCCTGTCTGCTCTACCAGGGGTTCCCGAGCCGGAGGTATAAGAGACGCCGCTCCCTGCATTCGTGGGCTCAGCCACCAGGTATGTGACAGTACCGGACAGCCATGTCCGAGCCCACGCAGGGAGCTGCTCCAATGGACGAACTGTGTCGCCACCTGGCTGGCCTAACCCAGGCAGTGAAGAGTCTTCAGGAAGGCTATACCCGGCTAGAGGAACGTGTTCAGGTCCTATCTACAGTTACATCACCTTCATCTGGGACTTCCGCTGCTCCTTCCGTAGTGATGATGCCGCCTGAACCCAAGGTTCCCACTCCTGAGCGGTTTTCTGGGGACCGTAGTAAATTTTGAGCTTTCCACAATGCTTGTGAACTCTTCTTTGCCCTGCAGCCCAGGACTTTCTCTCTTGAATCCACTAAAGTAGGCTTCGTCATTTCCCTGCTATCAGGGGACCCACAAGCCTGGGTCCATCGGCTTTTGGAGCAGAAGGATGCCGCCCTTGACAACTTGAACTCCTTTTTTCACCCTATGTCTCAGCTTTACGAAGACCCGCAATTAACAGCAACTGCAGAGACGGCCCTGCATTCCCTGCAGCAAGGCCGCAGACCAGCGGAGGATTATGCGTCTGAGTTCAGGCGTGTGAGTTCCGATACCAACTGGAACGACTCCGCCCTGCGGTACCAGTTTCGCACGGGTCTCTCTGAGCCACTGAAAGATGAACTGGCCCGAGTGGACACACCAGAGACTTTAGATGCGCTCATGTGTCACGCCCCCTGGTAGTGGTGAGTCTGGTTAGCAGAGAAGGGCCTCCCTTGCGGCTCCCGCTCGCCGGTCCCCTGATGATGGGACAGTAGGACCAGGAGTCAGGAGGGGCACAGGTGCCTGGCAGGAATGGTAAGACCGGTACAGGAGCTTCCTGGATCAGCTCAGCGGGTGAGGTATGTAGGTCTCTGCAGGTAAGCAGGTTCTGTAGGCAGACTGGAACAACAGGCAGACTTGGATCTGTATGCAGACTGGAACAACAGGTAAGCTGGATCTGTGTGCAGGCTGGAACAACAGGCAGACTTGGATCTGTATGCAGACTGGAACAACAGGTAAGCTGGATCTGTGTGCAGGCTGGAACAACAGGTAAGCTGGATCTGTGTGCAGGCTGGAACAACAGGCAGACTTGGATCTGTATGCAGACTGGAACAACAGGTAAGCTGGATCTGTGTGCAGGCTGGAACAACAGGCAGACTTGGATCTGTATGCAGACTGGAGCAACAGGTAAGCTGGAGAGGTCAAACGGGCCGGGTCAGGTATCAGGCTGGAAGCACAGTACAGGTGGAGAAGACAAGAGGATGGTCACAGACAAGCCAAGGTCGATACACAGGGACAGAGCGGATGGTCAAGGATAGCCGGGTCAGATACAGGTAAACAGACTTCAGATCAGGTTTAAGCACAGAACATTGTAGAGCAGACAGCGGGGACCGTCAGTGACAGAAGGGTTTAAATAGCCTCATTGGCGCCAATGGAGGCGCGCACCCGTCCGCGCACGCTCGCCCCCGTCTGCGGGCGCGCGGGCGCGCGCGCTCGCGCATGCGCAATGGCAACCGAGAACGGGAACCAGGGATGCTGAGGCGCCGATTACTGGCAGGATCACCAGGTCGCCGGCCACGGATGGAGCCTTCATGACATTGCCCCCCCCTAAGGGGCAGCCTCCGGATGCCCCTCGGGGCAAATTTCTCAGGATGGGCTCTCTTAAAGGACTGAACTAGACTCTTAGCGTGGATGTTCTCCTCGGGCTCCCAAGAGTTTTCCTCGGGGCCGTACCCCTTCCACTTGATTAGAAACTGGTTTTGGTTCTGCCTTCTTCTGACGTTAAGGATGGCTTCCACCTCGAACTCCTCTTCCCCGTCCACCATGACTGGGTCAGGAGGGATGGCCCTCCGGTTGGGGAAAGGGTTACTGACCGAGGGTTTCAGCAAGGACACATGGAACACCGGGTGAATCTTCAGAGAATCCGGAAGTTCTAATTCATAAGCCACCTCGTTGATTCTCCTCTTGACTGGGAAGGGGCCCAAGAACTTGGGGCCCAGTTTCCGTGAAGGGCAAGCCAATTTTAAGTTGGAGGTAGATAGCCATACGGTTTCGCCCGGGACAAGCACCAGTTCCCCCCGTCTCTTTTTGTCAAACACGGTTTTGTTGTACTCCTGGGCCCTGGTCATGGTTTCTTGGAGAAGTTGGTTGTTGGTGGAAAAGAACTGGATCCGTTCTTGGACTGCTGGCACAGTGCAGTCAGGAAGCGAGTTAGGCAGGAATGCCGGGTGATACCCATAGTTAGCGAAAAAAGGGGGTCTGTTTGGTGGCGGAGTGGGTGGCGTTGTTATACGGGAAATCCAGTCATCTTGGGCAAAGGAGGAGAAACAGCGCAGGTACTGCTCTAGGGTCTGATTGGTCCGCTCCGTCTGCCCATTAGACTGAGGGTGGTAGGCAGATGAGAGAGCGAGTTCAATATCCAAGGACTGGCACAGGGACCTCCAGAATCGAGAGGTGAATTGCACCCCTCGGTCCGAGACGATGTTAGCCGGGACCCCATGAAGGCGGACAATTTCCCTGATAAAGACCCGTGCCGTCTCTGGAGCTGAGGGGGCCCCCTTCATAGGGATAAAGTGAGCCATTTTGGATAGGCGATCGATGATCACGAAGATCGTCGTGTGGCCCTCTGCTGGGGGTAACTCCACGATGAAATCTAAGGAGATCATCCTCCAGGGACGATCTGGGACAGACAGAGGCTTAAGGAGACCCCAGGCCCTGGTCTTGGGATTCTTGTTCCGGGTGCAGGTAGGGCAAGTGTCCACAAATTTTTTACAGTCGGCCCGCAGTTGAGGCCACCAGAAGGTACGCTGTACCAAGTCGGTGGTCTTAGCGACACCGAAGTGACCAGCCAAAGCGTGGTCATGGCATAGCTCCATAGCTGTTACCCGGAGTTGTTCTGGGGTGTAGATCTTGTCCCCGTACCAGAGTAGACCATCCTTCTCCTGTAGCTGGGTTTCAGAAGTGGGCCTTTGCCCTGCTGAGGCACGTTTGAATCGGGACAGTAAGTCCTCTTGAAGGAGGAGGAAGTTTCCAGGGGCCAGAATAGTGTCAGGGGAGGTTTCTTCCTGGTGCTTGTGGTACATCCTGGACAGGGCGTCTGGTTTGACATTCTTGGATCCGGGCCGATATGTCACGTGAAAGGTGAAACGAGAAAAGAAAAGTGCCCATCTGGCTTGTCTGGGTTTCGATCTTTTTGCTGACTTTAAATATTCCAGATTCTTGTGGTCGGTAAATATTAAAATGGGGTGAGAGGCCCCCTCCAGGAGGTATCGCCATTCCTCCAGGGCAGCCTTGATCGCCAGTAATTCCCGGTCGCCCACATCATAGTTCCTCTCGGCCGAGGACAGTTTGCGGGAGAAGAAGGCGACTGGGTGCAGCAGGGACTTGTCCCCCTGCCTCTGGGATAGGATAGCTCCCACCGCGATTTCGGAGGCATCAACTTCCAGGGTAAAGGGTAGAGAGGAGTCCGGGTGCCTGAGGATGGGTGCCGAGGTGAACAGAGCCTTGAGGGCATCAAAGGCCTCCTGGGCCTCGGAAGACCACCGAAACCGGGTCCCTTGCTTGGTCAGCTGGGTGATGGGTGCCACAATGGCGGAAAACCCTCTGATAAACTTACGGTAAAAATTGGCGAAGCCAATAAACCGTTGGATGCCCTTTTTGTCTGCCGGAGTGGGCCATTCCAAGATGGCAGAGATCTTCTGGGGATCCATTTTGATGCCTGTACTTGAAATGATCAGTCCAAGGAAGGGAATACTCTCCTGTTCAAACTGGCATTTTTCTGCCTTGGCATACAGACCTTGGATACGGAGCCGTCCCAGGACCTCCTTGACATGTCTGCGGTGAGTTTCTAGGGAGGAGGAGAAGATCAAGATATCGTCCAGATATACCACGGCAAACAAGTCCAGGAAGTCCCGAAGTACATCGTTAATGAAGTATTGAAAAGTTGCGGGGGCATTGCATAGGCCGAAGGGCATCACGAGATATTCGTAATGCCCATAACGTGTCCGAAAGGCCGTCTTCCACTCATCCCCATCTTTAATTCGAACCAGGTTGTAGGCCCCCCGAAGGTCAAGTTTCGTGAAGATGGTGGCCGTGCCAAGCCTCTGGAATAGTTCAGGGACCAATGGGAGAGGATAACGGTTCTTGACCGTTATGTTGTTCAGCTCTCTATAGTCCACACAGGGCCGAAGGGTGTGGTCCTTCTTCTCCACGAAGAATATGCCCGCACCCGCAGGAGAGGTAGATGGACGGATGAAGCCCTTTCGGAGGTTTTCCTCAATGTATTCCTTTAACTTGCCTTGTTCCACCTCTGTCAGGGGGAAGACCCTTCCAAAGGGAATCTCCGCTCCAGGAAAAAGCTTGATGGGGCAATCATAAGCCCTATGAGGTGGGAGCACCTCTGCTGCCTGTTTACTGAAGACATCCAGGTATTCGTGGTAGGCTTGGGGAATAGCCTGACGGAGGTCCACCTCAGAGTCCACACTTAGCAGAGTAGCCAACTGGGAGGAATTAGAGGGTCTGCAAGACATCTGACAATATAGAGAGGAGAAGGAGACCATCCCAGTGGCCCAGTCGATAACTGGGTTGTGGGCCTTCAGCCACGGCATGCCCAGGATTATAGGGGATAATGGAGAGGAGATAATGTCCATACATAGAAGTTCCTGGTGGTTGCCCGAGATGGACATGGGCAGTGGGGTGGTCTCTTGCGTAACCGGGCCCGAACGGATGGAGGAGCCATCCGCCAAGTAAACTGACAGTCCCTGGGCCTTAGACTGGAGGGGAATCCGGTGTTGGGCAGCAAATGACGAGTCCATGAAGCAGCTGCATGCCCCGGAATCAATAATGGCGGGTACCTGGAGGGTTCTTCCCGGAAGCTGCAACGAGACAGAGAGGGCAAGGTGAGAGGAGACCTGGGTTGAGGAGTCCATAGAGCTAGCAGGCATGAGAGGGCACTTACGAGCCTTGGCCGGACAGTTCCTTACGTAGTGCCCGGGCTCACCGCAGTAGAGGCACAAGTTGTTGACCCGACGACGTTGACGTTCCTCTGAGGTTAGAGAGGGCCTCAAGAGCCCCAGCTGCATGGGCTCTGAGGAATCAGGAAGAGGTGCAGGCCGATGGGCCGAGCCGGTCTGCAGGTGACTTGGGGCTTTGGGGAGCATCCAGGTAGGACGAGAGAAACCGGATGCACGTTCCGTCCTGCGTTCCCTGAGTCGTCGGTCAATCTGAATGACCAGGTTGATCAGAGTGTCCAGGGTCTGGGGCACCCCAACTCTTGCCAGCTCGTCCTTTAGTGCCTCAGAAAGTCCTAGGCGGAACTGGTGACGCAGAGCCGCGTCGTTCCACTGGGTATCCGCACCCCAGCGCCTAAAGTCCGCGACATAATCTTCCACGGGCCTTCGCCCCTGCTGGAGGGTGCGCAGAGTGGTCTCTGCGGTTGCGGAGAGTTGGGGATCTTCATAGAGTTGAGCCATGGTATCAAAGAATGAAGTAAGACTGGCCAATGCGGGGTCCTTCTGCTCTAGGAGGCGGTGGGCCCAGGTCCGCGGGTCTCCGGAAAGTAGGGAGATCACGAAACCCACCTTGGTGGCTTCCAGGGAGAAAGTACGTGGCTGTAGTGCAAAGAACAGTTCACAGGAATTACGGAAGTCCCGAAAGAGGTTGCGGGCACCCGAGAATCTCTCAGGGATTGGTACCCGGGGCTCTGGAGGGAGCATTACCACCGACGAACCTGGACTTCCCCCAGGTGGGGCTGTTGGTGGTAGGCCAGCACCCGTTCTTCCAACCGGGTGTATCCCTGCTGGAGATTCTTTACCGCCTCGGTCAGTCCCGCCAGGTGTTGGCACAGTCCTTCCATAGGAGAGGCCCCATGCTCAGACTCAGACATGGCTGTCTGCTACTGTCACGCCCCCTGGTAGTGGTGAGTCTGGTTAGCAGAGAAGGGCCTCCCTTGCGGCTCCCGCTCGCCGGTCACCTGATGATGGGACAGTAGGACCAGGAGTCAGGAGGGGCACAGGTGCCTGGCAGGAATGGTAAGACCGGTACAGGAGCTTCCTGGATCAGCTCAGCGGGTGAGGTATGTAGGTCTCTGCAGGTAAGCAGGTTCTGTAGGCAGACTGGAACAACAGGCAGACTTGGATCTGTATGCAGACTGGAACAACAGGTAAGCTGGATCTGTGTGCAGGCTGGAACAACAGGCAGACTTGGATCTGTATGCAGACTGGAACAACAGGTAAGCTGGATCTGTGTGCAGGCTGGAACAACAGGCAGACTTGGATCTGTATGCAGACTGGAACAACAGGTAAGCTGGATCTGTGTGCAGGCTGGAACAACAGGCAGACTTGGATCTGTATGCAGACTGGAACAACAGGTAAGCTGGATCTGTGTGCAGGCTGGAACAACAGGTAAGCTGGATCTGTGTGCAGGCTGGAACAACAGGTAAGCTGGATCTGTGTGCAGGCTGGAACAACAGGCAGACTTGGATCTGTATGCAGACTGGAACAACAGGTAAGCTGGATCTGTGTGCAGGCTGGAACAACAGGCAGACTTGGATCTGTATGCAGACTGGAACAACAGGTAAGCTGGATCTGTGTGCAGGCTGGAACAACAGGCAGACTTGGATCTGTATGCAGACTGGAGCAACAGGTAAGCTGGAGAGGTCAAACGGGCCGGGTCAGGTATCAGGCTGGCAGCACAGTACAGGTGGAGAAGACAAGAGGATGGTCACAGACAAGCCAAGGTCGATACACAGGGACAGAGCGGATGGTCAAGGATAGCCGGGTCAGATACAGGTAAACAGACTTCAGATCAGGTTTAAGCACAGAACGTTGTAGAGCAGACAGCGGGGACCGTCAGTGACAGAAGGGTTTAAATAGCCTCATTGGCGCCAATGGAGGCGCGCACCCGTCCGCGCACGCTCGCCCCCGTCTGCGGGCGCGCGCGTGCGCGCTCGCGCATGCGCAATGGCAACCGAGAACGGGAACCAGGGATGCTGAGGCGCCGATTACTGGCAGGATCACCAGGTCGCCGGCCACGGATGGAGCCTTCATGACACCCTGCGACCAAGGGCATTTTGAATATTTAGTTATGCCCTTCGGACTCTGCAACGCCCCTGCTACGTTCCAGCATTTTGTGAATGATATTTTCAGAGACTACCTCGACCTATTCGTCATAGTATATTTGGATGACATTCTGATCTTTTCGCCCTCCCTGACAGAGCATCGTGAACATGTTAAAAAGGTACTAACTAGACTTCGACGCCATGGCTTGTATGCAAAGCCGGAGAAATGTGTGTTCGAACAGCAGAGCATCCAGTTCTTGGGACTGATCATTTCTGTGGAAGGTATCAAGATGGACCCTCAGAAGGTTTCCGCTATCTTGGACTGGCCAGTCCCTACTGACAAAAAAGGCATTCAACGCTTTGTGGGCTTCGAATTTCTACCGGAAGTTCATCAGAGGATTCTCGACTATCATTTCTCCCATCACGAGTCTAACTAAACAGGGCACTAAGTTCTCTTGGTCTCCCGGAGCGCAGGCAGCCTTTGCAACCTTGAAAGAACGGTTCACTTCGGCATCAGTCCTAAAGCACCCTGATCCGGCGTTACCATACATACTGGAGGTTGACGCCTCAGAAATTGCAGTCGGGGCAGTGCTATCCCAGAGACAGGGGCCTAAGGCTCTGTTGCACCCAGTTGCGTTCTTTTCCCGCAAACTATCCGAAGCAGAACGAAATTACGACGTGGGAGACCGGGAACTACTAGCAATCAAGGCCGCTCTCGAAGAGTGGCGATA
This sequence comes from Lithobates sylvaticus, assembly GCA_028564925.1. Lineage (NCBI taxonomy): Eukaryota > Metazoa > Chordata > Amphibia > Anura > Ranidae > Lithobates > Lithobates sylvaticus. Next base: position 162,120,047 of record CM053033.1, on the reverse strand, counting down.
CCTTCTGGAAGGAGCAGCACATCCGATCCTTGTGTACACGGATCACAAGAACCTTGAATATTCAAAAACTGCTAAGAGACTGAGACCACGCCAGGCCAGGTGGGCACTTTTCTTTACTCCATATAACTTACAGGCCCGGGTCGAAGAACACCAAGCCAGATGCCCTTTCTAGGATGTTCAGCGAACCTAAAACCTCTTCTCCTCCGGACACCATCTTGTCCTCTGGAAGTTTTCTTTTGCTCCAAGAAGATCTGCTGGCTCAGATAAAACAGGCCTTCGTGGGAATTTCTCCTCCGCCTGATACCATCCTACAAACCAGGGACGATCTGTTATGGTACAGGGAGAAGATTTTTGTACCTCAGGAGGTGCGAGTTGCTGTTCTGAACTTTTGTCATGACCATGAGCTAGCTGGTCATTTTGGGGTGCACAAGACATCTGAATTGCTCCAACATATGTTCTGGTGGCCGCACCTAACAAAGGACTGTAGGGACTATGTGGAATCGTGCACCGTCTGCATTCAGAACAAGGGCAGCAAGTCAAAAGCTTGGGGTCTGTTGAAACCACTACCTGTCCCGGAAAGACCATGGAGGATGATCTCCATGGACTTTATTGTTGAACTGCCTCCCTCGGAAAACCACTCTACCATCTTCGTAGTGGTGGATAGACTCTCTAAGATGGCCAACTTCCTTCCCATGAAGGGTATCCCCTCTGCGGCCGAAACCGTGAGAATTTTCATCAAAGAGATCGTAAGACTCCATGGCATCCCTGCAAACATAACCTCGGACCGATGGGTACAGTTCCCCTCAAAGTTTTGGAGGGCGTTATGTGGCTCTCTGAAGATCAACCTGTCCTTTTCTTCAGCCTACCACCCGCAAACAAACGGCCAGACAGAGAGGACAAATCAGACACTGGAGCAGTACTTACGTTGCTTTTCATCGTTCTCGCAAGATGATTGGGTTCCTCTCTTACCGCTGGCCGAATTTGCTTACAATAATTCGGTTCACTCTGCTACTAAACAAACTCCCTTCTTCGCAAATTACGGATTTCACCCCTTATTTCTGTCAAACAGCATACCGGAATGTTCTGTACCTGCTGCTCAGGAAACCCTGAATTTTTTTAGTACCAATAATAAATTACTCCAGGAGACAATGACAAAAACTCAGGAATACTACAAGGAGGTCTTTGACAGGAAAAGAAGGGGAGAACTTAATTTGAAACCCGGAGATCAGGTCTGGCTGTCTACACTAAACTTGAAGCTGGCATGTCCCTCTAAAAAGCTAGGCCCTAAGTTTGTGGGTCCCTTCCCTGTGGAAAAGAGGATCAATAGTGTGACTTATAAACTGAAGCTACCCGAGTCATTCCGGATTCACCCAGTCTTCCATGTAGCTCTGCTCAAACCCACTGTCCCGGATCCTTTCGTTGGCCGAAACACGGGCCCTCCTGAACCGGTACTCATTGATGAAGAAATGGAGTTCGAGGTTGAGTCAATCCTGGATTGTAGGAGGAGATGTGGGCAGGTCCAGTACCTGGTGAAGTGGAAGGGGTACGGCCCGGAAGAAAACTTGTGGGAACCAGAATCCAACATCCACGCAAAGAGGTTGATCCGGGCATTCAATAATGCACACCCAAGTAAGATGGTTCAGTTGGGCATCCGGAGGCTGCCCCTTGGAGGGGGGCAATGTCAAGAAAGGCGTCCCGGGTCCCTAAATGCCGGTAGGAGAGTTGGCCACAGTGTCCCCATTGGAAGAGCCACTCAGCGCGCGCGTTGGCGCGCGGGAGCGCGCATGGACACGCGGGAGCGCGCACGCACGCCGCGTGATTCTGTTTGGCGCCAGGAGCGCTATTTAAAGGAGATCTTGGCCATGCCATCTTGCTGTCCGGTCTACAGCGTTCCAGTGACCCCCAGCTACCAGCTATCCTTGTGCTACCTGACTTCTGTTACCTGATTCCAGTACCCGGCTTGTTCCCGACCTCCCGTGCCTGCTGCCTGTCTCTGACCCCGGCTTGTCCCGACATCTCTTCTGCCTGTTCCTTGGTTCCTTGTTGCCCGCCTGTTACCGACCTGGTCTGCTTCACGACTACGCCTTGCCTGCTGATTTTGTACCGCACCTGCCCGTCAGTGTTTGACCCGGCCTGTCTGTGATCTGCTACCGTTCCGGACTCCAGTCTCTTCCGGCTACCTGCAGTTCCCATCTGCCAGCCTGCCACTAAAGGGTTCCTGCCCTAGTCCACTACTGGTCGTCCTACAGCATTCCAGACATCTGGACCAGCCCTACATCTGTAACCTGCCAGGCACTTGTGCCCCTTTGTGCTCCTGAGCCCCTGTCTGCTCTACCAGGGGTTCCCGAGCCGGAGGTATACGAGACGCCGCTCCCTGCATTTGTGGGCTCAGCCACCAGGTATGTGACAGTCTCTGACCATCTCTTGTATCATGTCTGCAGTCTCTGACCATCTCTTGTATCATGTCTGCCGTCTCTGACCTTCTCTTGTATCATATATGATAAAAAGAGTATTTTATTAACACACAAAAAGTAATAATAAAAAAGAGGGAAATATATTTGAATGACTTCGTATACAACAGTACAAATATCGAAGTTCAGGGGTTATGCATACAATCCCTAATGGAACTAAACATATTTATATACTAAGAACACGTAAGCCAGAGTACTTGTCCGTTTGTTCTCGACATGTTTCGCCAAGATGGCTTCCTCAGGAGACAAGGATAAAGTACAGGTGAAGAGTAAAAAAGGATTTATGAATCATATATGAATACTTTTGTGATTGTGTACCCTTGATAGTCCCGTATCTCCAAATATATTTTTTCCTTATACCAATTTGGGATGATGGTACAATACATATATAAATAAATATCAGAAAACAATATAGTCCAACGAGCTTCTTAAAAATTCTCTTGTATCATGTCTGCAGTCTCTGACCATCTCTTATATCATGTCTCTGACCATCTCTTATATCATGTCTCTGACCATCTCTTATATCATGTCTCTGACCATCTCTTGTATCATGTCTGCAATCCCTGACCATCTCTTTTAGTATGTCTGCGGTATCTGACCATCTCCTGTATCATGTCTACAGTCTCTGACCATCTCTTGTATCATGTCTGCCGTCTCTGACCTTCTCTTGTATCATGTCTGCAGTCTCTGACCATCTATTGTATCATGTCTGCAGTCTCTGACCATCTATTGTATCATGTCTGCAGTCTCTGACCATCTCCTGTATCATGTCTGCAGTCTCTGACCATCTCCTGTATCATGTCTGCAGTCTCTGACCATTTCCTGTATCATGTCTACAGTCTCTGATCGTGTGTATGTAATTCTGACACGCAAAATTCCGACGCATGCTCGGAAACAATTCGACGCATGCTCGGAAGCATTAAACTTCCCTTTTTATAGTGCCATTGAACGTGTTGTATGTCGCGGTGTTATTGACCATCGGAATTTGGTGTGACCGTGTGTAGGCAAGATAGTTTGAGCGGAATTCCGACGGGAAAACCATCAGAGCTTTTTCCGACGAGAATTCTGATCGTGTGTATGCGGCATTACTGTATTTTGTTTATTGTTAAAAGATCATGGAAGGATCCCAGGGTAATGAAGATCCTTAGGGGAGCATCTCTGTGTTCAAGCCATTGCCATAGAAACATTTGTAAAGAGGAGGAGTTAGTAAGATGGGCACGCCCATGTGGGGGCGCCAGAAATATTTCTGCATCCAGGCGTCTGTGACCCTAGGATCGGCCCTGCTTCACTACATTCTATACTAGTAATGTTTTTTCTATTACTTCTCTAATAGTATGCTATTAAGCTGTAAAATTAAAATACCAAAATTATTATTGTTGTATTAGTTTTGGGTTTGACATTTTGTATGTTGCATTTTTGGAGCACTAGGCAAAACCACTACTAGGATTAATATATCTAATAATATCTTTTTACCGTTTGTTTTGTTGAACTCTAAAGCCTCGTACACACAATGCGATTGTTGGCCAACCGACGTCTGATTTTTGTCTAAAGGGTGTGTGCCAGGATCTTGTCTTGCATACTAACGGTACACAAATTGTCGGTCGACAACACGAACGTAGTGACGTACTAGACGTACTACGAGACTATAAAGAGGAAGTTCATTTCTCAAGCACCACCCTTTGGGCTCCTTCGGATAATTTTGTGTTAGTAGAAGTTTGGTGAGTGTTGATTTGCGCTTTTCAGTTTGTTTCTGAACGGCCGTTCGTCAACTAACTACATTGCGTAATCGGAGGAGAGAACGTGTGATTATTGGACTCTGAGTTATTGCTTTGACCCAAGTCCAGTCCAGGAACAGGAGTAGGAGGAGTGCTTGGACCAAAAATTGGTTGCTTAATTGTGACCAATTATGTCATATGCCATTGCTGCGGGAGCTCCAGGAGAATAATCCGGATGATTTTCGGAATTAGGTCTGGATGACGGACCCCTGCTTTCACCAACTCTTGGCATTGGTGTCCCCCTATATTAAGAAGCAAGACACATGTATGAGGCTTTCCATCACTCCAGAGCAAGGGCTCATAGCCACCTTGCGGTACTTGGCGATGGGGAGAAGTCTCCAGGACCTCAAGTTAAAGACTGGGATCTCCACCCAGGCTCTGGGAGTCATTATTCCAGAGACCTGCTCAGCCATCTTTCAAGTCCTGCAGAAGGACTATATTAGGGTAAGTTTTCACCTTTAACGACTTAAGGACCAGGCCTCTTTTTTAGATGTGTTGTTTACAAGTTAAAAACATTTTTTTTGCTAGAAAATTACTTAGAACCCCCAACCATTATACTTTTTTTTCTAACACCCTAGAGAATAAAATGGCAGTTGTTGCAATACTTTCTATCACACCATATTTGCGCAGTGGTCTTACAAGCACACTTTTTTTGGAAAAAATACACTTTTTTTAATTAAAAAATAAGACAACAGAGAGTGCGCATGCGGGGGAATTCCGGGAAGACGCACTGAACAGGAGCTCCGCACCGCTCCGGCCTTATCTAGCCCCCTGAGCTCTCAGATCTAGCTGGATCCGACCAGCCCTCAGCCCACAACAACCCGAGGGTGCCAGGCACCCACCGATATGTCCGTGGAGACACAAAAGAGCGAGGTTAGCCGGCAGCTCGTTTACAACCTGGCGACCCCTGCCTCAGCCAAGATGGCGGCCGCAACACAAGGCAGCATGGAGGAACCGGACTCCATTGCGGATCCACCAGCTCATCAGCAGCAACAGCAACTCCATAACAGCCTTCTGACGACCCCCGTGAGTACCTGTAATCCCCAGGGGATTTCCCCAGCCTCCACAGCATCCCTGCTGGGCAGGACATTCGGCAGCCCCCCTCACACTCCACTCCAGGGATCCCCCTTGGGCCTAGAAGGCCCCCACCACTATCCTCCCCTGCAACAGACCCACTCCACTGACATGCAGCTCCTGCTGCAACACTTCTCTGAGATGCTGGCCCATAACGCCACGCAAATTACTGCCACTATTAAAGCAGATTTACAGGGCCTAGGGGCCCGCATGGATGTCATTGAACAAGCTGTAGATGACACAGCAGCACGCACCAACCAGAATACTGCCTGCATCCAAACTTTACAAGACCAACTAGAAACAGCCCTCTCTAAAATCGACGATTTGGAGAACAGAAGCAGAAGGTATAACTTCCGCATAAGAGGAATCCCTGAGTCGGTCACAGACGTCCCTGGTACGATCAAATCGTTCATTAAAGAACTCATGCCTGACATCCAAGAGCACAGACTGGAACTTGACAGGGCGCACAGAGCCCTCCAACCCCCCAGACAAGATGGCCTCCCAAGGGATATAGTAGTCAAGCCACACTACTATGGTGTCAAAGAAGACATCATGAGACACACACGCAATCGAGATAGCCTGACTTTCCAGGATGCAAATTTTTGCGGACATCTCACCCGCCACAGTACAGAAACGCAGGTCCCTCAAGCCCCTCCTGGAGGTCCTCATGCAAAACTCCATCAAATACCGCTGGTCTTTACGTTCCGGCTCCAATTCCACTTTAAATACAAATCCTATGGATTCTCCTCATTCCATGATGGCGAGCGCCTTCTGCTCCAACTTGGACTCATCTCCCAGGACCTAGCCACCCACCAAGCTCCAAGCAAGTCAGTCTCCTCCAAACGTCCACCACCTGGCAGCCCCCTGACCCCGTTGTGGAACAAGCAACAGACGAAGAGACACTGTGAATCCCATCCCCCGAGATGAGAACTTTTGTTTGCCTCTCCTAACTGAGAGGTTTTGCCCCTGCTCTTTTTGATGATTCCAGCTTCCCCTGAACCTTGCCTCCCCCTTTTTTTCTCTGGCCATTTCATTGTGGTACTTATGACTTATTTTTTTTTTTCCTTTTTTTTTTTCCCTTTTGAAGCCACCGCAGCTCTCCTCAAGGTTCAGGGGAAGACATACCCTCTAAGCCCTGACTAATTTTGGTCAGGCCTGGGTGCATCCTGATCTGGGCAGGGCCCCATTAGTCCTACCCGTGACTACATGGGCTACCCTACCCCACTTGCAATACCCGCCTGGGAAAGGGTGGGTTTTTCTTTTGCTTGTTATGTTTCTCGTAAGTAATGAAGCCTGTTTTCAGACTCCCCACATTTTCAGTCCCACCAGCCTCCACTACCCTACTCCTGTTCTGGACAGTTCCCCCCCTCCCCTACAGGTACTCCCAACTTCACTAGCTTATTATTTCCTATTTGCACAAGGCAAGAATTTATCTAAGACTTACCTAAGTTTAGGTTGCTCTTGTTTTTTTTTTCTTTTTTCTTTTTGGCCGACCGGTCCCATTTTTATCCCACACTGGGGGCCGCCTCGGCCGGAGCGGCGCTGCTTGCCACTCCGCCTGTTGTGACGCAGAGGGTACCCACTCCCTCCGGTGACACCAGACAGACAACCCTTTTGAGGTTGCACCTCTCCTCGGAGAGCTTTTGGACCTGGACCGGGCTCGCCGGTCCTTTTTGCACTTTGATGGATGCATTACGGATGTTTACATTTTGTTGTATGCATTTCTTTGCTAATCATTTTAATATTCTTGTCTTTCTCTCCTCCTCTTTTTCTCTTCTCTCCCTCCCCCCCCATCCTGCCTTCCTCCCCTTCTCCTTCTCTCCCTTGTGCTCAGGGCCCCCTCGCGGAGATGCTACACAACATTCTCCTCAAGATACCTGCAAAGGTCCAACTCCCAGCCTACAAACTGTAGTCTCCATCGTTTAAAGGTAAGCTCCCACCGATCACCTTCGCACCCACACCCAGACGCCCATGGCTGATACAGAAAATTGTAAATTGACACTGAGAGTAGCATCTCACAACACTCAGGGGCTGAATTCCCCCTCTAAACGCCGGAAAGCCTTTCAGTGTTACCATGCCAGAAGCCTTAATATAGTCCTTCTCCAAGAAACCCACTTCCCACCAAGCTACACCCCTTCTTTTCTCCACCGCAACTTCCCCACCTTCTACCTAGCTAACGCACAAACCAAACAGAGAGGAGTAGCCGTTCTACTCTCCAAACGCATCCCCTTTGTTCACACTCACACGATACAAGACGAAAACGGTAGATTCCTCCTGATCAAAGGGCTTATTGAAGGAGAACTATTCTCCCTCGTTTCATACTACGCCCCCAACCAGGGTCAGGCGCGCTTCTTTACTTCTATGCTCTCTACTCTCTCCCCTCACTTAGAAGGGAGAATCATAATAGGAGGAAACTCCAATACCACGTTTGACCATGCCTTAGAAAAATCCTCCCAGGACAGACCCCGTCTCACAAAACCCCCCAAACAGAGCCTTAGAATAGCCAGACTCTTCCACGATTTGGGTCTGATTGACACTTGGAGGGAATTAAATCCCCTGGCCAAAGACTACACTTATTCGGCCCCTCACAAGACTTTCAGCAGAATAGATCACATCTTCATTCCAAACTCGGACATCCACTCAGCGACTCATGCTTCAATATACGAAATCCCCTGGTCTGATCACTCCATTGTCACTCTCAAAATCCGCAGCTCACTTTCACCCACCGGTCCCCCCCAATGGCGCCTTAGTAAAACCCTCCTGTCCAACCCTGTTCACTGCAACCTACTTGCACAGGATATCAAAGAATTCTTTCTCCTTAACGACACAGGGGACACGTCCCCCAGCACTCTCTGGGGTGCCCATAAGGCAGTAATGAGAGGGAAAATAATCCAATTATCATCTAAGCTTAAGAAAGAACACAAAGTTACTGTAGAGAAGTTGGAAAAGGATTTCGAACTTCTCAGTAAAGCCCATAAAGCCAATCCCTCCCCTGCTAGCCTTGCCCAGCTGGAATCATCCCGGGTTGCCTTAAATTTAGCCCTCACCACTAGTGCTGATAAACACCTACATTGGCTGAGCGGCAGGTACTACTTACAGGATGATAAAATTGGCCCTCGGCTAGCGACGAAACTCACCCCCAAGATGAAAAACTTTACGTTACCCAAGATAAAAACAACCTCGGGGTCCCTCTCCCAGAATCCCCAAAAAATTCTTGACACCTTCCATGCGTTCTACTCGAATCTCTATTCCCCTCCAGCCTCTTCTGACCCGCCCCCCTAGATTCCTTCCTTGAAAACATTAATCTCCCAAAGCTTTCAGAGTCCCACAGCTCCATGATGGATGCCCCTTTTAACACAGAGGAAGTACAGGATGTTATTAAAAACCTTAAGACAGATTCTGCCCCTGGACCTGACGGCTTTTCGGCCCAATATTACAAAACCTTCTCTGAGATCCTCTCTCCCCGTCTGGTCCGGCTCTTCAACTCCCTACGTGAGGGCTCCCCCCTGGAACCAGCGGCTAATCTAGCTTTTATCTCTGTGATTCCGAAACAAAGAAAAGACGCTAGTGAAGTAAGCAACTACAGGCCAATATCGCTAATTAACAATGACCTTAAAATTATGACAAAAATTTTAGCCAACAGAATGGCATCCTTTATTGCGTCCTACGTACATAAGGACCAGGTGGGTTTCATACCTGGGAGACAAGGGCCGGTCCAGATTAGGAGAGCAGTAGACTTAATATCCCTTATGCATTCCGGCTGGGATGGCAATCCTACACAATCAGGCTACATTTTATCCATTCATCTTCAGAAGGCATTCGATACAGTCATCTGGCCTTACCTATTTACCATTCTTGGCCGCTGGGGCTTCGGCCCAAACTTCCTACAAATACTATCCTCCTTATACTCCTCCCCGAAAGCCCAGATTAAACTGCAGGGTCACCTCTCCAACCAAATCCCAATTCTTAAAGGCACTAGACAGGGCTGCCCCCTTTCCCCTTTACTCTTCGATATAGCGATAGAAACCCTAGCTTTAGCATTAAGACAAGACCCCGATATAAAGGGGTTACTATGCGGCAACCAGACTCACAAATGTGCTCTCTTTGCGGATGACGTCCTTCTTTTCCTCACCTCCCCCCTTACGTCGACTCCTAAGGTCCTCCACCTTCTTAACTCCTTTGGCTCAGTATCTGGTCTCAAGGTTAACATGTCGAAGTCACTGGCTCTTAATATCACAACCCCCCAAGACATAGTGGACAGACTCAAAGACAAATTCCCCTTCTCCTGGAGCTCCTCCTCCCTTCCCTATCTAGGGGTCTTCCTTACCCCCAAAATAGACCTTTTATACCAACACAATTATACCCCCATGTTGAAAAAGCTTTCAGAGGACTTGGAGGACAGAGCACAATGGTCCCTCTACAAACTGTCCTGGTTGGGCAGAGTTAATTCAGTGAAAATGACCCTCCTCCCCAGACTATTATATCTTTTTAGGTCTCTGCCAATCCCCGTCAGAAAGCGGGATCTGGACAGATTCCAATCCACTCTCTTTAAGTACGTCTGGGGAGGCAAGGGTCATCGACTCTCCAATAAAGTGCTGTACAGAGCAAAGAAAAAAGGGGGGCTAGGCCTTCCGAACCTTTGGAAGTATTACCAAGCAGCCCAACTCAGCCAATTCTCTGCTATCTATTCCAGGTCCCCAAAACCTGACTGGGTTGAGATTGAACGGCAGGCTACCCCCAATCATACTCTGGACTACCTAGTCTGGAGACCCCGCAAAGATCGCCCAGCGATCCTTTCCCCCACCCTCTCGCACTCAATGTCCCTATGTGACTCCTTACACAAACACACCTCTTTGACATCCCCCTGGCACCCTCTCGCACACATCTTCAACAACCCCCATTTTCCCCGGGGCTGAACATTAAGGTTTTTGCATGGTGGCTCGATAAGGGCCTGTACAGGATCGGTCAATACTTTAATAATGATGGCCCCATATCACTTAAATACTGTACCTCTAAGTTAGAAATGCCCCCCTCGGAAACCTATCGGTATTACCAGCTACGACACTTCTTACACAAGATCTGGGTCAGCTCAGACAGCCCACTTTCGGTCACCTAGTATGAGCTATGGTGCTCCTCAGCCATGGGCGCCAGGGGGGGCATCTCCCTGATCTACTCAGCGCTTGCTGAACCACAGGGCAAAGCGAATTATATGTTGAAGTGGGAGCAGGACCTCCAATTTGAATGGGACCTGGACACTTGGCACACAAATTTTTCTCGCTCATTCAAAGGTATCTTAAACACCTCCCTTATGGAAGCTGACATCAAGGTACTCTCCAGATGGTATCTGGTCCCTACCCGCCTCGCTAAATTTTACCCTAAGTCCTCTCCCCTCTGCTTCAGAGGGTGTGGCATCATAGGCTCTCTTCTCCACACGGTCTGGGAATGCCCTAAAATCAGGGGCTTTTGGAACAAAATCTTTTGCCTCATCCGTAAGGTTACAGGCTACAGAGTGTCGCAGGACCCTTCCATAGCACTCCTCAACAACACTATCCCGCTGGTCCCTAAATCAACCCGCTCGCTCATTCATTTCATCCTCCTGGGAGCCAAGATCACTTTGTCCCAAGCATTAGAAATCGCCCTCGGTCTCATTTTGCCGCGCTAACCAAAAAATTTCGTGGATAATGTCGCAAGAAAAAATTGCCCACTCCATATTGGATTCTGCAGACAAATTTCATCTCATTTGGGATCCATGAGCACATTATACAGGTGTCTCGCTAATCCTCTTATGAGAAGGTGCTGATGATCACTTGACTATAATAGCATACGCTCCCCATCCCCTCTCCGCGAGGGTGCCCTACTGAACCTCCCTTTTCTCCCCGCCCCTCCACCCCCCCCTCTTTCTACAACCCCTCTTCTTTCCTACTTCTCTCAAACTTCTTCTTTCTTTTCTCTTGCTCCTTCAACTACTTCTTGAAGGGTCCTGGACTACAAAGGAACACAGTTTAGTTACTTATATTCATTATGTTTTGAAGCTCGAAGGTACGGAGGGGCAGTCCACTTGGTAGTAGGTGGCAGTCATAGCTTTTCCAGGCCGTCTCTTATCCTCCCCCCTGTTAGGTGGGGGATCAGGAACGGGCCCGCTGCGGCATATTCACTCCAGCTAGGGGTGAACATCCCGCCCTAGGGAGTAGTATCTCCACTCTCAACCTCTGGCATCACCAGAGATGCTGGTCCTTGACCCTCCCACGCACAGCAAGATCCCTCTGGGGGTGCGTGGGCGGTTGGGGAGCTGACGCTGATCCTAAATCATCTGATACTTACCTAGGTACTCTTCTTCTCCGCCCAGTGGTAATAAAGTCTACATCTCTAGATTGTGTACCGCCCTCCTTGTCACTCTTTCGGTTTTTTTCGGTTTTCTTTTTTTAGAACACACCTCTACCAGTGTATTACCGTTTGTTTTTGTCTGTAATCTGCCATTTGTACTGACCCCCTAGGGGGCGTTTTGGTTATTCTGTTCACTTTTATAACTTTGTATCGTTCCTATTTTCAATCAAATTTTTAAAAAATGAAAAAAATAAAAATAAGACAACAGTAAAGTTAGCCCAATTTTTTTTTTTTTATATTGTCAAAGATAATGTTACGCCAAGTAAATTGATACCCAACATGTCACGCTTCAAAATTGCGCCCGCTTGTGGAATGGAGACAAACTTTTACCCTTAAAAATCTCCATAGGCGACATTTAAAAAATTCTACAGGTTGCATGTTTTGAGTTACAGAGGAGGTCTAGGGCTAGAATTATTGCTCTCACTCTACCGATCGCGATGTGTGGTTTGAACCCCGTTTTCATATGCGGGCGCTACTCACTTATGCATTCGCTTCTGCACACGAGCTCAGCGGGATGGGGCGCGTTTAAAATATTTTTTTTTTTTCTTATGTATTTTATTTTTACACTGTTTTAAAAAAAAAAAAAAAAATTGAAATTGTGTCACTTTTATTCCTATTACAAGGAATGTAAACATCCCTTGTAATAGAAAAAAAGCATGAAAGGACCTCTTAAATATGATATCAGGGGTCAAAAAGACCACATCTCATATTTACTCTAAAATGCAATAAAAAAATGAAATAAAGTAATTTGTCATTTAAAAAAAAATATTTAAAAAAAACGGCCCTTTAAGAGCATCTTCCCCTCACTTGTTTCCATGCACAGCTAGTGAGAGGACCGGATCGCCTCCACCTCTGCCAAAGGCTTTGGTAAGCGGAGGAGGGGGGCCCTCTCCCGCCGCCGATAAAAGTGATCTTGCAGTGAATCTGCCACAGAGACCACTTTTATCTTGTAGCCGTCCGCCGAATACGGGTGTAGCGCCGGGCTCCAAATGAGAATGCGCTATATTTTTGTAAATTTAAAGTTCCTAAAACCACAGTTGGGTTTTAGAGTTAATTGTTCTAAATTCTGGTCTCAGTACTAGTTTGGCTGGATTGCAGTGTGTTCTGCTTGGCCATAGGTGTCGGTGTCTTCTCTGTCAACCATAGGAACGCAGTTGGATACATTGGGTGTCAATCTTTTTCAGAACCAACCAGTGAGTGGATTGTCTCGCTGTTTATTCTGGGAGAGGGTACTTAAGGGACTGAGGTCACGTGCTTCTGGGTTCCGGTCCAGAAGATCGCTTCATCTTTTTGGTCCTGGTCCTCCTGACCAGCCCTCAGGGGCCCTCATGACCTGGGGTGCAGATCCATCCATTTACGAGTCTCAGGGGCTGGCTAGCCCGGGGCACAGTAACTGGTAGAGGGTTCCAAGGTGGTCCGGTGCCGTCTCGGTTTTGGAGAGGCCCAGCAACTGAGAATGCAGCCAGGGGAGGACTTTTCAGAAGAGGGCCACGCACAAGGCTGGCTGCTCAGCAAGAGCCTGGAAGCTAAGTTGAAAGGACACCAGGTGAATCCACACTCGTACGGTATCGCCGGACCGGCTGCAAGATTCTGGTACTGTATGAGGGTTCTCTAATCTCATTTATCCTTCAGTTACAACCAAGTCTGTGGCAGAGATTTTTTTCACTTACAAGTTCTACAACCAAGTCTGTGGCAGAGACTTTTCACTTACAAGTTCTACTACCACTAAATCTACTGAGAGGAGATTTATCCGATAGCTGTAATAACCAGATGCGAATGGCTATTCCCTGGAGTTTATAGTGAGAGACTTTCAGTTCCAAGCAGTTCCAAGAATACCTGAACTTCCTACCTATACCCTCTATCCCTTCATTAAGAGACTGTGTTTATCTGACGTTTTGCAAATAAAAATCCCTAAAGTGGATCCAGTGTCAGTTTCTACAGATCTTGGGCCATCTCCCTCTGGAAACCCCTAGACACATATGAGGTCAAGAAGGTAACGGTAAGCCCAAAAATAACCAGCTGCTCCTTCGGGGGTTAGTGCTATATGGGGATACCGGGTTATGGCAGCTAGCTGCTGCCATAACAACAATATCTGTCCTCAAAGTGAGGACGTATATCGGCGTTCGGCGGTCGGTAAGTAGTTAAGATCACATTCTATGTATTTATGTTTGCTAATGTATTGTATTAACCACTACGCGCCCGCGCTATAGCTGAAAGACGGCTGCAGCGCGAAGGGTTCCCTGCAGGGAGGACGTCCCTGGACGTCCTGCTGTTTACTTCCCTAATGCGCGCTCCTGAGAGCGCGCATCGGGGAAGTTCTGTGCTGGCCGTGTCCGTCGGACACAGCCAGTCACAGATCGCTGTAAACGGCCAATCACAGCGGCCGTTTACAGCAAGATCGGCGTGTCCAATGAGAGATGATCTCATATGTAAACATATGAGATCATCTCTCAGCGCCGCTCTCCCTTCTCACACAGACAGCGTGTGGGGAGAGAGAGATGAACGGCTCCGGCGGCCGTAAGTAAAAAAAAAAAAAAACGAAATGTGCCATCTGTCCCCGCTGCCCGCTGCCACCTGTCCCACTGCCATCTGTCCCCAGTGCAACCTGTCCCCAGTGCCACCTGTCCCCAGTGCCATCTGCCAGTGCCACTTGTCCCCAGTGCCACTTGTCCCCAGTGCCATGTATAAGTGCCATCTGTCATTAGTGCCACGTCAGTGCCACGTGTCATCAGTGCCACGTCAGTGCCACGTGTCATCAGTGCCACGTCAGTGCCATCTGTCATCAGTGCCATATCAGTGCCACATATTAGTGCCATCTGTCATCAGTGCCACGTATCAGTGCCATCTGTCATCAGTGTCACCTGTCAGTGTCACGTGCCATCTGTTATCAGTGTCACGTGTCATCAATGCCACGTATCAATGCCATCTGTCATCAGTGCCACGTATCGGTGCCATCTGTCATCAGTGCCACATATTAGTGCCATCTCTCATCAGTTCCACGTATTAGTGCCACATGATTTCAGTGCCACGTATAAGTGCCATCTGTCACCAGTGCCACATATTAGTGCCATCTGTCAGTGTCGCGTGTCATCAGTGCCCCGTATTAGTGCCATCTGTCATCAGTGTTGTGTCATCAGTGCCCCGTATTAGTGCCATCTGTCATCAGTGCCACATCAGTGCCACGTATCAGTGCCACCTGTCATCAGTGCCACGTCAGTGTCACGTGTCATTGTCCTGGTGCTCCAGGGCCTTCAAAAGTGTAATAGGTAGTCAACAAGTTAGATGTGTAATTTAGGCTCCTAGAACATGTGATGGCGCTCCCTGCATGTTGGGCCTCTCTAAGTGGCCAGGCTGTGTAAAAGTCCCACACATGTGGTATCGTAATACTCAGAAGGAGTAGAAAAATTTATTTTGGGGTTTCATTTGTGGTATACACATGCCATGTGAGAGAAATAACCTATTACAATGACAATTTTGTGGAAAAAAATAAAAAATAAAAAAATAATTCATTTTGCAAAGAATTGTGGGAAAAAAATGACAACATCAAAAAGCTCACCATGCCTCTTACTAAATACCTTGGAATGTCTACTTTCAAAAAAGGGGTCATTCGGGGGATATTTGTACTTTCCTGGCTTGTTAGGGTCACAAGAAATGAGATAGGCCACCGGTACATCAGATGTGATCGATTTTGTATAATTCGCACCACAGCTTGTAGAGTCTGTAACTTTCACAAAGACCAAATAATATCCACTAATTTGGGTTATTTTTACCAAAGATATGTAGCAGTATAAATTGTGGCCAAAATTTATGAAGAAAAAATAATAATTTGCTAAATTTTATCACAGAAACAAAGAAAATGCTTTTTTTTTCAAAATTTTCGGTCTTTTTTAATTTATAGTGCAAAAAATAAAAAACCCAGAGGTGATCAAATACCACCAAAATAAAGCTCTATTTGTGGGTACAGTATTGCATGACTGAGTAATTGTCATTCAAAGTGTGAGAGCACCGAAAGCTGAAAATTGATCTGGGCAGGAAGGGTGTTTAAGTGCCCAGTAAGCAAGTGGTTAATTTGTTGATTACATAATTCTCAATATTGTAATATGCTGTGAATGTCCTCTTTGTCATCATGCATGCTGTAAGCTTTTCCTGCTCCTTTTTTGGCCTACATGCATATTTTCCTTCACTAACCTCCCCAGAATGCTATCCTGGGCCCATACACACCTAGCCTAGTAACTTAACAATGGTTTTTGTCAGCTACATTTTGGGGCTTACCCTAAACAACCCCTAAAAGGTGAACAAGTGTTATTGTTGTCCTCAAATTCAGTCAGAGTGCACAAGGCCATTTTTTGGGGCCCAAACTCACTTTGAACCCTCTCTCCCCCACAGAAATGCTAAGACAACAGATCCAAATACTCTATCTGTTGACTTTGCAAAACCCATACACACTATCCCTCTTTTGTGTTTAAATTTCTGTATAAATTCACCAAACCATGTAGTACAAGGACCTGTCTGATTACCTACAAATTGAAACTTATTACGTTTTTGTCTCCTATTATATTGATGGTCAGTGGCTTGGCAGCAAATTGTAGCTGATAATTTTATAATTTTTTTGTAGATCATAAACTCCTATTTCATTTGAACTACTGTTGTCTGTGTTTCTTATATGTCTAATATGTTCCCAAATGTGCTTTATTTTGGACAATTGCTCCAATAGTGCAAATGTACCCTAATTGCTACATGAGGTGACAATAGCTTCTTCAGCTAACTATTATGGTGTGCTGTGGGTCTGCTACACACACAATGTTTTTGTTCTTAATGCATGTTCTAATGCATGAAGTTCACAAATATTATGCCTTTAAAACTCCTTTAATTTTTTTGAGGCCTAAAAATTGCAGGAGTTGTCCACATTTAAGAGCACATTGTCACTGTAACTACAACAACTTACGAAATACACTGGTATTGAGCAATGAAATAATAAGCCACACATTGTTTAGTAAAAAACATTTTACTCATAGCACATTCACATGTGCGTTTTAAGGTTTTAAAACAAACCAACATCTTGGTGTATAACATGTATGTTTTGCATTTTTTTCTCCTTCTTTGTGGCTAAGCAGGCATGTTCTAAAACATTAGATACACATCCCAAACTCAGTAACTTACAAAGTTCGAGTTTGGTAAAGTGAAGGCCAAACGAGACATTAGTATCCCAAGACTGTGTGGATGTTGTCTTCCTCAGATGGGGTGATCTCACCCCTCTAAAAGCCAAAATTTGAAGCCACGTACACGTAGAGGCATAACAATTAAATGTCCCTAATGATCCCATGCCTAAAATGTGTGTAATTACAAACATCTATTTTTCTAAACCCACAAAACACACAGTGTGTCAACATGTGCTATCTCCCATCACAGGGTATCAATGGACGTGTTTCGAGGGTGCAACCCCTTACTCTGAGCTACTTTAGTTATGAGTAAGGGGTTGCCCCCCCCAAAACGCATCCATTGATACCCTGTGATGGGAGATAGCACATGTTGACACACTGTGTGTTTTGGGGTTTTTGAAAAATAGATGTATGGAACTACACACATTTTTTAAGCATGGGATCATGGGGGAAATAAGAATGTTAAGGCCTAATTTGGGGGCACCTTAAAATTTGGGGTTTTAGATTATAAAAAAAACATATAAACATTACACATTAGTTAGGGCAGTGTTTCCCAACTCTCCTCCTCAAGATGCAAACCCAGGTCATGTTTTCGAGATTTCTTGAAGTCGGCACATGGATGTTGTCATTTTCACTGTTAGTAATTTGTCGTTTTTAGACTGAGGAAAATCTAGAAAAGAACAGGACCTGGTGGTGCACCTAGAGAAGTGGAGTGTACAAACACTGAGTTCTGTCCCTAAACTTTCACATTTAAAAGTCATAAAAACATGGTAATAATTAAAAGGGCTAACAAGAGCCAACAAGTGGAACAATAAACTTCAGACCAGGCAAGAGAAAATTTAAATTTGGCAAGCATGTCTAAAAAATCTCTTATTCTTCGCTGTAAAGCAGTGGTAGCCTCCTTGATTTGCTCCAGGTCCTTCAAACAATGCAACATATCTGCGCTGATCTGCCAATAGTACATTGTGGAAGATCATGACCTAGTAAGAAGAGTAAAAAGTATTAAGGGAATGATGCTCAAGTGACTGAGGCCCTACATAGTGAGTTATGGTCAAGTTACTAGTCAAATTCAGGAAATACTTACCTACCCAGTCTATTGTTGCTTGCAACCTGCTTGTCCTTCAGACACCTACACTACTAGGAATGTACACACTACAACTACTCTGTAATCTTGGCCCTGGTGCCTGGGTCTCCAAAACTCGGGTACCTAGCAACACTGCCAGCTACTCTGTAATCTTGGCCCTGGTGCCTGGGTCTCCCAACACTCAACATGTATACACATTTGAAGCAAGATTCCAAGAATACTTACTTGCGCAAACAAGAGGCTCCCGAATACTTTCTTTCTCTTCTGATTCTTTTTGGCCCTCACTGTTTCTCGTGTCGGGATTTGACGACCACAATGGCAATGTCTGTGCTGGGTCCAGGAGTCAGATCCCATGGCTCCAAATAAACATCCTGGGTGAGCTGTCCACACTTTCCTCTAAAAAGACACAATACACCATTCATTAAGCCATCCCAAGTCACATCTGTTTCTAGCATCCATTTTGCTACATTAGTTGACCAACCTT
This sequence comes from Lithobates sylvaticus, assembly GCA_028564925.1. Classification (NCBI taxonomy): domain Eukaryota; kingdom Metazoa; phylum Chordata; class Amphibia; order Anura; family Ranidae; genus Lithobates; species Lithobates sylvaticus. The sequence goes on along the minus strand of CM053033.1, from coordinate 162,101,616 downwards.
GCACTTCGTCTTATGTCAATGTTTGCTCCCGACTAGTGGACTTCACCAGTTTTTTTTTACTGTAAAAATGTATAGAAAAGGGAAGGTGATGGGATTTTACAGAGGGCAAACACTTGACAAGTGCCAACATTGAAAAAGTCCTGCAGTTGTCCCCTACCCTTCCTCCTGTCTCCTATGGGATACAGGATATATGATGACCATCCTAGCAGGCGTGACTCTGTGTGACTGGGAGCCCCCGGGGCCTCTCCTCTACCCATGTCTACACTGGCAAGGCTGCATTAATGGCCACTGATGAGCCAGGCAGAAACCAGAAAGTGTTCTCTTCCCCTTAAGTTCTGCCCTAAGCCCATGGCCTTTAGCACACCTAGAAACACCCCTGTCGGTGGCTAAAGTGTGGAGTGTGTTTGAAGTTGGCACTTAAATTTTGGGGGGGAAGATGGTCTTGTTGCCTCCCCTGTTGGGGCCCGAGCGAGGGTAGCCTCCCTTCGTCCCTTGTGGTGGCTTTGCTGGAGCCTCCTTTTTTTGTGCCTCCCTATTGAAAGAAGAAAAAACAATAAGTTCCCAGAAAAAAGGAATGGCCAAAAACATGAACAGATAAGAATGTTCAAATATGATTTATATTTACCTTCATCTTTGGAATCCCGAGTCATACAAAGATTTTAGAAAAGCTTATATAGAATTCTTTGTAGCTACTTGGAGAAAGAACATATACAGACAGCTAATTTACAAATATACATATAGTTTAGATTCAAATATTGCTCACTTTTTTTTATGATCTGATGTATGTACTCCATCTGGTCTTGTTCATGGTGTTTGAGATCAGACCATCATTTTCAGATTTGGTCCTTTAAATCGTTCCACCGAAAATTCACACTGCAAAACGGCGATGACCTTCTCCAAAATGATGTCCTTTCGGCTGTTGGGCCTTTTCGTAATTGCGCAGCTTGCAGTCGTAATCGTGCTTCTCTAGGATGCGCACCATCTCCACCATCTCACCCTTGCTCATGGGGGTTGCTTTGTGCCTTGTTGTCCCTCCCGAATGTTCCGCCGTGTGTGTCGCATGCAGAAGAGAGATGGTCACGCCCCAGCGTCATGACGCACTGAGAGCGGAGTTTGACGCATGCGCAGTGTATATAAAGCCGGAACGGTCATAGGAACGATCTTTGAGTGGAGGACGAAAGATTGCCAATGCAAGAAAGGAGGCATAAAACTAAGGTACAATTGGAAATTGGGGCATAGGTGTGTAGTGGCCTATACTGCTTAGATTGAGGCCTATATTGGGACCACCTTTTTGGTTAAGCCAGACATTATGGTTTGTCTTGTATTCTGTCTTGCAGGCATCATATCATTTATCACGATGGATAAATTTACTTTTCCTGCATTTCTACCCCAATTCATTGACCTGTACCGGGAACTGCCCTGTCTCTGGAAGGTCAAGAGTAGAGACTACTCCATTAAAATATTGAGGAAGGCAGCTTTGGGGAAACTGGTGGAGTTGGTCAAACCAGTGTACCCCAGGGCAGACATCAGCTACGTAAAGCAAAAGATTGCTAACCTGAGGAGTACATTTAAAAGGGAGCTGAACAAGGTCCAGGAATCTGAGAGGTCAGGAGCAGCAGCGGGTGACCTATATGTTCCCAGGCTGTGGTATTACAACAGCCTGCGGTTTTTGACAGACCAGACAGAACCCAGGCCATCGCTGTCTACGCTCCCTTCGACATCTGCTGAGGCCACAGCTCCTGAGGTCCGCACAGGTCCTGATGCACAGGATGAAGATGTGGAGGAGCCCAGCTTGACCCAGGTATAGCATTGTTGAACATATTTGTATCCAAAAATACAATGATGATAACTATACATTATTTGTAAAATATTTATGCCTTAACAAAGTGGTTTCCATATAAAAAGACAGTAGTGACCATAAATTATATGAACAAGAATGAAAAATGCTGGGGTCAGAATGATAGTCTTTTCTATTTCGCCACATTCAATTTGCAACAGTGAGGAGATCAAAATTGTATGTGATTGATGACCAAACTCTAAAAAAGATTCTAATTATGTCCCGTTCTCATACACAGGTAAGAGTCAGTCTGGAGGAGCCAGTTGCCAGTAGCCAGACAGAGTCACAGATCCCTCCCCAACATCTTGCTGCTAAAAGGGCCAGGAAGAGCAGGAATCTGGAGGAGGTCACTACTGCGCTCCGCACAGACCCAGATGAGGCTGAGGCATTTGGGAGTGTGACTGCTAATAAATTAAGGCGGATGGCCGGTGAGCAAAGGAGCAGGTGTGAGGAACTCATCCTGCAGCTCCTCAACAAGAGGGTGAGGGGCCAAATTTCTGAAAACACCCACATTTCGGATTTTGAGGCCCCACCTCTACAGCCAACCCACCCACCACAGCAACATGGTGGTCAGTGGCAATACCAGCCACAAGACCCCCAACAAGGCCGCTGGACTGAGGATTTTAACCCCTTCCCCACTAACTAATTTCTATTTTTTTTTTTTTATTTGTTATATTTTTATATTTTTGTATGCATCGAATGCACTTTTGGGTTAAGTTCTTTGTATTTGGATGGCAGATAGCATGTCTAATTTAATTTGTTTTTTTTTTTTTTTTCTGCACAATAACATTTTTTTGTAGAATAATACTTGGCTATGTGTTTTACTTCAAATGACAGTTTGGGAGTAGGCAGTTACATTTTAAAAAAATACAATGTAAAATTAACAAGGGACACCAACATAGTTGTATCTTTGATCTTAAAAACTCTGGGATAATGATGTTGTGGTAACTTTCCCAAAAAACAAACAACAAGCATTATAATAATAATCTTGATATCAGTATAAAAAAAAAAGCCTTTTAAAATACGTTTGCCATAACTCCATCAGTATCACCAGCAAAGCAGCTTCATTATTATCCCATTAAAGAAGAAGAGAATGTGCTCTGCATTTAGATATTTCATAATTTGCGGCGTCACGAATGTTAATTCTCTATTATGAGCGCCAGTTTACAAGACCGACTGCTTCCAGCTCGTTCCTTGCTTCCAAACATGCATGTTTTGTACTTTCGACTTTTGTGTGATGGATTTGTGTACTGACCATACGAAAATCAGACGTCAAACCGTTTACGGCCGAAAATGTACTAGCCTGCCATCCAACATTTGTTGGACAGAATTGTCAAAAGGAGCGTACTAACGGTAAGATTTTAGGACAACAGTCTGTTAATGCTTCCGAGCATGCGTCAAATTGTTTCCGAGCATGCGTCGGAATTTTGCATTTCGGAATTGCATAACCACAATCGGAAAATCCGATAGAAAGGTTTTCCGTCGGAAAAATTGAGAACAGGTTCTCAACTCAAAGTCCGTCGGAAATTCCGACAGAAAAAGACCGTTGGGCATACACACGGTCGGAAAATCCGATGAAAAGCTCCCATCGGACTGTTTCCATCGGAAATTCCGACCGTGTGTACGCCGCATTAGGCTCCTTTCACACGGACGGTCCGTTCAGGTCCGCCTGTCAGTTTTTTAGGCGGACCTGAACGTATGCTCCATAGACCTCTATGGAGAGTTGGATGTTATCGGTGACATGTCCGCTTTATTACTTTTGATAGTAGCAGAATCTTTTTTGTTTCATAAAACCTTTTTTAACTAGTTTCACACCCCATTAGCATAAAATGTCTATGTCTATCTATTTATATATATATAAATAGTACAGTAAATACATTTACCTACTGGATTGTACTCTATAGTATCACATTTACTATTCATACACTTTTCCACAGTTCAATCTCATTGTGAACTATTTGCACAATAATAAATAAGGGGGGATGAACACTGAATTATGACAGATTCTAGTGATCTTAGGCAAATTGGAGATGCATGAGTTGGGCCAACGTCGCTAAAACTGCTCTGATTATTTAATTACCGTATATACTCGAATATAAGCCGAGATTTTCAGACCCTTTTTTAGGGCTGAAAGTCTACCCCTCGGCTTATATTCGAGTCACTGCCGTCTGCCTACATGAATAGCGTGTCATGCAGACAGACAGCAGTTTTCAAAAGCCGCGCCGCCTCCTCCTGCCCGTCTGTGATAGGCGGACACTAATTTTCCCAGCAGTACAGTGTTCCGCCTATCACGGATGTCCTGTCATTCTCATCTCATGGACGAGGATGAGAGAATGTCCGTGATAGGCGGAACACTGCACACTGACTGCTGGGAAAAAAGTGTTCCTCCTATCACGGACGAGGAGGAGGAGGAGGCGCGGTTTTTGTAAGAGTGGAATGGAGCCGTACGCGCTGTGGGGGGACAGAGCGGGACCTCATCGGCTGCACGGAATGGACCCCGGACACAGGACCCCGGACACAGGACCCCGGACCCACAGATCGGCGGATCGGCGCAGATCGGCACAGGTAGACTGCAATGGGGACACGGGGTGCAATGGGGACACGGGGGCTGTACAGGGGACATGCAGCTGCAGATGGGCATTGCTGACCCTCTTTTCACCATACAGTAGCTGCTGCATTTTTGCCCCTCGGCTTATACACGGGTCAATACGTTTTCCCCATTTTTTGTGGTGATTTAGGGGCCTCGGCTTATACTCGGGACGGCCTATACTCGAGTATATATGGTATTTATTTAAGATTCTCTCAGACAGCGAATGGTGTGAATAGTGCAAATGTTAAAGCACTGAGTGATATCTCAGGGATGTATAAATATGAGAGAAAACAAAAATACTTTGAATCTTGAACAACATTTAAAAATAATTAATATTTATTCAAATGATTTGTACAGCCTACACTTAGATGGTTGACTGTTTCTCCAAACAAGAACAATTAAGTATTATTTCTATATCAGCTGTCTACATAAATTGAACTCAACCCATTATACTTTTATAAAACCTATAACTAATAAATACAGTTCTCATGAGCTCTCTACCTCTAACATCAAAGATCATGCTGAGAAATTGAAATTTTAGCACCTGTATATAGCGGCATTGCAGAGCTAAGAGGCTTGAAGCTACATACTGCGACTGGACATCGCACACACTAGCACCACCAGTCACACAGATCAAGAGTGAGGTCCTGGCTCCCATGCAGAGCTCTGGGCTCCACTGCTATCCAACAATTCTTGGTGTGTTGGGTAGCATGTCCTCCACTGGGTGCTGTGAGCTCTTACAGAGTGACACTAAAAGACACATCTTTGACTAGTGTTTGATCTGCCCAAGGTTTGACAAAGCTGGTTCAAAGTTTGGCAAACCCTAACTTTGCACGGAAATATCATTGTAGTCTCTCAGAAGGAGAAGGGATGACCCCTGTTGCTACACATCTGAAAGATCCTAGGGAGGTGAGTGGAGTGGCAACCTCAGCCTGGACTCTGACCAGGCCACGCTCCCAATGTGTTTCACTTTGCCTCCTGGAGCTTAGTCATGGGGATAGAGATCACATGCATGTGGGGAGTATATAAGCATCATGGGTAGTCACTCAATTGATGTAGAGGTGTACCAGGTGTATTTTCCCTCTGAGCCACTACGGGAGCCAGGACGGGCTCCATCCCCAGCCGGCACTCTTAGCAGCAGATGTGGAGGCACCCACGAAGAGTAAACCGGTCACCATTGTAGTCTATATGGTGAACCTCCGGTAAATGCTAGCAGTTTATTTTGGCTAGTAAACTATTGTAAGAAAGGCATTGGAAGCTGGGCACTGCCATGGGGGACATTAACAAAGTAAAAGAGACATGGAAGAGACACCAATACTTTAAATTACAAGCTTTTGAAATGTCTTTCAGTTATATGTGGTGTTACAGAATAGTACGATTTTCACGGACAATAACAGTTTTGGCTGCGGCACTTGCTATTTGATCAAGCGGTAATAGGCCTGAAAAAAGCCCCAGCGGATCTAAAAACTATAAGAATGTTTCCTTTAGAAATGTAATAAAGCTAAAGCCCTTAATTTTGTGCAGTGGCAGACAAGTTAAATAGTGTAGTTTGTGAGACTATTTGTATTACCACACTGCAATTTTAATAAAATCTCAAAATAGAATGCATACAAAAACTTCAAAAGCACAGCTCCCAAATTCCCAAAACTCGCTCCCACCCGCGTATCTCCAATTATTCCTGAAATATACAGACTTCAGGTATGGGTTTAGTAGAAATTTACCAATGTGAATTTGTAGGTAAGGACTTTAACAGATGGCAAAAAAAGAAAGAGAGAGAAGGCAGGTTTTATTTTGGAATAAACATTAGAGTGCATTATCTGAGCAATAATAGCCATATATATTGTACAGTGGCTGGACTGTATGTAGGCAACTTGATTAGGCCACTATATAAAAAAAACAGTAAATTCAGTGGTGGCCCATCTATAGGGGGCGTACGGGTGCTGCCCCCCTCCAGGCAGTCACAAAAAAAAAAATATTTTAAAACGGGCCCTTACAAAAATACAAAAAAAGGTCCTCAAGTGCACTGTGTTTGGACGCTGGAGCGCTCGAGCTCTCGTGAATCACAAGATTGCAGGTGTGACGCTTCATTTGCAGGCTTTTGTCCCACCTTGCGGCGCTTTCCAAAGCCCAGAGTAGCTTCTGCTCATAGTATCTATTACTAGGCTGCATTTGGTGGGACACAGGCAAGGCTGCATTTGGTGGGACACGGGCAAGGCTGCATTTGATGTGACACAGGCTGGCTGCATTTGGTGGGACACAGGCAGGCTGCATTTGATGTGACACAGGCTGGCTGCATTTGGTGGGACACAGGCAAGGCTGCATTTGATGTGACACAGGCAAGGCTGCATTTGATGTGACACAGGCTGGCTGCATTTGGTGGGACACAGGCAAGGCTGCATTTGATGTGACACAGGCAAGGCTGCATTTGCTGTGACACAGGTTGGCTGCATTTGGTGGGACACAGGCTGGCTGCATTTGGTGGGACACAGGCAAGGCTGCATTTGCTGTGACACAGGGTGGCTGCATTTGGTTTGACACAGGCAAGGCTGCCTTTGGTGGGACACAGGCAGGCTGCATTTGATGGGACACAGGCAAGGCTGCATTTGATGGGACACAGGCAAGGCTGCATTTGATGGGACACAGGCAAGGCTGCATTTGATGGGACACAGGCAAGGCTGCATTTGGTGGGACACAGGCAAGGCTGCATTTGATGGGACACAGGCAAGGCTGCATTTGATGGGACACAGGCAAGGCTGCATTTGATGGGACACAGGCAAGGCTGCATTTGATGGGACACAGGCAAGGCTGCATTTGGTGGGACACAGGCAGGCTGCATTTGGTGGGACACAGGCAGGCTGCATTTGGTGGGACACTTGGTTGTTAGTTGACACCTCTGCAGCCATTTACAAATGTGTCTAGAGCTTATGTAAATGAGTGTTGCTGCAAATGCAGGGTTTACATGTGACTGCCGCACAGTTTATACACATGCATTCAAACTCAAAAGATAAAAAAGATGAAGCCCCAAAATGGAACCAATGTGTGGTTAGCAGAGGCACCCATTAACCATTTTAGCTCCGGAAGGTTTACTCCCCTTCATGACCAGGCCATTTTTTGTGATACGGCACTGCGTTATTTTAACTGACAATTGTGCAGTCTTTCTGTGGTATTTGATAACCTATGCGTTTTTTTTTTTTTGCGCTATGCTTCAATTCTGAAAAAAAATACATATTTTTTACTTTCTGCTAGAAAACACATCCAATAAAAAAATGTAAAAAAATCTAATTTCTTCATAAATTTAGGCCAATATGTATTCTGCTACATATTTTTGGTAAGAAAATCCCAATAAACGTATATTAATTGGTTGGAGCAGAAGTTATAGAGTCCACAAACTATTGGATATTTTTATGGAATTTTTATTTATTTATTTTTTATTGGTAATGGCGGCGATCAGTGTCTTATAGTGGGACTGCGGCATTGCGGCAGCAGACAAATCAGACACTAAGTGACACACTTTTGGGGAAAAGTGACACCAATACAGTAATCAGTGCTAAAAATATGCAATGTCACTGAACTAATGACACTGGAAGGGGTTAACAGGGGTGATCAAAGGGTTAAATGTATGCCTAAATAGTGCTTCCTAACTGTGTGGGATGTGCTTGTGCTATGGGAAGGTAGAGATCCGCGTTGCTGCTTAGCAGAAACACAGCATCACTACCTTCCCTACTGACTGAACGACGGTCTGCCTTGTTCACATAGGCAGACCGCCATTCTGCTTCTTTTCATAAATGATCGTCGGGTCCCCAGTGGACATCAAGTTACGTGTGTGCGCCCCATACCCGGAAGGTACATGATCTGGCACCGAGCATTCACTCTGCCGCAGTATATGTGTGTGGGGCGGTCGCTAAGCGGTTAAAAAGGTTCTTCAGTTGTGTTTTTTTTTAAGTCAGCAGCTACAATTACTGAGACACTTTCTTGTACAGAAATTCAGTGCTGTCCTCACCAGGGCCAGTTCTTAGCTGGTTTTCGGGTCACTGGAGTTGCAATGTTAACTGTGGAAAGCCGGCTGTGACTCCTTGCAGTTCATAGCCGGCTCCCCACTGCACATGCATGAGCCACTCTGCGCCTTGTGAATAGTCCCACAGCCTCATGGGACCTGTGACAACCCAGGAGGTTGCAGGCAAGGAAGGGGGAGCACTTCCAGTGGGATCACCTAGCCAATTCCTGCAGAAGTGGAAGCTAGAAATGCCAGCTCCCCCACACCCCCAAAAGGGAGGGAGGAGGAGCATCAGTAGAACTTCCCTAATAGGAGGAAGTTCTGATTTAAATAAAGGTGCTACTACATGGATTCTTCAAGAAGGTCTGTATGTATTGAGCATAAAAACAGATTAGAACACTATAATCCGTTTTTATGATGAATAAATACATAACTTCCTGAAGAATGCACTGTAAGCACCTTTTTATTTGATGGACGCCACGGCTGACCACACATTGATTCTATTTTGGGGCTTCATCCTTTTTACCATTGTTCACTGGATCTGATTGCAACCTAGTGCAGTGCAAGAATTTCTGGAAAACCCGACAAGCATTGAGTGTGTAGGTGGGGTGCAGCGTGGTGCAGTGGCAATAATTCACACAGACAATTGCAAAGCAAAACTTGTAATGAAGTAATGCAGTAACAGTTCACCAAAAAAACCTTATGGATTCCAGCAACGTGAAAGGAGCAGATTCCAGCTAGACTGACAGCATCTGTTGAGAAGGGCAGAATGCGGCCTGGCCGTCTCATGCCCAATCTGGAAGGTGTCCCTATGCCGTTGCGACCCTACACTTACCCTCCTCATTAGGAACCTTTCCCTAATGCTAGTACTGTCCCTAATAGACGGAGTATCTGTCCCTACTCTGTCAACTCGCAAATACGTGCCAAAACTGGGAGCCAGGGCCTTAAATAGGCTCTGCCTGACCTAAGATGGCTGACAGAGTCACATGGGGTGGCAGCATCTAATAAGCATCCCCAGTGACCCGAGAAACCATAGAGGAACCCAGTTCCTCTCATCTTCCTCTCCAACAACAGTGCCACCGCGGAGGAGTGCCACCTGTCACGGAGAAAGTAGGCTGCACCTGCTCGCAAGTGTGACCACCCACATATACTTTTATGTGCTAAATTAGGTTGCTTGACCTTAGGATAGGTATCCAACAACCTTATGAACACGAGTATATGCTTACTACACTTTTTGCCATACTTTTCACAAAGGTATAACTGAATACTACCTTTAGAGGGATCTCCCTTGTGGCTTTTTATCCCAGATACTTGCAGCTGGGAAGGAAATAGTAAGACTTTATGGTGGTGATAGTACACCTAGGATCTCCACTAGTAACATGGTGCTGCTGATGGCCCTGTTTCAAGAAGCAAGTGGATGTCTTAACCAACTAACATTTGCTGATAAGTATAATATACATTTTGCGTAGCATAAGCTTGCGGTGAGCTATTTAATGGTTTCTGAAGGCTCAGTCCATATTCACATCAAATTTTTGTAATGCGGTCAAGGGCCAGTTGCTTGCTTTAGGTTGACTTTATGTTAATCTTAAGAATATGGATGTACTTCAGCGTTAATCCCTAATGGGAAGTGCTAATGTTTGTCAGTGATGACAAGAGTTGGACAGCGTTTAGATTTTAAAATGATGCATCAATGCTGAAAATATGCAACAGCATGACAGAATCTTGTAAAAAGCTTTGGCATGAGATTATTCTATAAATTGTCCCTTATTTTGCATCACTTATTTCAAGCATTTATTGCACTAATGGATAATCGTGTAGTCCTGCTTACAGAGGACAGTGACAGATAGATTTCCTAAAGCACTTAGTCGTTTCTACCTAGTACAAGGTGTCAAACCATTCCTGAAGAGATTGATGCAGAATCTCCCGGCGTTCTTCCTCTGACGCCCGGCTTGTTACTTATTCTAATATACAGTCTGGACTAATGCAGAGCTCTTCCACCGATGATCTCACTCCATGAATCACTAGCATTTAGACTGACATCCAGACACTGGACCATTTCTCTTGATGCCATGTCTTCTATGCTGACACATGACTTAATTCACTCCTAAGTCAGGCCTCTGGCCATCAGGCATGTTAAAAAGAAAGGGGACCAACATAATATCCAGAAAAGACCTTAGCGCTGAAATTGACAGTTGAATAGCAAATAGATTTGTTTTGATGAAGCTAAATTCCAAACACCTAAAAAAAAAGCTGTTTTAATTAAAATATATATATATATATATATGTGGACCCAGCATCCAATATATTATATTATATTATGTTAAAAAAACAAAAATGATGTGGCCCCCTTGTCCTATTGTAAGCAGCTGTTTATTTATTTAAAAAAAAAAAAATGTAGGGAAAAATTATTTATTTATATGTATTATTAAAGTGGTTGTAAACCCTTCCATAGACCCAGTGAAGTGACAAGCCTCAGGTGATACACAGAGATGAAACAAATTCTCCTACATAAATTGTACCTGTTTATCTGAAGCCATCTCTTCTCGACAATTAAAGTGTTTATTCCTTCTTTCCTTATCGTCTATGGTGATGTAATGATATTCAATAGAAATAAGCACTTTTATTTTAGAATATGATAGCCTGAGACTAGTTATCTAGTATGATATTGACACACAGGCTTCAATAAGGTGGCCAACCATAAAGGGAAGGGAAGATGGCTGACAGTGATCAGCTATCTATGGACACCAAATAAATGTCCGCCGTCCCATTTAATTTCCCCCTGATAAAGTCGTGTGACTGTAACGTAACGTGTAGGGCGTAAGCGGTGACAGCATGGACTGGAAATTACATATCAGGAAGTCTGGTATTCAGTGGTTTTACACTTGTTTATGGTGTTTTTAATGTTTTTACTGTACGAGTGCAATTTTAACTAAATACATTTGCCATATTATTTACCTTACTACACTATGGGAGCCTTTAATTCCTTGCTTACTTTGCAAAGAGCTATGCATTATGACCGAATGAATATTTAAAAGGACCGAATCCTTAATATCCATGGAGATATCCCATTAAAGGTAGACAGAGGTGGAAGTGTTTCCTGCAGATTGGGAATTGAGGGCCTGGAGAATTGGTTTGACATTTTGCTGTTATTCCACTAAGTGGAGGCGAGAGTTCTGAGAGATTAGAGGGAGCACAAGGTGTTTATATGATAGCAATATTATCATATGCCACAGTGTAGTGGGTGCACTTAGCATCAAGGATGTTTATCAGCATTTATATATTTGTAGCACTTTTTATATAGACTGGATATTTTCACTTGGATGGACATTTAATGTGTACGTTATTGGAGATTGTTTAGTTTATACCTATTCATTGTGTTTTATGTTATATAGCTATATACAGTATCTCACAAAAGTGAGTAAATTTGCTGTCCCCTCAAAATAACTCAACACACAGCCATTAATGTCTAAACCGCTGGCAACAAAAGCGATGTCACACATAGTTACATAGTAGGTGAGGTTGAAAAAAGACACAAGTCCAACCTATGTGTGTGATTATATGTCAGTATTACATTGTATATCCCTGTATGTTGCGGTCTTTCAGGTGCTTATCTAATAGTTTTTTTAAACTATCGTTATCTCTGAAGTTTAATGCATGCCAATATTCTGTTTGCTTTGTTAGCAGCAGCTTGGCATTGCATGCCATTGCTGAGCCTATCATCTACTAGGACCCCCAGGTCCTTTTCCATCCTAGATTCCCCCAGAGGTTCTCCCCCCAGGGTATAAATTGCATTCATATTTTTGCCACCCAAATGCATTATTTTACATTTTTCTACATTAAACCTCATTTGCCATGTAGTTACCCACCCCATTAATTTGTTCAGATCTTTTTGCAAGGTCTCCTAAGTGAAAATGTCCAAATTGGGTCCAATTAGCCATTTTCCCTCCCTGGGGCCATGTGACTCGTTAGTGTGTTAAATTTGGTGTTATCGCTCTCACTTTTTATAGATACTGGTCACTGAAAGTTCAACATGAAACCTCATGGCAAAGAACTCTCTGAGAATCTGAAAAAAATTATTGTTGCTCTACATAAAGATGGCATAGGCTATAAGAAGGTTGCCAAGACCCTGAAACTGAGCTGCAGCACGGTGGGCAAGAACATACAGCGGTCTGCATGGCTGTTGTCCCAGGAGGAAGCCTCTTCTGAAGAAGATGCACAAGAAAGCATGCAAATAGTTTGCTGAAGACAAGCAGACTAAGGACATGGATTACTGGAAACATGTCCTGTGGTCTGATGAGACCAAGATTAACTTATTTGGTTCAGATGATATCAAGCGTGTGGCGGCAACCAGGTGATGAGTACAAAGACAAGTGTGTCTTGCCTACAGTCAAGCATGGTGGTGGGAGTGTCATGGTCTGGGGCTGCATGAGTGCTGCCAGCACTGGGGAGCTGCAGTTCATTGAGGGAACCATGAATGCCAACATGTACTGTGACATACTGAAGCTGAGCATGATCCCCTCCCTTCAGAGACTGGGCCGCAGGGCAGTATTCCAACATAACGACCCCAAACACGCCTCCAAGACAATCACTGCCTTGCTAAAGAAGCTAAGGGTAAAGGTGATGGACTGGCCAAGCATGTCTCCAGACCTAAACCCTATTGAGCATCTGTGGGGCATCCTCAAACAGAAAGTGGAGGAGCGCAAGGTCTCTAACATCCACCAGCTCTGTGATGTCGTCATGGAGTAGTGGAAGAGGACTCCAGCGGCAACCTGTGAAGCTCTGGTGAACTCCATGCCCAAGAGAGATCTTTTTTTACCATTTTATTTCATCACAATAGTCAAAGTGATTAATATTTTGTATTTACTTTATTTAATTTCAACACCTCATATATACATTTTTTGTGTACCGATATATCACAATACTACCCAGTTTTTTGGTAGCACAAGAGTCTTGCACATTTCATCTTCTGGGATTGTCTGGTGTCACATAAACTGTCAGAAGTAACTCATGTAGATAGTATAGGAATAAAAGACAAGTCAGAAATTACACTCTGCTTTGGATTGAGACAAGTACACACTATAGAAGGCTATGCTTTGTTTATTTTTCATTTCAGAGGTGTACAACCACTTTACTTTCCCCTGGTTTCTGCCCATAGCGCTTAGGGTAGGGTGATATAATACTTCTTCTGACTAGATCCCATTGAATACTGATTAGCCCAGATCTTATGAAGAGACGCTGCTTGACGCTGTAGCATCATCGCACAGAATATGGGTTATTTTATATTCCCAAGAATCTTGTTAGAACAGGGCGGCACAGTGGTGTAGTGGGTAGCACTCTCGCCTAGCAGTAAAAAGGATCGCTAGTTCGAATCCCAACCACGACACTACCTGCCTGGAGTTTGCATGTTCTCCCTGTGCCTGCATGGGTTTCCTCCAGATACTCCAGTTTCCTCCCACACTCCAAAGACATGCTGGTAGGTTAATTGGCTTCTGTTCACAATTGGCCCTAGTATATGAATGTGACTTGGGGACCTTGGATTGTGGGCTCCTTGAGGGTAGGGACCGATGTGAGTGAGCGATGTATGTGTGGAGCGCTGCATAAATTGACAGCGCTATATGGGTACCTTAACCGCCTCAGCACCGGACAATTTTACCCCCTTCCTTACCAGAGCACTTTTTGCGATTCGGCACTGCGTCGCTTTAACTAACAATTGCGCGGTCGTGCGACGTTACACCCAAACAAAATTGACATCCTTTTTTTCCCACAAATAGAGCTTTCTTTTGGTGGTATTTGATCGCCTCTGCGGTTTTTATTTTTTGCGCTATAAACAAAAGAAGAGCGTCAATTTGGAAAAAAAAACACAATATTTTTTACTTTTTGCTATAATAAATATCCAATTTAAAAAAAAAAAAAAAATTTTTTTTACTGAGTTTAGGCCTATACGTATTCTTCTACATATTTTTGGTAAAAAAATTCACAATAAGCATATATAGATCGGTTTGCACAAAAGTTATAGCGTCTACAAAATAGGGGATAGATTTATTGCATTTTCTTTTTTTTTTTTTTTACGAGTAATGGCGGCGATCTGCGAATTTTTTTGTTGACTGCGACATTGTGGCGGACACTTCGGACACTTTTGACACATTTTTGGGACCATTCACATTTACACAGCGATCGTTGCTATAAAATTGCAGTGATTACTGTGTAAATGTGACTGGCAGAGAAGGGGTTAACACTAGGGGGCGCTGCAGGGGTTAATGAGTTCCCTAATGTAATGATTCTAACTGTGGGGGGAGGGGACTCACAAGGGGAGGAGACCGATCGGTGTTCCTCCGTACTGGGATCACATGATCGGTCTCCTCTCCACTGACAGCACGTGGAGCTGTGTGTTTACACACACAGCTCCACGGTCCCGTTGTTTTCACGGGCAATCGCGGGTGCCCGGCGGTCATCGCGACCGCCGGGCACCCGCACCGGGTCCCGAGCGCCGCCGGCGGTGCGCGGGTGCGCCCCCTAGGCGGCCGGGAATGGGAGGACGTCATATGACGCCCACCCAGGATGGGAGATCCACCTTGTGGGCGTCATATGACTATGGGCGGGATGGGAAGTGGTTAAATAAATAATATATAATAGAGGAGTATCTTAATGAGACACAATGTACAGGGATAGGGACAGCACCCACACTCACTCAGGTTGGACTGGTGTCTTTATTTAACCTTACTAACTATGTAACTATGTAACAGCATGATCACTCCCTCCAGCACAGAAGTTTCACTGAACTGGCGTGTAAACTTTAGCCATCCCAGTTGTGTGTACTGAATAGAAGGCACAAACTCCTTGAAAGAAGAACAGTATAAACAATGTTATGACTGGTGTATAGCTGATGTCCCGTCTGCCCACCTGAAAAACCATAACCCAACCTTTTTACCTTGACTTACCTAAACAAATAAGTATGAGGTTCATGAAGGAAGGTATTTTATCGCATCGGCTGTGCCACCACCACCTAGGCATCCTGGCCCCTAGCCGCAATCCTACCAGCTCAGGAACAAACTATTGCCACCTCCTTGCCAATGCAGCCCGATGACCCAAATAGCCCATTATTTCCAGATAGGGAGGGTACCCATACTGAGATAGGTCCAACCCGTCCCCACACCATATCCTGTTTACCTTCCACCATTCCAACCTTCATAAACCAGAGACCCCTGCTACCATAAACCCAACACAACACACACAACATAACAAAAACATACTGCTAAAATCAGGGAGGGTGGGTGGGAAAAATCCTGCTTCTGTGCTGCCTCTTCTCCTGTTGCCCCCAGACTAAGCTGACCCCTCCTCTCACCAGGGACAAAATTATCTAATGCCACACCTACCACTTTCCCACTGACCATAGATCCGGCAGTGTTCAGCACATTATGGGCCCGCAAACAAATTTTCCTCAGCGAATCATAAACAGCACTCTTCACTCTTTAGCTGCTCTCTGGTTGGCAGAAATCTCCAATTTCCCCTGCTCTCTTCCTTAACTTTTATATCCCCCTTGTCCGGTCCTCTTCCTCCTAGATACACGTGGGTCCTTTCATCCAGAAATGGTAACAGTAATGGTCATAGCCCAGACTACATTTCCCAGCAGTCCAAGTTTAAACCCAAAAAGAAGCATATCCGCTGTTGCCATCTTGTGAAAGAAAAAGAGTCCTGTATGGTTCAGTAACATTAAAGTAATATTAAAGGCTTAATCTTAAAAAAAAAAAAAAACAAACACACATGTTATACTTACCTGCTCTGTGAAAGGGTGTTGCACAGACCAGCCTCGATCCTCCTCCTCTCGAGTTCTCGAGTTCCTCCCCCTTGCTAAGTGCTCCCTTAACAAGCCGCTTGCTATGGGGGGCACTGGTGCATGCTTGCTACCGAGCCCCACTCTGTGTGTCCACTAGACACACAGAGTAGGGCTCGGCTTCATCCCCGATCCCTGCCCACAGCCCCCACTACCTCCCGACAGCCTGCTGCTGTCTCCTATCCAATGAGAAGGATTAGACCCACGAGAGCAGTCGCTTTCATGCACATCACTGGATCGGGATCGTGCTCAGATAAGTATTAGGGAGAGGTGTGGGGGGAGCTGCATACTGAAGGTTTTTTACCTTCATGCATGAAGGTAAAAAACCTTCAGGCTTTACAACCACTTTAATTCCAGTTACACAATGTATAATAGTTTTCTGTGTCTTTTTGGCTAGGATTAAAACTATTTAAAGTGGTTCTAAACACTGAAGGTGTTTTACCTTAATGCATTCTCCGCATTAGGGTAAAAAGCCTTCTGCATGCAGGTCCCCCAATATACGCACCTAAGCCCGATCTCGATCCAGCGATGTGCACAAGAGTGGCATCTTTCTCTCTCCTCATTGGCTCAGAGACAGCAGCTGGAGGCATTGGAGTCTGCAGCAGAAGTCTGTTAAGCTGGGCCTACATGGTTACGTGTTTTTTCATTCAACCAGCAGACTATATGAACAAAAAAATGGATAGATTCCTTAATCCATACAAATGAGTTGGATGGAGGAATCCCACCTCCCAGGACAATGTATTCTGACAGGGGTCCTAGACACTATTAGCATACACTGATCAGTGGCTGCAACTGTCTCAATGCAGCTTATTGGATCAACGGAAATGTTTCCAACATGTTTATCAAACAATTGCCTTCTGTCTGACAAGAACAGCTTGAAATTCAGTTGGTTCCTGCTGAACTGGCTGAATTTCAATCAGTGTATGACCAGCTTAACACACACAGTACTGTGGTCAGTGCCAAGTTTAGGAGTACTTAAAGTGGTTGTAAACCCTTACAAACCACTTTGACCTACAGGTAAGCCTAGATTAAGGCTTACCTGTAGGTCCAAGAAATATTTCCTAACCCTACACGGTTTAGGAGATATTTGCAAAAAAAGACAGGCACCGCTGTCTACGGCACATGCGCCGCAGACAGCAGCGCGCAGGCGCACTGAGCACGCCGCTGCTAACAGCGATATGCTGCTAGTGGCGGCTCCCGTGCGCATGCGCAGAAGTGACGTCATCGCGGCTCTGGCCAGTAACAGCACCGGAGCAGCGATACCCACAAAGAAGATGGAGGCTCCGTGCACCAGGGGACAACGGTGACATCGCAGGCTCCTGTGTCAGGTAAGTGACACATAATGATGCATAGTAGCCCATTATGCTTTACCTTTGCAGGGAAACAAAGAGGAAATAAACCCATCAGGGTTTACTTCCTCTTTAACATGCATAGTGCAGGGGTCAGGAATACGTAGTGCACAAAATGCTTGGGTCAGGTGGGTGTAATGTGCAGGGGACAGGAGTAACCTCCTAACACAAATCTTTACCCCCCACACACACACACTTTCTACCTCCTAGCAGAAATCCTCTCCCCACCCTCTACCTTGTAGCACTAATCCTCTTCCCCCAAAATCCCCTCTCCCACCACTAATCCTTCCCCTCTCAATCCTACCTCCCAGCACAAATCCCCCCTCTAATTTACTACTCTAGCACAAATCCTCTCTCCTCCAAATCCCTCCTCCTAACAGTATCCCGCCCAGCCCAAATCCACTCACTCTGCAAACCTTCCCCCAGCACAAATTCTCTCCCCAAATCCCAGCAGAAATCCTCTACCTCCAAGTCTCCTGCAGCACAAATTTTAGCCCCAAAATTCCCCCACTCCTCCCCCTTTCCCAGCACAAATTATCTCCTCCCAACACAAATCCACTCCTCCCCCAAATCCCTCCAGCACACATTTTCTCCTCCCCAATTCCTCTTTTCTATATTTCTCCTCTCAGCACAAATCCTCCTCCCCAAAATTCCTCCTTCTAGCAAATTATCTCCTCGCAGCACAAAACCTATTCACCCCTCAACTCCCTCCAGGACAAATTCCCCCTAAATCCTACCCTCTTAGCACAAATCACCCCCCCCCCCCCCAAATTTCACCCTCCTAGCAAAAATCAGCTTCTCCCCCAACATCCCACCTCTACAACTCAAAACATTTACCCTCCCCAAACCCCCCCCCCCTCTTAGCACAATGATCCTTCCTCTCCCCTCCCCTTATCCCTCCCCACCCCCCTCTCCCCATCCCCCCCCCATCTTCCCCCATCCCACCCCCCCCTCACCCCCCCCCCCCCCCCCAACATTTCACCTCTCCAGCACAAATCCTCTCCCCTCCAATCCACCTCCCATCACTATCGCTCTCCTACCCCCCAACCAGCACAAATCCTCTCACCTCCCTTATCTCCCCTCCAAGCACTAATTCTCTTCCCATCCCCTATCTTGGCACAAATCCTCTCCACAAATTCCACCTCCCAGCACTAATTCTTTCCCCCCTAAAATTCCCTCCCTTACCCTTCTAGCATTAATCCTCTCCCACCTAAATACACCTTATAGCACAAAGCCCTCACCCCCAAATCCCCTCTCTTAGTACTAATCTTCTCACCCCAGCACCAATTTTAGTTTTCCCCCCATCCTAGGTCAGTTTCCCCCAGTACAATTACCCCCCTTTGAATTTACAGATCTCAGATACAGTGTGGCAGGAGAGATTTCAATCCTTCCAGGCTCCTCCTCTTGTATGTCCTGTGATCAGAGCCAAGAAGGAGCCCAGGGGCTCCCGAAGCTCTGTGACAGTGACAGGCAGCTGCAGTTGAAATTAAGA
The DNA here is from genome assembly GCA_028564925.1 of Lithobates sylvaticus. Taxonomy (NCBI): domain Eukaryota; kingdom Metazoa; phylum Chordata; class Amphibia; order Anura; family Ranidae; genus Lithobates; species Lithobates sylvaticus. Next base: position 162,082,523 of record CM053033.1, on the reverse strand, counting down.
AATGCCAGCTGCAGGGTATGTGCCATGGGTGCCCAATACTAGCTAAGCCCCTAGGATTTCGATTTGAGAATGTTTGCCTTTAAAACGACATGCCCATCAAGACTTCCCTGTCCACAATGTTTCAATGCTGCTTTGTAAAATAGTGTTACCCTATTATAGAAAGTGAAAAATAATGATTTTATTGGCAGGATCAACAGGTAGAAAGATTATGCTACTGGGGGACTTAGAACTGATGTGTTCAACCTAGTGACAGAATGCACCACATACTTTATGCCATTTTAATTATGCCCATAGTTCCACGTTAAAATCACTATAGGCAACTAAATTGTTTGTACAAATTATCATTGGAGAACTAATAATTTGCAAATGTAGTAACGGACAGCTCAAGGGCTTGCTCACAGTTTTACCGCCACTCAAGTAAACAAGGACTTGCAGGCACTGAGCACTGTACACATGCAGGAGCCATGATGCCTCAGATTCACAACCATGGCAAAAATAAAACCTCAGTACCACTGCCAAATGCAGCCCAATCAAGTTAATAGCGGCTCACAGCAAAACTGCCCATTGCATGCAGTTGTGACACAGAGGTTTGGCCTTTTGAGGACTAGGACAGGTGGTGAGGAGATACTCAGATAGCAAGGATAACTTGCCCATACCTCCCAACTTTTGAAGTTGAGAGTGAGGGACATTTAGGGGGAAGATTGACCTGTGGCAAGAGTAGCGTGCTGCTGCAAAATGTGGGTGTGGTTAAATTATGCTGGCTGGGAGGGGATAATCTGGCATCCCCTGTGTGCCTCTACCACTGCCCCCTTTAGCTACAGAGGCAGCACCCACAAGTGTAAACATACTGTATCCACAATGTGTCAGGAGAGCCACGTACTTGATGTGAGACCGAAGTAGTGGGGAGGCCTCCCTTGCACCTCGGGTCCTTGAAGCCTCTGGAGATGGAGACAGAGACTTGGTGGACACTGAGTGGCACGGGTGCCAGGGGTGCCGAGCACCATGCAAGCCTTAGTCCGAGATCAAGTCCAGTTGGGCAACAAAGTATAAAAGGGTTAATTAGAAGAAGAATGGTCGAGATCCAAGCCGGGTCGGTTCCAATCTGGCAGCTGAGTACAAAAGAGGCAAAGAAGTGGTTAAGGTACAAATCCGATATCAATGGCAAGCAGCAATCAAGAGTAGTAAAATAGGTTTCCAGGTCACAACATTTCAGACAGATCACACACTAGCACAGGAACAAGGAGGGCCTGAAGATAATCAAGCAATTTAGCAGTGTCTGGGCTGGGCTTATATAGGGAAGTTTGAGGTCACTTCCTGTGCACCTCCTGGGTATTTTCCCGCCTTTTTCCATCAGGTTGATGTCACTTGCTGTGCGCCTCCTGGGCATTTTCCCACCTTTTTCCATCAGGTTGAAGTCACTTCCTGTGCGCGTCCTGGGCATTTTCCGGCCTTTTTCCATGCGCACTGAGGCGTCTTTGGCACATGCTCAGTTGGCACGGATTTCCTCTTGCGGCAACAATGCCTTGCTTCACAGCTGTGGCATGAATTATACCCTCTGTTGAACGTCACCCATTCAAGAGAAATGCAATGCACACGGTTGCAGCATGCTAATGTGGGGGTTAAATCGGTAAAGCAGGTGGTGAAGAGGCGATACAACACCTTTTTATCACCTGCCAAATGCTCTCTGAAAAGCAATCCAAATGCCGATCACTCTTCAGAGACCAACGTGTAAACAAACCCTTATTTAAATATTTTATTTTATTTTTTATTTTTTTTTCTTTGTTTTACAGTTTTTAGAATTTCATTTATTTTTTTTATTTTTTTTATTTTTAACAGCATTAATTTTTTTCTATGATGAAATATTAGGGGTCTAAACGGGACACATTCCCCAGTCCCTTTCTCTGCAGCCACAGCTGCACTGGACAGTAAATTAACAGAAATCTCTGAGAAATTAGGAAAGCAATGTATATTATTACTATTACATGAACTGCTGCAATAGAAGTTGATGATGGAAATTGGGTGCAGAGATTAAAAGTGGCAGGGAGAGAAGAGAGTGGGATGAGAAGTTGAGTGGTAGTGTGAGGACTCCAGCTTAGACACGGGCGGTGGAGCAGAGAGGTAATAAGAATCTTCAGGGCCCTGGTGCAAGAAACAACGGAGGACCCCCTGATCCCTAGCTGGGGGCCCTTACCTCTGAGCCCAAGAATTCCAGGGCCTGGTTGTAAGTGCAATTTTTGCGACCCTGGTAGTTCCTCCACTAGTGTCAGTAGTTGTTTTATTATTTTTTTAGGAGCCCCATTAGGGGGCTTTGGTGAGATATCAGGGATAACAGACCCCTGGCATCTCACCTTTGAGACAGAGAAAGGAGATTGAGGACACAGCCCTCAATCTCCTTCTCTGCAGCCCCAGCTGCACAGATTGAATGGACAGGAATAGCTCTGTACAGAGGCTTCATGTTCATTCACAGACTGAAGCAAAGTAAACATAGTTTACTATGCTACAGTTAGGAATGGACAGAGTAAGTAATTGGTACTTTGTCATTTCAGGCAAGGAAGATACCGGGAAAATAAAATATTTACCGGCCCCTTTCCCTGGTCTCCATATTGACATATCCTCGCAGCAGCTGGTGGGAGAGGGGAGGGGAGAAGGGGGGCCGGGAGACAGTACAGGGGGATTGAAGAACAACAGGGAACTGGAGAAGAGCACAAGGGTGCGGGGAACCAGAGAACAGCATGGGGACCAGAGCACAGGGGGGGGACCTGAGAAGAGCATGAGGACTAGAGAACAGCACAGGGGGGACCGGAGAACAGCACAGGGGGGACCGGAGAACAGCACAGGGGGGACCGGAGAACAGCACATGGGGGACCGGAGAACAGCACAGGAGGGGGGACCAGAGAACAGCACAGGAGGGGGGACCAGAGAACAGCACAGGAGGGGGGACCAGAGAACAGCACAGGAGGGGGGACCAGAGAACAGCACAGGAGGGGGGGGATCAGAGAACAGCACAGGAGGGGGGACCAGAGAACAGCACAGGAGGGGGGGGATCAGAGAACAGCACAGGAGGGGGGACCAGAGAACAGCACAGGAGGGGGGACCAGAGAACAGCACAGGAGGGGGGACCAGAGAACAGCACATGGGGGGACCAGAGAACAGCACAGGAGGGGGGACCAGAGAACAGCACAGGAGGGGGGACCAGAGAACAGCACAGGAGGGGGGACCAGAGAACAGCACATGGGGGGACCAGAGAACAGCACAGGAGGGGGGACCAGAGAACAGCACAGGAGGGGGGACCAGAGAACAGCACAGGAGGGGGGACCAGAGAACAGCACAGGAGGGGGGACCAGAGAACAGCACAGGAGGGGGGACCAGAGAACAGCACATGGGGGGGACTGGAGAACCACACAGGAGAGGGACTGAAGAAGAGCACAGGTGGGACCAGAGGACGGCACAGGGGGGACTGGAGAAGGGGGGTGGGGTGGGAGAGAGCAGAGAAGTTGCTGGGGGAGATCACAGAGGGGCCAGGAGAAAGTTGAGGGACCTGTGGGCAGCAGAAGGAAACTGGATAGGAGGAGCAGCATATAGAGGAACTGATGCCCTCCATGTTCTTCTTGCAGCCGCTGAATGCACACTTTTCCTCCTTCACCTCCTGCAGGCATTCAACGGCTGCAAGAAGAGCATGGAGGGGATCAGTTCCTCTATATGCTGCCCCTCCTATGTAGGTTTAGAGGGAAGCTGCATGGGCCCCCTGGAGTATGAAGCTGGGTTGCAATGATGACCCCTGTAGTTACACTGCTGCAGTGGAGGAAAAAAAGTTCTGGCAGGTTAAAGTGGGCAATGGGCAATGAATGGAGTGCTAGCAGGATTCTGAGGCTGTGACAGTTGGAGATGAGAGATGGGCCCCTGCTGAGAGGATTGATTAGTATACAGAGGGGTTAAGAAGACAAAGGTGGCAGAACATGAAAGGCTGAGGATGAAGGAGGAGGGGGCTGCTGCAGGTGTAGTGAGAGACAAACAAGTAGTGGGAGTAAAGAGACAGTGAGCAACTGGACAGAAGGGCCGGGTGTGAGGAGTTATCATGTGTGCAGTGATGAGGGAAACATCTTCAGCTCTGAGGGGTTCATGCTGGGACCTGTAGTTCTTCACTTTTGGGGGGTCAAAAGTGAAGGACTACTAGTCCCAGCATGAACCCTGCCCTGATATATAAGGATGTGTCCTCCTTCCATCCAGGGTGTAATCTCATCTGTCAGTGTCCTCTCCTTTGGACCCTTATCTGCCGACCCTTATCTGCCTACCATCCTCTCTGCAGAGTGCACTGAGAGGCTTACTAGCTCCAGGCTGACACATGCTTTGAGCCCCTGAGAAGTGCTGATAGTTCAGCACAGAACTCTGGCTGCCGGGGGAGAGCTGACTGAGGATTTTTTATTTTTTTATTTATTTATTTTTTTCCACATCAGCAATTTTCAAGAGATTTTTATTCAACTTCGTGTTCATTTAGGCTGCTTTCACACTGGGGCGGTGCCGGGCGGCGACGGTAAAGCAGCGCTATATTTAGGCCTGCTTTACCATCGTTTTACCCGTGGTATGCGGCCGCTAGCGGGGTGGTTTTAACCCCCGCTAGCGGCCGCAAAAGGGTTAAAAACCTCCGCAAAGCGCCGCTGCAGCGGCGGTTTGCGGGCGGTATCCCCGCGGTTTCCCATTGATTTCAATGGGAAGGAGCGGTATAGGAGCGGTAAATACACCGCTCCTTCACCGCTCCAAAGATGCTGCTAGCAGGACTTTTGTTGCGGTCCTGCTAGCGCACCGCTCCAGTGTGAAAGCCCTCCGGCTTTCACACTGGAGTGAATGGGGCCGGTTTTTTCAGGCGGTGAACAGGCGCTATTTTTAGCGCTGTACCGCCTGAAAACCGCCCCAGTGTGAAAGCAGCCTTATATCTCTCGTTATGTTTTACATCATTGTGGAATTTTTTTGCTAAGAAATTTAAATCGTGAAGCTTATCATATAATATTTATTTTAATTACTCTTTTATAGTGTGTGGGGTTTTTCTCTTTTTTTTTTTTTTTTTTCTTTTCTCTTTTCCCTTTTTTTTTTTTCCCTTTCCCCTTTTCTCACCTCCCCCCCTAATCCCACCCTCCCTACTTCCCACTACCTCTCGTCTTTTCTTTATCTCAACCATATTTTCTATGCCTACGGTTTATATAATCGTTTCGACATATTTCCAAGTTTGTTTAAATGTCTGCCATTTTTCCCATTTTTTCAGATCGTCTTCCTCTCCTTCTTCTCCGTTATATCTCAACTTTTCGAGGCAGCTGACTGAGGATTTTAACCCCTAAGGATCTGTCATGTTGGCGAGTGCTTTGCCTTTCTACCATCTCTCTGTTTCGTTTGTGCACTGCAGTCTGCCTTAGATGTTTCTTCTGCATGCCACTGCCTGACTGGACTCGAGCATACAAGGAGGAGGTGGGTGGAGCTAAACAGTAGGCGCGGAGGAGGAAGTTAAATCTCCTCCGCTGTGAATTCTGGGTCTCTGCCTCTCTCCTCCTTGTGACTTTTTTGGTTGCTAGACACCAGGCAGTAGGCAGATAGCAACCAGTTTGGGCACTGAGCCAGTGGCGGTGGTGAATAAAGTAAAAGGGGTCTCTGCCAGCCAGGGGTCCACCACAGGCTGACAGTGAGAGACAGCGATGATGCAAAGGCTATTTTAGGGGGCATTAGATACTGTATTGTCCTGGAATGAGGGTGCCAGGGACCCGGGACAGAGCTGTCAATTGTGGGGAGGTCCCGCGGAATCCTGGACTGTTGGGAGGTATGCTTGCCACACATTTGTGGCAGTGTTAAATTGTAAGTCTGTTAACTTGCTGCATATTTTCATTGGCAAGTTACACACTTGCAGAGCACTTGAAGCACGAGTTCTAGTTGACACTTCCAATTTGAAGCAAATTTGCGTGGCAAGTCTCTAGCAAGAGCAAAGTTGCATTGGTAAGTTTACAGCAAGAGCTCTGCAAGCCTACAGTATGAAAATTCAGCCACAGGGACCCCTGTGGTGGGATGACTATTGCACAATATAACTGAACCAGAACTTGCAGCAGATTTGCAGAATGTTTGCAAAGAAAGTTGATCTGGAATCATGCAATGTGTACTTGCTACAATTGTGCAACAAACTTGTGAAGCCTGGCAAGTCTAGCAGTTAGCTTAGCAAGTCATTTTCAAACTGCTGCTTGCTATCTGGGTAGCATATCGCCTCCCAGCTATCTGTTAACCACCCTCTGATCCACCACAGATCACTTATCCTGGGGGGTGGCAAGGGCTGCCATATGTCTGTATGAGCCCCAACAAAAATGTGTGCTTACAGCCGTCTATACATTAGTTGATTGCACGGTCATTTCAGATGCTAACAACACTTGGCTTTGGCCAATTTGACACTTGTCTGAGTTGTGTTTATTTGTTATGCTGCATGTCCTGCTGTCTTCCAGATTAGGGCAAAGAGGATAATGCTTTTGTAGTAACACATGCTAACAAGAATAATCCATTGCTTAGGGATGTTATTATAATAATAAGATAGAAGGAGATTGCATGATCTAATATCACATGCATTTTTTTGCATTGTTTCTACAATGTTCCTTGATAGTAAAAATCTTAAAGGGATTGTACAGACAAAGTATACAAATCACTATGGTAGATAGCTAACACCCTAACTTCAGTCTCAAAATGGAAATCTCATTCTTCTTTCTGTTATTGTTAGTGCTTTTTTCTGCTGTAATAATTTAGTTACAAGCAATACTGGGACAAGGTCATCCGGTGCCCAGGGCAAAGATGACATACTATACCCCCTTCTCTGTGGTGCCCCCAAATAGTGTGGTTTCTTTATTTGCTGCTTACCTTTTGTAAACGAACAGGTGTACTATTCACATAAGGGGGCCGTATCTAAGGGCTTGAGTTCATGTGGCCTAGTATGGTTCAGGAGGGGTGGTCAGGAGTGTGTACCCTAGAGTGCAGGGGTCAGGAATGTGTAACATAAAGATCTCATGGATTAGAAGTGTGTTACATACAGAATTTAGGGGTCGGGACTGTAGAACATTACGTGTGAAGGGTTTAATAGTGTGTAACAGTGTGCAAGGGTCAGGAGTGGTTAACATACAGAGTGCAGAGCCAAAGGTATGTAGCGTACATAGTGCAAGGGTCAGGAGTATGTTAGGTGCTACATGCAGGGGGTCGACAATATGTGATGTGCTGAGTGCAGGGCTAGTAGTATGTAACACTGTTAATGCAGGGGTCAGAAGTATTTAACACTCAGGGTTCAGGAATGTGTAACATACAAAGTGCAGGTAAAAGGACTGTTAAATGTGGAGTGCAAGGGTCAGTAGTTTTTAACACAGAATGCAGCTGTCAGGAGTGTGTAACACACAGATTGGAGGGATTAAGAGTGTGTTACATAAAGTATAGGGGTCAAAAGTGTGTAATGTACAGGGTGCAGGGATCAGGAGGGTTTAACTTAGTGTGCAGGGGCACGTAGTTTGCAATACCATTAATGCAGGGGTCAGAAGTATGAAATAGACAGAATACATGGGTAAGGAGTGTGTAACGTACAGTGCCTTGAAAAAGTATTCATACCCCATTGTAATTTTTCACATTGTGTCATGTTACAACCAAAAAACGTAAATGCATTTTATTGTGATTTTATGTGATAGACCAACACAAAGTGGCGCATAAGTGGAAGGAAAATGATAAATGCTTTTCCAAAGTTTTTAGATGAACATTCTGAAGCATATTCCTTATTTTTTGCATGTCCTGGAAGATCAGTGCTGGCTAAATCTGTAGCTACACAACATAGTTAAGAATACTGTGGAAGGAAAATGATAAATGATTTTCATTTTTTTTTTACAAATAAATATCTGAGGCATGTTTTTATATTTAGCCCCCTTTACTCTGATACCCCTAATTAAAATCTAGTGGAACCAATTGCCTTCAGAAGTCATCTAATTAATTGAGTCCACCTGTGCGTAATTAAATTTCAGTATATATACAGCTGTTCTGTGATGCCCTCAAAAGTTTGTTAGAGAACCTTAGTAAACAAAACAAACAGCATCATGAAGGCCATATCAGACACCAGACACGTCAGGGATATAGTTGTGAATAAGTTCAAAGCAGGGTTTGGTTATAAAAAAAATATCCCAAGCTTTAAACCTCTCACGGAGCACTGTTCAATCCATCATCTGAGAATAGAAAAAGTATGGCACAACTGCAGGTTGGGCAAGGAGAGCATTCATCAGAGAAGCAGCCAAGAGGCCCATGGTAACATTGAAGGAGCTGCAAAGAACCACAGGACAACTATTAGTTGTGCACTCCACAGATCTGGCCTTTATGGAAGAGTGTATGTAAACAAGCTACCTGTGGAAAAAAAAAAATTTCACAATCAAATATGTTCATGTATGCTGTTGCTGTAACTGTCTATGAAATTGTGTTGTTTCATGACACTATTTACAGCTTTATACTATTTGAAGTATCTGAGTATTTGTAATGTTGCCCTCAGTGCTGCAAGACCCTCTCTGCATTGTATGTTTTTTCTTTTTAATTTATTCATTGGTCCCTGTGGCAGTTCCCATCTATTCTGGCTTGTTTTGACAGTGGTTTGCTCAAAAGCCTTAAAAATGTGCAGAATTTACTGGCCAGGTTTACCCCCTCATAGACTTCAAAAGATTCTTCCCTAAGTTCAGGCTTGCCCCCAGTTTCAAACAAGATTCCCCAAACTCTTGGCAAACAGAACCCATGCAGATTTACCCATTTCTACCTGCTATAGCTTTTCTTCTAAAATGATAGTCACCTGACTGTCATGCTGATCAAGGGGCTTAGTGCTTTCTCTGACACTGGTTCCTACCAAATCAGCATTTCCTTTATCACTCCAATCCACCATGTTGCGTACTAGTTCCAGGTCAGTGAACCAAAGTATTGAAGTCAGAGACAACTAGGAAGCTAGCCAGCAGTTATTCAACAATGGCAGCCAATGTTCTCCCCCTGTGCAGGTTTAAGCAACCCAGTCAAGGTGAAAAGAGATCACGAAAAAATATTGCTGCAAGAAGAGCTTTTATACTCACCTTTCTGGTGCCCTGTGTCTCCACTGTCCTATCTCCATTCTAGTGTTTTAGCCTTCATACACCTCCTACTGATCACTACCTGCCATTAGTTTCTATTTTTTCTTGATTTTATCACAGGGTCACTTTAAGGTGGCTGGGAGTCAGCATGTAAGCAGGGGTTAGTACCCCTTTCAGGGAGAATCTTCCTCTGGGTGGATACTATGGGTGGGGCTAGACTAGTACCTTTATATTCTAGAACCGGAAGAGCTTGGGGCAGAGGTTGATGGGAAGAGGCTACCCCCAGTATACTAGTATGGTATGTAAATGTCATGGATATACAGATTCCAGAACTGCAGCAAGGCTGAGGCGCATCCCGGCCAGCAGGCGCCCATCGGCTTTGGCGCCAGTGGGCCTTTAAAAAGGGCTCCCACTGTTCAGCTCTTGCTGGTTGATCTGTAGTCTTCCCTGGGACTCGCCCCTGTATCTGCATCTGATCTCACACCTGACCCGGCTTCCTGACGACGCTGCCCTCTCCTCTCCTGATCTCTGACTGCCATTTGACCTTGCTTGTTTACCTGCATACCTGATCTTCCGTTGCCGACTAAGCCTGGACTCTGACCATCCCTTGTCTGCCGATTCTGTCTGATCTGATCCGCTGTGTGTGACCTGGCTTGTCTGACCTTGTTCCTGCCCGCTGTGTGCACCTGCATCCTGCTGACCTGCATCCTGCGCACCTGCATCCTGCCGACCTGCATCCTGCGCACCTGCATCCTGCTGACCTGCATCCTGCGCACCTGCATCCTGCTGACCTGCATCCTGCGCACCTGCATCCTGCGCACCTGCATCCTGCTGACCTGCGTTCCTCAGCACTCCCCAGCGGTCATTATCTTCAGCTCCAGAGAACTCTGCAGGCACTCCTACCTCACTGTGCTCCTACGGTCACTGTCCCCAACTCCAGTGTCCCAGGAACCAGGGCTGTATGAGAGGTCTCCCTCTGCACGTCAGGCTCACCCACAAGGTACGTGTCAGTATCAACCAGCCATGCCTGAGCCTGCAAGAGGGACCTCCGTTACTGAGGAGGTCTGCCAACTCCTCTCAGCCCTCACTCACGAGGTGAAGTGTCTCCAGGACAGTTATGAACGCCTAACAGGACATATGCAGGACCAGGCAAAATTCCCTCTCAGTGGAAGGTCATCAGAAGCTACCTCCGCACTCCCAGCAATGATGTTGCCTCCCGAGCCAAGGGTCCCAATTCCGGAGAAATTCTCTGGGGATCGAAACAAGTTCCGGACTTTCCGCAATGCATGCGAGTTATACTTCTCCCTACTACCCTTAACCTTTTCGCAGGAGACCACCAAAGTGGGGTTTGTTGTTTCACTTCTGTTAGGACAACCACAAGCTTGGGCCCACTATTTGCTGGAAGAACGCCATGCTTCTCTGGACTCCTTGTCATCCTTCTTCAGCGCTATGTCGCTCCTTTACGATGACCCCCAACGGACTACTACTGCCGAAGCTGCCCTTAGCACGCTCAAACAAGGCCGCAGAGCGGTAGAGGAAGCACCAGTGGCACCAGTTCCGCTTAGGTCTATCAGAAGGGTTAAAGGATGAGTTGGCTCGGGTCGGTATACCAGATTCTCTGGAATCCTTGATCGCCCTAACTACACAGATAGACCGGCGTCTTCGGGAACGCAGGATGGAGAGGGTGAGCCAACAGCCCCGATCGAACTGGATGTTATCTCAAGTGGCCACCACCTCTCGTCTTGCCTCCTCCAGACCAACTCCAGTTAATCCTGCACCAGACTCTCCTAAATATGGGCAGGCCAGATCGACAAGACCCTCATTGTCCGCAGAGGAACGCCTGCGTCGGCAACTGCTCAACCTCTGCCTGTACTGTGGGGGTACCGGCCACTATGTGCATTCATGCCCTGCCAAGCACCGTAGATACTTATCCGTCTCTTCTCCTGGTCATCCGGTACCCTCCACCAATTCTACTCACCTGGCTCTTCCTATCACCTTTCTGTTTCCTGAAAGAACTGTGTCAGTTACCACAATAATAGTCTCTGGGGCATGCAGTTTTTTTATTGATTTGAACTTTGCAAACCAACAGCGCATCCCGCTTCAGCACAGAGCTCAAGGACTTTCCATCTTCCTGGCTGATGGATCCCGTATAAAATCTGGCCAAGTGACCCTGGAAACTCCTTCATTGACTGTAGTTTCTGCTTCAAACCACAAGGAACTGCAGAAACTTGATGCCATTGCATCCCCTCTGTTTCCAGTCATCTTGGGCTTACCGTGGCTTCAGGCCCACAACCCGCAAATTAACTGGGGCTCCGGAGAGATCAAGTTTCAGTCCCTCTACTGTCAAAACCACTGCCTTCCTTCACCTCCCAGGGTACCTGGCCCCTTACTATGCTTGGAAGCTGGCTTGGAATTACGCACAGTAGTCCCTGAACCATACCACGAGTTCTTAGACGTCTTTAGCAAGCGAGGGGCAGAGACCCTTCCTCCCCATCGCTCCTATGATTGCCCGATCGAGCTATTACCCGGAGCAGAGATCCCCTTTGGTCTGATTTTTCCCCTATCCGAGCGGGAGTTGGAGGTGTTAAAAGAGTATGTCGACGAAAATTTGGAGAGGGGGTTCATCCGGCTGTCCACCTCTCCAGCTGGGGCAGGAATCTTTTTTGTAGAGAAAAAGGACCACTCACCTCGTCCCTGTGTAGACTACCGGGAACTGAACAAGATCACGGTTAAAAACCGGTATCCTCTACCCTTGGTGCCTGAGCTTTTCCAGAGATTAAGAACTACTGCTGTGTTCACCAAGCTAGATCTTCGAGGGGCCTACAATTTGGTCCGTATTCGCTCTGGGGACGAGTGGAAAACGGCCTTCCGTACCAGGTTTGGCTACTTCGAATACCTAGTGATGCCCTTTGGCCTGTGTAATGCCCCTGCTACCTTCCAGCACCTGATAAATGATATCCTCAGAGATTACCTTGATATCTTCGTAATAGCCTATTTAGACGACATCCTGATCTTTTCTGCATCCCTGGATCAACACCGGAAACACGTCAAGATGGTACTCTGCCGTCTCCGTCAGCATGGGCTATATGCCAAACCAGAGTTTGAGCGGCAGAGTATCCAGTTTTTGGGCTTAGTGATATCCACGGAAGGGTTCAAGATGGACCCACAAAAGGTCACAGCAGTTTTGGACTGGCCTGCACCTTCTGACAAGAAGGGGGTGCAACGTTTTGTTGGCTTTGCCAATTTTTACAGAAGGTTTATTAAAGGATTTTCTGCAATCATTTCCCCGATTACCGAGCTAACCAAGCAGAACATCCGATTCCACTGGAATTCTGAGGCACAAGCCGCCTTCTCTAGCTTAAAGGGACTGTTTACCTCTGCCCCCATCCTAAGCCACCCGGATCCTTCTCTCCCCTATCTGCTTGAGGTCGAGGCCTCAGAAACAGCTGTGGGGGCAGTTATCTCTCAGCGCCAAGGACTTAAGGATCTTATGCACCCCATAGCCTTCTTCTCCCGTAAACTCTCATCTGCCGAGAGGAATTACGACGTGGGTGACCGTGAACTTTTGACCATTAAGGCCGCGCTTGAAGAATGGCGATACCTGCTGGAGGGAGCGGCTCATCCCATACTCATATATACAGATCACAAAAATCTTGAATATTTACGATGGCCAAACGTCTAAGACCAAGCCAGGCTCGGTGGGCGCTATTCTTTTCCAGATTTGCTTTTCATATAACTAACAGGCCAGGATCAAAGAACATCAAGCCTGACGCTCTTTCGCGTATGTATGATGACCCCAAAGAAACCTCAGTTCCGGACACTATTCTATTGGAGGGCAATTTCTTACTTCTTCAGACGGACCTGATGTCCGGTTTAAAACAAGCCTCTGTGGGGGTGCCCTGTCCACCCGGAGTAACTCTGATACCCAAGGACGGTCTGCTTTGGAAAGACAGTAAAATTTTCGTGCCTGAGAGGTGTCAACCAAAGTTCTGAGCCTGTGTCACGACCACCCTCTGGCCAGACATTTTGGGGTCCACAAGACTCTTGAACTAACCCAGCGCATGTTCTGGTGGCCGAAGCTGGAGAAGGACTGTAAGGAATACGTCAAGTCTTGTGTTACCTGTACCCAAAATAAGTCTGCTAGAACCAAGTCCTGGGGTCTTCTCAAACCACTACCAATTCCCGACAGGCCTTGGAGCGAGATTGCCATGGATTTTATAGTGGAGCTACCCCCTTCTGAAGGACATACAGCCATTTTTGTAGTGGTCGACCGCCTGTCCAAGATGGCCTACTTTATACCTCTGAAGAACACCTTCTGCTGTAAAGAACGCCCGGGTGTTTATCCGGGAGATTGTGAGGCTGCATGGGGTACCAACAAACATCATATCGGACAGGGGGGTCCAGTTTACCTCTCGTTTCTGGAGGTCACTATGCCAGATCCTGAAAATCGAACTCTCCATGTCTTCTGCCTTCCACCCTCAGACCAATGGACAAACTGAGAGAACGAATCAGACTCTGGAACAGTACATCCGTTGTTTTACCTCGTTTGTCCAGGACGATTGGGTAGCACTTTTGCCCCTAGCAGAATTTGCCTTTATTAACGCCTGCCACTCAGTTACAGGACAGTCACCATTCTTTGCGAACTACGGCTTCCACCCTGTCTTCCTGCCTAACATTATCCCATAATCTCCAGTACCAGCAGTACAAACCACTGTCGAGTTTCTAGGTCGCAATAATAAGTTGTTGCAAGAAACCATGGCCAAAGCACAGGAAACTAACAAGAGACTGTATGATAGGAAGAGAAGAGGGGAATTATGTCTCCAACCAGGAGACCAGGTGTGGTTATCTACCACCAATCTCAAGATGGCTTGTCCTTCAAAAAAACTGGCACCCAAATTTATTGGCCCCTTCCCGATCAAGAGGAAATTGAATGAGGTTTCCTACGAACTTTCCTTGCCTGAATCGCTCAAAGTCCACCCAGTGTTCCACGCATCCCTGCTTAAACCCACGGTACCTGATAGACATGTGCACAACAAAAAAATTCGTTTTTTTTCGTTTCGTTTTTTTCGTTTCTGTTGATTCGTAACGATTCGTACATTCGTAAGTCGTCGGTGTTCGGATTCGTAACGATTCGTACATTCGTAAGTCGTCGGTGTTCGTATTCGTAACGATTCGTACATTCGTAAGAGTTATTTTTTCGTTGATTCGTTTTTCCGTTAGTTTAATTTTCGGACGCATTCGTATTTATTCGTACATTCGTAACATTCGTAGATTCGTAATCGGAGCATAATTCATAATTTTATGTAATGTGTATGCTATTATTACATTTTAATAATTTACGAATCGAAAAAAAAAGTTACGAATTGAAAAAAAAGTTATGAATGTACGAATTTTTTTGTTCAATAGAGATACGGAAATTGCAAATCGAAAAAAAAATAAAAAATTACGAATCGAAAAAAAAAGTTACGAATCGAAAAAAAAAAGTTACGAATCGAAAAAAAAAGTTACGAATCAAAAAAAGTTACGAATCGAAAAAAAAGTTACGAATGTACGAATTTTTTTGTTCAATAGAGATACGGAAATTACAAATCGAAAAAAAAAGTTACGAATGGAAAAAAAAAGTTACGAATGGAAAAAAAAAGTTACGCATCGAAAAAAAAAAGTTATGAATGTATGAATTTTTTGGTTCAATCCATTCGAAGCACGTTTAGCAGCACCATTGTAAGGGACACGGAAAATTACCAATTCAACAAAAAAAAAAAGTTACGAATGTACGAATTTTTTTGTTCGTTTTAGTTTTTCGGATTTTCTTCATTAGTACATTCGTTGTTTCTAATTCGTTTTTTTTCGGATTTTCGTTGTTTTTCGGATTCGTTCGATTCGAATGATTCGTTAATCGGATTCGTACGATTCGAACGATTCGTTACGATTCGTTATTCGGATTCGTACAATTCGAACAATTTGTTCATTCGTATGAAAACGAACAAACGAAAATAACGAAAAAAAAAAAAAAAAACGAAAAACGAAACGAATTGCACATGTCTAGTACCTGACCCCTTCCCCGACAGAGGATCGGGTCCACCTGAACCTATAATTGTTGATAGGGATGAGGAATATGAGGTGGAGGCTGTTGTAGACTGCAGACGGAGAGGTAACCAAATTCAATATTTAATCAAATGGAGGGGGTATGGGCCAGAAGAGAATTCATGGGAACCCAAGCAAAATGTGCATGCCCAAGAACTGATCCAAGCATTCATCTGCAGGCACCCCCAGAAAAGAGCTCTTTTGGGCACCCGGAGGTTGCCCTTAAGGGGGGGGGGGGCAATGTCATGGATATACAGATTCCAGAACTGCAGCAAGGCTGAGGCGCATCCTGGCCAGCAGGCGCCCATCGGCTTTGGCGCCAGTGGGCCTTTAAAAAGGGCTCCCACTGTTCAGCTCTTGCTGGTTGATCTGTAGTCTTCCCTGTATCTGCATCTGATCTCACACCTGACCCGGCTTCCTGACGACGCTGCTCTCTCCTCTCCTGATCTCTGGCTGCCATTTGACCTTGCTTGTTTACCTGCATACCTGATCTTCCGTTGCCGACTAAGCCTGGACTCTGACCATCCCATGTCTGCCGATTCTGTCTGATCTGACTCGCTGTGTGTGACCTGGCTTGTCTGACCTTGTTCCTGCCCGCTGTGTGCACCTGCATCCTGCTGACCTGCATCCTGCGCTCCTGCATCCTGCCGACCTGCATCCTGTGCACCTGCATCCTGCCGACCTGCATCCTGTGCACCTGCATCCTGCTGACCTGCATCCTGCGCACCTGCATCCTGCTGACCTGCATCCTGCGCACCTGCATCCTGCTGACCTGCATCCTGCTGACCTGCATCCTGCGCACCTGCATCCTGCGCACCTGCATCCTGCTGACCAGCATCCTGCGCACCTGCACCCTGCTGACCTGCATCCTGCGCACCTGCATCAAGCCGACCTGCATTCCTCAGCACTCCCCAGTGGTCATCGTCTCCAGAGAACTCTGCACTCGGCACTCCTACCTCACTGTGCTCCTACGGTCACTGTCCCCAACTCCAGTGTCCCAGGAACCAGGGCTGTACGAGAGGTCTCCCTCTGCACGTCAGGCTCACCCACAAGGTACGTGTCAGTAAACCTATAGCTTTAGAAAGTGCACCCTTCAGGGTAAACTCAGTTGAAGTTCCAACCTAATTGAACCTACAGTGAGGAATTGGAAGTGATAGTTGACAACCCTACGATGAAGATAAGCTTGAACTGTACAATGCTACTGATGTTTGGGATAAAGAGGCAGAAGTGAAGATGACAAAAAACTATATACTCTGTTCCCGCTGCAGTAAAATGTTAAAAAGGCTGAATGTGTGGAGTTCCCCCACCTTGCTGGTCTGTGGTGCTGATCCTGTTGAAGGAGGATGGTGGGAGGGTCTCTTGACGAGCATGACCATTGCTAGCAGTGAATCATAATCAGGGCCCTGCTTACACTTGGGAGCCATGCTGTATTTTTTGTTTTGAATGAGAGACCACATAGCTCCCAGTTTTTAAATTCTTGCAAGTTTTATGGCCTTGGAGATTCCAGAAATGGTAGGTGCTCTATTCACAAAAAATGTTCTTTTTTTTCTCTTAAACATCACCAGGGTTATGTGGCCAACTTAGATGAAAACAATGCTTATGAGATTATTTCTCTAAGATTCTCTCCTCGGCTGTTAAAACTGGGCACGTAAATGAGTGCAGTGAACCAACGACAATGTGGCTACAGCTTGTACATTTTATTCATTCAGTGGAAGCTTCTCTGGCTCTATGTAATACAACAACTGCCCAGTGGTCTGTTGGCCAGCGTTGCACAAATGCAATCCTTCCAAATGTCATCAGATGCTTCGGGGTAAATTGCTGTCTTCATCTTAATCATACTTGATTTAATGCTGCTTGGTTCATGTGGCAGAGAGCAAGGGGGGATTGTGGTACGAAACAAACATTAGATATGTAATAAAACTGCTTTATGCAAAAATTGCTATGATCCATTTCTTTCAATCCAATGTTGAAATTTATCAAAAGGTCAGAATGAAAGCATATGGTTGGCGGTAGCTCTGGGTTACATAGAATTCCCGGCTGTTTACATTTTTGTAAAAAAAAAGACTTATGTTTACCGCACATGCTGGATGCAGAGAGGAGATTTTGTGATAACAAAATGCAAACATACAAGCATTTATAAAGCCATTGGCATCAAATTTACAGCTTTCTCTTAACAGCCTAAAATGTAGTAGAGAAAAAGGCCTGACAATGTCAGTCTGCATTCCAAAAAGACATCATCATACAAAGGCATGTTATGTAAATTGCAATTAAAACAGAATACTTATTTTTGTGCGTGGGGAAAGGTTTGAATCTATGTCAGTTTGTTACTGTTTGTGTCTGTAGTTGATTTCACTCCCACCAGGCAGTGGGGAAATCGAATAGAATACTAGGATGTATCACTGTAGGAATCATCAGCAGGAGAAAGGAGGTCCTGATTCCCCTATATAGATCTTTAGTGATACCTGATTTAGAATACTGTGTCCAGCTCTGGAGACCTCACTTACAGAAAGATATTGATAAGCAAAAAAGAGTCCAGAGACGGGTTACAAAAATGGTGAAAGGGGGATAAAACATATCGAGAGTGGCTTCCGGAACTTAATATGTACAGTCTGGAGGAAAGAAGGAAAAGGGGAAACATGATTAAAACCTTTAAATACATCAAAGGGGTGAATATGTTTCAGAAAGGCAGTCTTTTCAATATGAAATCAAAGTCAAGAACACTAGGACATGACCTCTAACTGGAGGAAAGTTCAAAACGAAGCTTAGAAAGTATTATTTTACTGAAAGGGTAGTTGATAAATTGGAATAAACTACCAACAGAGGTAATGAGACAGTCAACAGTAAATGACAGATGGATGTAAAGATAAAGAATGCTGACACTTGCCCGGCAATAGAAAAATGTTTTAAAAAACAGCGTAGGTTTTTAAAAATTTTAGTGTGGGGTTCCCCTTAAAATCGAGAAACAAGGTAAGGTGGTGTCACCAGTAACACACCTCCATCCCTGTAATATGCAACAAAAAATAAAATTTCGCCCTGGGACTTTATTTGAGGTGGGCACCGCTAAGTCAATAAAAGTAACAACAGTAAATACAGTATATATTTATTCAGTAAAAGTATTACATGCATTGCTATCATCAGAGAAAGCCACTTCATACAGAGTACATATAAATGGGTAGAGTAAAAATAGTAATAATAGTACATTTGTATATGAACAATCACATAACATAAAACATCAGGTGTACCCGACATGTTTTGCGGGTCCCCGCTCGCTCTTCAGGGGTAGATGTGTATGAATTGTACCTA
Source organism: Lithobates sylvaticus (assembly GCA_028564925.1). Classification (NCBI taxonomy): domain Eukaryota; kingdom Metazoa; phylum Chordata; class Amphibia; order Anura; family Ranidae; genus Lithobates; species Lithobates sylvaticus. The sequence goes on along the minus strand of CM053033.1, from coordinate 162,064,050 downwards.
AGTTGAAAGGATAGAGTTTGGTATGTGGCATGATATTGGTATTTTAAGGCAAGCGGGGCCTAATGAGTAAAGGCCCCATACTTACCTCTACACATAGCCAAGCCAATGGGTGTGCAGCCTCCAGACATCGCCAGGGAGCTGAGGGGGTGGAGCCAGAAGGAACCCCACACAGGGCAGATTGGAGATAAAGCATTGCATGGATGGAAAATGTGTATACCTATTTGTCTCATTGTGTCCATGGTAAGTATTGACTGTAAACATAAAGGTGTATGTCAGATAGTCTGGAGTAGTAGGTAAAATACAAGAATAATGACATGGACAAATCTATATATATATATGTAAATATAGGACTATGGCATGGACAAAAGGACTATAGGGAGATAAGACACCAGAAACTAGCATGAGTGGAAATAAAAAAGTTGAACAGAAAGAGGAAAGAAAAAAGAGAGATGAGAAAGAAATGAAGTGCAAGTATAGGAAAAAGTCTGTGTGATCAGAGACAGGCTGCAAGTGAGCACTTGAGGGGAACCATGTGGAAAAAACAAATGAATTTACCTGAGTGAAATGAGTGTATAATCGCATCGGTAGTAGGTTCCAGCAAGAGCCATCCACAAGCATGTGTATTCAGTGAAAAAAGAGCTGCAAATTAATCCATGCTGTGCTAAAGCTCCAAGTTATATTCAGGAAGGGCTCAGGAGACTCCGACCCCAGCGCCATGTGTGGATGACTGGCGTGCGAGCGCAGGGAGCGCTCGCCGTCATAGGGAGGTGCACAAGCACTCCTATAGGTCATCCAGATGGCACAATGCATACAACCATAACGCCGCAAAAATCGCAGACATTGAACGGCTGGCGCATACACATGGTACCGATGTGTAGGTGGCCCCACCCGCACGAAAGAGCAAACAGGGACAAGAAATGCCCTTTTAATACTCATCGCAGCTCCCGAAGCAAAACAATGGTCATTAAGGGGGTATGTTTTACACTATATATAGACAGTCATTTCAGTGGAACAGCACCCCAGATGATGCCTTCTAGAGGCGAAATGCGTTGGAATGCTATGCTGACACCACTGTTATTGTCTTACAAGCGCTGTTTTTACCTTGGATATGTGAGTGTAAATCTCTTCCTTGTTTAATACATTTTTACTCATTGTATACGGAATTACACTATGTGCATCCCTTCTTCTTTTTATACCTAATGATTTGGCTGCCTGCCCTTTACTATCCTGGCAGCTGACATCCACGGTTCTGAAACACTCCCTGGAAGCTGCGGTTATACTGTGAGCCTGAATCATCCCGGGCATCTCACAAAAGCCTGATAGATTCACTAGGTGTATACCTACCTGAGTTCAATCTTTCCGGTAAGCGAGTGGTGATTTTGGTGGTAGACCTTCTATCAATTTTCATTTTATATGACACTCGTTTTTTGATACATTTATATGATCTATTGGACTGTCATTCATATGATTGGATTTTTTTTCACATTAGGACCAGTGTGGTCCTCATATTTCACTTATGGACACTTGTTTTTATTTCTTTTGCACATTATTTTCATATTGTATAGTTTTTCTAGTCATATTCAGAATTTTAGCACTGCACTTTACTTTATCACTCTACATTTTTGAAATTTGAATTACTGCTGTGTTGGCTGCTATTTCTGCAAATTTCGACAGCGTGGTATATACCTGTATATTTTACTTTCCCGTCAACCAGGGCTTTTTTTCAGCAGGAACGCGGGGGGAACGCAGTTTCGGCACCTCCAGGACTGAATGTATTCTTTGGCAAAGAGTGCTAGAGAGTCAATGGATGCTGACTGCTGGGGGATCTATTGTCACTGGGGATCTATTTTTTTGTGGGGGTCTATTGTTGCTGGGGTGGTATTTTGTTACAGGGATACATTGTTGCTGGGGAGAGGTCTGTCGTGTGTGGGGGGATCTATTTTTGCTGCGGTGGTGTCTGTTGCTGCTTGGGTGGGGTCTATCCAATGATATACAATTTAGTAGCACAAAATTACATTTGGTTCTGTATTCTCTAAAAAGGGGTGGTACTGGTAGGTGGGTAGGGGGTGGAGCCAAGAGACAGTGCTTGGAGGTGGGTAGGGGGGCAGAGACGAAGGGTGAGTTCCTGCACCAATTCTCTGAGGAAAAAAAGTCCTGCCGACAACCCTGGGCTGTGGTTGTCGGGGGCTGTGGGTGGGGGGCTTATCGGAATCTGGAAGCCCCCTTTAACTTACATCATACCCCTACCCATTCACCAATAAAGTGACAAGTCCTTTATTAAAAAATAAAAAAATAGTGTGCCTCGATGTAAATTCATCATAAATCACGATGCCCGCCAAACCCGAAAGGAACACTATTTTTTTATTTTTTAGTAAAGGACTTTTAAAAAACAGTTTTCTGTGGTTCTTACTTTTTGAATCTTTTTTGGTGAATGGGTATGGGGTACGATGTACCCCATACCCATTCACATAGGGGAGGGCGGGATCTGGTTGCCCCCTTGTTAAAGGGGGCTTCCAGATGCAGATAAGCCCCCTGCCCACAGACCCCCGACAACCACAGCCCAGTGTTGTCGGGAAGAGCACCTTGTCCCCATCAACATGGGGACAAGGTGCTTTGGGGTGGGGGGCGCAGAGCCCCCCGCCCCAAAGCACCCACCCCCCCATGTTGAGGGCATGTGAATCCCATATCACATCAAATTTCTTAGTAGTGTTGCGAATAATACAGGTGAGTCGAGAGGAACCATCGACTGCTTCCAGTATTTAGCAATGGTTATTCTGGCAGCCAAGATAATTAGCTTCATCGATTATTTTTTAGGGATTCCTTCAGGAAGCTTTTGGAAAAGTGCAGTTTCCGGGGATCTACGGATATTAACCCCTGTCACAGAGTACATCAGGTTGAATACAGAAATCGAGAATCTAGTGATAGTTGGACACTGCCACCAAACGTGGTACATCGCACCCACCTGGCCACAACGTCTAAAGCACATGGGGTGATGCATCTTAGCGACCCTGGTTGGTACCAAATACCAGCGAAGGAGGGTTTTATAATTGTCTTCAATCAGTGTAGTATTAATGGATACTTTAGATAAAGCATAAGCCATATCTTGCCAGTCAGATAATTAAAAAGTGAATCCCATTGAATCATGTAAGGGAGTTTAGTATTCAGGTCAGTAAGAGAGGCATATACTGTAGATATTCGTCCCCGTAAGAGGCCCTTCGTTTGGCAAGATAATTCTAAATTTGTAAGTGTAAGGGGTCCATCTAACCAATTTGGTTTAGAACGTATAAAGGAAATAAGCTGATTGTACCTAAAAAAATTACTAGAGGGCATTTGTATTGTTTCTTTAAAATATTGGTTGATTTCCACCAAGATAGTCTCCTATCCTAAGAAGTCCCTTATTGAGCCACCATTGAAATAACAGTGGAGTCCGGCCGGGGAGAATTCTGGATTACAGAATACAGGGGCTAGTGGGGTATGTGGGGACCATAGGAATCTACAATGTCGCACTCTGTCCCAAACCGCTAGGGAGTGAGACAGGGTGGGGCACAAAATAGGGGGACGCCACATTAGGGAGCCGATAGCAAAAGGGTGGCATGAAAGAGCCTCAATAGAGGCCCGGAGGGGCGGAGACCCTTTGGCCGTTATATAGGAAAGCTGTGTTATTTGAGCTGCTTGATAGTAAGCTTGTAAATTAGGGAGGCTAAGCCCACCACATGATTTTGAGGCATATAACGTCAGTTTGTTCATGCAAGGCTTTTTATTACCCCGAATAAAACGGAGAACATCCGATTGTAGTCATCGTAGGTCTCCCCTCGGGGCTGCAATTGGTAAAGTTCTAAAATAATAAATTATCCTGGGTAGAAATGTAATCTTTATAGAACTGATTCTACCGAACCAAGATAAGGGATAGTCTGCCCATCGTTGAAGATCTTCCCAGAGTCGGCAAAAGAGTGGTGGATAGTTAGCCCGGTACAGAGTGTTAATTGAAGACGTCAGTTGGATGCCTAGATACAGAAGGGCGTTTGATGCCCATTGAAAATCACAAGTAGTTTTCGTAATTTCCGTTCCGTCGAGGAGGACAAAGAAATATTAAGAGCCATCATTTTCTTAGTATTTACAGAGAGCCCTGAGAGCTGGGAAAATTGGTGAAACAGAGTTAGCAGAGTAGGTAGAGTGACTTCAGGTTTAGTGACATACATGAGGACAACATTAGCAAACAGATATTTATGCTCCTGTTGTCCACCACGTACTCCATGTATTTTAGGGTGGGATCGAATTGCGACAGCTAAGGGTTCAATTGCTAATGCAAAGAGTAATGGGGAAAGTGGGAAGCCCTGTCTTGTTTCACGTTGAATATGAAATTAAAGTGATCTATAACCCCGAATGAAGACCTGGGCCGACCGATTGCTATATAGTGTTTTTATGGCCTTATGAAGGTCCAATGAAATTAGTAACAGTTCCCTAGACCAAGGAGCATCCCATTTAGAATGAACTGCAGAAATCAATGTTATAGATCGGTAATCTGGTCTAGCGTTTGGCGTTGGTTTATAAAGCCAGATTGATCTTTAGGAATCTACTGTGGTAGAAAAGCACCAAGAAGCAAAGCTAAAAGCTTTGTTAGAATTTTGAGATCACAATTAATCAACGATATAGGTCGGTAATTAAGAATATCAGTTGGAGTCTTTATTTGGTTTAGGTATGACACTAATGTAAGCCCTATTTTCGTCTAAAGGTACTTCTCCATCTCGTAAGGAATTGAAATAAAGAGCCATACGAGGAGTCAATTGTGAAGAATTGTATTTATAATAATTATTGGGGAGGCCATCAGGGCCAGGTGATTTATGCAAAGACAACAATTTAACGGTGTTGTGTATTTCTTTACATGTGATGGGTTGGTCCATAAGTTCCCTATGAGATTCCGTGAGAGATGGTAGAGATAAAGTATGTAGGAAATCGCTGATAGAGGTAGACATGCCCCCTTAGAGTCTAATTTTTCCGGGAGAGCAGTATGTGTGTGTTTAGGTGTAAGTTTATGTGCCAGTAATGAGCCCCGTCGGTCACGCCAGGTAAAAAAATTATGATTAGTCCAGTGTAGGCATTTCTCTGCTTTCGCAGTAAGGCAAATATTGAGTTCTGTACAGGCCTGTTCAAGCTTGAGCAACAAGTCTGGATATGGGGAACGTTGTGTTGGGTTGCTAGGGTTTCATATTCCTTAGTTTTGACCAGGATCATTTCATTGCAAGCTTTTTTTAAGTCTGGATGCCAACTGAATGAAGAAACCTCGCATTGAAGCTTTGTCCCAATTAATGGCAGGAGTGGTATCTTTTGCTTTATTAATATCAAAGTAAGCTTTAAGTGGAGTAATAATATCTAAGCAGTAAGATTTGTTACTGAGTATAGATTCATTTAGCCTCCAGTGGGATTTAGCTAACTTGATCGTTAGGTTAGAAAATGTTAGTACTACAGGGTCTTGGTCAGACCAGGGCGTTGACACTATCTTGGCTGCGGTCAATTTGGGTAATAGCCCCGAAAGGATAATAAAATAAATCCCAACTTCAGCAAAATCTTTTCACCATCGGCGAACATAGAGAAGGCAAATGATCGATTATTATATGTGAATTGTAAACGTAAAGCATAGTTCCAGCAAAAGCGAATGTTACGTTGAATCGGAGGGGAAGGCAAAGGTTTAAATGCTCTTCTTTTTTAAATGGTAGCTTGGGAAATATCTGCAAAGATTTGAATTCTATAACCTTCAACTTCCAGATCCGGGTGTTCCCTGGCATATCGCATGAACGCTTTCTTGACCCTGAAGAAGTGAGGCTTTAAAATCACGTCTCGGGGAGGCCCGTCTGGTTTCAGAGGAACTAGGGCCCTGTGAATGCGATCAATCTCCATGTGGGTTTTGTCAATATCTGGGACAGCTGATTGCATCAGGGAAGAAGTGATAGAAATTATATCTTTATTTGTTTCTGGTAAACCATGGATGCGGAAATTATACCGCCTGGCACGATTTTCAAGATCGTCAATTCTTGTAAGCTTCCTCCAGATGAACGTGGAGTTTAGTAATCATGGTAGAGTTCTGTGCTACTCTGTGGACAGTGTCATCAACTTTGGATTCATTATTGTCTAAACGACAACCCAAATTCTGAAAATCTTGCTTCAGGTCAGAGGCCAATTTAGAAGTGGCTTTCCCTAATTCCTTTTTCAACATATCTGCAAAGCGGGCAAGGCGGATAGTATCTGGAGAGTATGGTAATGGTGCAGGCAAAGGATTTGGGGATCCCTCAGGACTGTCCGGATCTATATCTTTGCCACTGGTCTGGCTAAGGAATATATCTGCCATATCATTTTCTAAGGCAGATGAAGCATGGGAAGCAGGGCTTGGGAATGGTAAGCCTGTGGCAGGTATCTGGCAGGGCTGGATGATGGACAGGGATGGTCTGTCAGCTCACCTGAGGATTGGAAAGCTGTGGGGAAGCCCATGCAAAGTGATCCATGGGTGGACGGCTGTCCTCTGTTCCTCTGTGACTGTGGCTGCTGCCCCTTCCCTGCCTAGACAGAGTTTGTTTGCCGGTCGTCATCTTGAATCCTTTAGCTGACCCACGAGGCGGATAGGAAATGCTGACGTAGGTCTATTCCATTGATCGGGTGAGCATGTGGTATTCTCTGTGCTGTGTGCCCACCGTCCCAGTACTGTGCTGGGACGAGCAGGATAGGAGGGCTGCTGATGTTAGCTCTATGTGCCTGGAGAGTGCGGAGCGATCTAGGCTTGCATCCGCTCTGGCCGCCCGCGCATGCACTCTTTCAGATGCATTTTTTTTAAATTTACGCAATACCATTTGGCAAAGATGGACTGCCCTTTCCTGTTTTCAACTTTCTCTAGTCCCCCCCCCCATTATAGGCCTGTCGTCTCGGATCCATCCTTGACACATTCGCAGCACTTATGGGACTCTGAGAAATTTTCAGCCCGTATGATCTTGTCCTATTTGCCCTTTTCAGGCATTTTAAACACCTCTCAATTCCTCCTGGTGGTGGGACAGAAGAACCAAATAAGAACTTTTGGCACTTGATAGTATCAAGTCTTTTGAATATCTACGGGGGCACTGGCAGCTTCCAGGTCCCAAGATCTTCAGATACACCCAAATTCGCCATCATGTTCATTCTCTATTTTGAAAACCATCCCGATTCTCCCAAATGTTTGACCCCATTTGAAAACCTGTGCCCTAAATACTCTACCCTGAAGGGTCTAGTGTCTGATTTGTACAGTTCCCTGACTGATACTATGGGATCCCCACACATGCCTAAGTTACAAAATGGGAAACTGATTTGGGTTGAACCCTGGATCAGTCCGATTGGAACCAAATATGGCTTGTTCTCGCTAAATGTTCCCAGGAACATATTTGTCCAAGAAAATGCCTAAAAGTTGCTCTCTCACTGGTATATGACCCCAGTACAGATAGCCAAATCTACACCTTTTGTGGGTGTAGGGAACCAGGCAGCCTTTTCTGTACTTGGTGGTCATGCCCGAAGGCTCTGCCTTTTTAGATCTGGGTCTACCCTATGATTAGATCAATTTTACAAGTCTTCCTAGTGAGTGCCCCCGGGAGGCCCTGCCCCACAAGCTGATCCCATCTCAGGCCCAGAGGCTGTTGGGGTCTGGCAGCCCAGCAGACTCTTGAAAAGGCCTGATGCTAACCATTTCTCAACTTTGCTGAGATGAGGAAGAAGCTTATGGGAACCATGATCCATGAAAAGCTCTATTCTATACTGACTGTTTCCCGTGCAAATTTTTTTTTAATTTGGGACCCATGGATATCCTACAATGCTAATTTTAATCTGGACCATTCCTTGCTCTCCATTTAATTGATTGGATGGCCCGCTTCTATGCTGAGCCATGGTCTGAACTGTGTGGGAACCTCTCTCTTTCCCTCCCTTCTTTTCCAGGCAAAACCTTTTCTCCTACCCCCCTCCCCTTTCTTTTCTGCTCTCTGAGGCCCTCAGGCCGAGCCTTTCTATTATTTTTCTCCTCTCCTCTCGCTCTGAGTTCTCTCTTAGGCTCTAACTGTTTTCCCTCTTTCCACCCATTCAAGGCCATTATCTCCATCAACTGCCTATGTTTACTTGCCGACTCTGTGACGCCGATCCTAGGGCTTGTTTGTGATTTTGTACAGTTAGCAATGCTACTATATGTACCATTACCTTCATTTCGATGAAAATTTTCCCATATATTCACTTCAGATATCTTTCCTTTTGCTTCTATTGTGCTCTTATGTACATGACGATTTGTATATTTCTGTTGTAAAACTTGAAAATTCTAAATAATCTTTGTAAAATAAATGTACACAATGCACATTACTTTTTAACCAAGATGTAAATAAAATGATATTTTAAACAGTTATGCTGTACTTTAAAAGTATTTTTAAACTTTTCTGGGTTATACCACTTTAAAGATGCTTTACCTAGTAATACGTTAGCCCTTTTTGTTTTAATTTTTACTAGTGAAGACTTTGTGAAGCCTCTGGAAGGCTAGATGTTTTGATATACGCTTTTTGACATTTTGGTAATTTGTCCGAATAAATGCCTTCGCTTCCGTCACATATTGGTACTTACAGAGTACCACAAATCAAAAATCCTTTTTAATTATCTTTTAGTTTTCAAAGCAAACTCACTCATCTAAACATGTCTCCATGCATCATTATATTGAAAAATCACCATTTTGAATATGGCCAGGTTATTCATGTAGCATTTACTTCCTGAAATCCATCTGCACCTAGCTCAGGCACGCAGGCAGGAGGATGTGTTTAGTTGAGAAAGCTCCTCCTGTGGCCATATGGAGGAGGGGATGACGTGAGCACGTTGTCCGTCACGGTGGGAGGAGCCCATGTGTGATCGCTGCGGCGGGAGTCTGTGAGTGGGATGCTGCTCGGAGGAAATCGTGAGCTCCCGACCAGCGCCGTGACTGCTCCCGACCCCGCCGCAGACCCCGTTCCTCTGGAAGTCGGCAGTGGATGGAAGGGTACAGCACGCCACCGGGAGCGTGCCGCTGTATGCGGTATACCTTCATCTTTATGAGGGGCCGGTCGACCAGCTGACCGTGTTCCCGGCGCTTCTCCCCCCCCCCTGTCTGGACCCTGCACTGCAAGTGGACATCATAGTCCACCCACGAGCGGCTACGGTATCTGGTGTCCCCCCCTTCCCCCCGCTCTCCACGCTACAACAACGGAAGAGATCCACAAGAGTGATAGACCGTAAGGCTTCACACCAGGTAATCTCTGCAGTATCCCCACACTGGAAAGACACACGGGAGATTGATGGGCAGAACACGGAGGTAAAAACTAATATAATATAGGCTGAAAGTACTGTGCTTTGGATCTGGGTCATACTGGAGAAGGTCAGAAATATGGAGATATAATAGCAGGAGACACAAGTGCAAGTAACTTTTTTTCTTTTTTTTCTTTCTTTTCTTTCTTTTCTCCGTTGTGTGGTCATAGAGGAGAGGGGCAAAGTAAGGAAAACGATTACAATCCTGATATAAGTCAAATATCTGTTTTTTGGACTAACATCATGTATGAATATTTGGAATGTCTGACCTATGCTTGACCAATAAGAGGAGATTGTGAATACGGAGATATAATAGCATGAGATACAAGCGCAACTAAATTTTTTTTTTTTTTTTTTCCTTTTTCTCTGTTGTATGGACATGGAAGAGAGGGGTAAAACAAGGAAAATAAAACAAATCTGATATAAATCAAATATCTGTGCTTTGGATTAACATCATGTATGAATATCCCCTCTCTCTTTCTGCCCATTTCTCTTTCTCTTTTGTTTTTTTCCGCTGGTCTCTGTTCCCTCTTTTTGTTTTTCTTTTTGCCCCCCCCCGTGCCGCTGAAACGGCCAATGCGGATTTCCCAGCACTCCACTAGCTCAGTCGGTGTAGTACCCTCTCCCTTTATTAGGTCTCCACGTCGTTACATCCACACATTAAAAGATTTATGAGAAAATGTGAGAGAAATATGGAGCTAAAAGAGTAATTGAATCTGACCGATAGTATTGCGTCCTGGACTGGGGTGGTGTACGAGAGGGACAGAAAACCGGGGTATAACAGCAGGCGACACATGTGGAAGTAATGTGCTATTTGGTACATGGCCAGAAATGAGATGGGTAAAAGACGGACCATGAAGGCAAATCCAATATAATTCAAAACACCTGCTTTTCGGAATATTTTTACATGTAAAGTGCTGGAAACGGCTGACTGAGGCCTGACCAATAGGAAGAGACTGTGGTTTAACAATTAAAGTCCCTGCCTTTCTTCTTCTTTTCTTTTTTTTTTTGTTTTGGTTTTTGGGTTGTCTCTGTTTGTTTTCTCTCCTTGGCCCTCCCTGCTCCGCAGTACGGCCAGTGAGGGTCTTGTATCACCCCTTGGTACACCTTTATATACCTACGAGCCCCTTAGGAATACATGGACCCAAAGGGAGATAAATTCCTCAGCTGAGGACGCTGACCTCTGACACTCAACCTGGCACTCAACCTGTGGGCTGGATGGAACTTGTGCCCCCACAAAGAAGATACCTCAGTGCGGTTTAAATGAAAGGAGACCAGGGGCAGTAGATCGCCAGGAGATCTTACACGGCCCAAGTGGAGGCCCCCAGTATCCAGTATTACCATATCAGAACTTCAGCGCCTGGACTGAGTGAGGGAGGAGGGGGCAAGACAACTGAGCCGACGTACTGAACCCTGATATCAGGGTAGCATCATTTAGGAGGAGGCAAGGAATTCGGGAAGAAACCTCAGACATATATATCTCAGCCGGCCGAAGATAGAAAGCTGGGGAAACGAATAAGGAAAAGGGGAGAGGCCAACATGAGTAAGTCAACTAATAAAACAACAAAAGGTGGGCCACCTAAAACCCCAAAAGAGAAGACCTCAGACAGCTCAATCAAACACTATATGACACAGGGCGTAAGCCCGAGGACCTCGGAGGGGACAAGTCACCAGCAACCTAAAAACACAAAAAAGAAAGGACTTGACAAAAAATTAGAGGAGGGGAGGGAGGGGGACGAGGAGAGGTGGGAAGGGAGGGACCACAGGGCTTGACCAAAGAGTAGAATACCAAGAGATCAGAAGAACGACAACCAAATCATTTAGAAAATAAACGCACTATGACAAAAAATATTAATTTCATGACATATAATGTTAAGGGGCTGAACACTCCTAATAAACGGCACAAAATCATGAAAGAGCTCAAACAATATAGAGCAGAAGTTGTCTTTCTGCAGGAGACACATATAGCAATAGACTCAAATATAAAATTATATTCAAGGGACTTTCCCGAATGGTATTATGGGGACACTATTATAAAAAGAGCTAGGGGGGTAGCAATCGGCTTCTCAAAGAAAATACGGTTCAAATTATTAGACAGAGTAACTGACCCCGATGGAAGGTATCTCTTCCTGAAAGGGAAAGTGGGAGACATGGAATATACCCTCGCGAACATCTATTCTCCCAATACCAACCCTGGAACATACCTAGGAAAGATACTGGGAAAATTAATGGACTTTAAAAGTGGAACTTTAATATTGATGGGAGACATAAATTTTTGTCTTGACCCCCCGACCGATAGTACGTCCCGTGTGCAGGGGATTAGCAATGTACAACTAAAGAAAATAAAACAAAAATTGCACACATTCCAACTGATAGACGTCTGGAGAAGTCAACACCCAAAAGACAAAGACTATTCATTCTTCTCCCCTGTACACGGGACGTACTCTAGGATAGACTACATTTTTTTGGAGCACAATACGCTAGATAGAGTAGTAGACACCAGAATAGGAATAATTTCACTCTCAGACCATGCCCCGGTGATGTTAGAAATACAGACGGGGGAACCTCAAATGAAATTCCAACGGTGGCGGCTAAATGAAAGTATTATTCAGGAGGTAGAAGAGGAAAACAAGATAAGGGAGGAAGTGGAACAATATTTTATAAGAAATGATACAGAGGGAATCTCGAGGCAGACCTTGTGGGAGGCCCATAAGGCCTACATAAGGGGCGTGTTGATTTCGATAGGAGCAGGGATAAAAAAGAAGAAAGCTCAAAAAATTAAAGATATAATTGCAGAAATATACCGACTGGAACAACAACATAAAAGAGACTCAACCCAAGATGGGAAGAGGCTCCAAGACTTAGTAACAAAAAGAGAGGAGCTTAAACGACTCATGGAACATGATACTAATAGGACTTTTCATCTGCTCGCGAGGGAAAGATATTATGGAAGCAATAAATCACCTAAATATTTAGCAAAAATGCTCCAGAAGAAGAAAGCCCAAAATTATATAGAGAAAATTCAAACGAATAAGGGAGACATAGAATATACTACAAGGGGGATAGCACAAGTATTTAAAAAATTCTACGCTGACCTATACATAGTTGAGCAAAATGGGGGAGGAGAGGATATAACAAAAAACGGGAAAATTAACAATTTTTTAAGCAGGGCCGGCCTAACAAAAATTACTGACAGTGAAAGAGAGGTATTGGAAGGGAAGATAACAGAAGCCGAGATAACTAGAGCTCTAAATGGGACTAAATCAGGGAAAAGTCCGGGACCTGACGGATTTACAACTTATTATTACAAAAAATTTAAGGATATCCTGATCCCCAAACTGTGTACTTATTTTAATGGGCTCAGTGTAGATTTCGAAATGAGTAAGGAAGCTTTAATGGCCTCTATAACGGTAATCAAAAAGGAGGGCAAAGATGGGACAAAATGCGACAATTACCGACCAATCGCACTCATGAACGCGGACACTAAACTAGAGAAATTAGAAAACTCTAATAAATAAACTGGTCCACTCTGACCAAGCGGGGTTTGTACCTGGTAGAGAAAGTAGAGACAACGGGGTGAGAACCCTGCTGCTTCTACTACAGGAGAAAAAGAAGAAAGGCCCAAGTCTGCTCTTGTCGACAGATGCCCAGAAGGCTTTCGACCGAGTCGACTGGAGCTTTATGTTTAGAACGTTAGAGGAAATGGGCCTAGGCCCTAAAATGATCCAACGCATTAGAACCCTATACCATCACCCGACGGCGATAGTGAAAATAAATGGATCTGAATCCTCACATTTCGAAATGAAAAACGGAACAAGACAGGGATGCCCTCTTTCCCCTATTCTTTTCATCCTGTCCCTGGAACCTTTACTTTCTTTAATTAGAAGAGAACCAGAAATAAGAGGATTTGAAGTAGGAGAAGAAATCCACAAACTAGCTGCGTACGCGGACGATATCTTGTTTTATTTAAAAAATCCTGAGAGCTCCCTCCCCCGACTTATGCAGATATTTAAAGAGTATGGGGAATTAACTAATTTTAAAATAAATCAAGATAAGTCGGAAATCCTAAACATCAATACTAATGCCGTTTTAAAAAAAAAGCTCCAAGAAACATACAAATTCCCCTGGCGTAGAGAATTAAAATATTTAGGTATTAAATTAGCCCCATCACTTAAAAAAATATATAATTTAAACTATATCCCATTATTAAATGAAATTAAAATAGAAAGTAATAGACTGACACATAGACCACTATCATGGTTCGGCAGAATACATGCGCTCAAAATGTTTATTCTTCCCAAAATACTCTACAAGTTCCAGATGATGCCTATCGCCTTACCAGGGTTTTACTTAGCTAAACTTAGAACTCTGGTAACGACCTTCATCTGGAACGGAAAAAAACCAAGAATAGCATATTCGACACTTAAACAGGGAAAAAATTGCGGAGGATTGGCAGCCCCAGATATACTTTATTACTACAAGGCCATTGTTCTATCAAGAATATTAGAATGGACAAAAGAAAACAAAGAAGAAAAAAGATGGGTAAACCTAGAATTTATTCTTAGCAAAGCACATTTAAGTAAAATAATATGGAACCCCCCGAAGTATAGGAATATAGATAGAGATAGTAGCGAACTCACTGTAACTGCACTGAGGATTTGGGATGAAATATACATAAAAAATGGAAAGATTAGATCACTTCAAGAAATAAAGACGAAAGAGGGGTTTGCAGGAATAGATGGGTGGAGATACCACCAGCTCTCCCACTTCATTGAGAGTCTGCCCCACCCTATACGAGAACTAACAGACCTAACGTCCTTGGAGTCACTAATTGTAACTAGGGACAGTAGAGGGGCTGTTACACGGTGGTACAGGCTCCTGTTGGACTGGGAGAGACGGGAGGTCCCCATATACATTCACAAATGGGAAAGGGAAATAGGGACACAATGTGAGATTCACACAGTTAAAAAAATTCTTAAACTAACCCATAGTTCTTCGAAGGATAGCAAGTCAGCTGAAATTAATTATAAAATCCTGTCCAGATGGTATGCTACCCCGGACAAAACCAGCAAATTCCAGCAAAATGAATCAGGGAAATTCTGGAGGGGATGCGATGAAATAGGTAATATGTTACATATCTGGTGGAGTTGCCCCAAAATTAAAACCTTTTGGGGAGAAGTTAGGTCCTATATAAAAGATATAACAAACTTAGAAATTCCAGACGACCCATGGATTATTTTATTACACGGTACAAAAGAAAATACCAAAAAATATCAAAGGTCATTGCTGCCGCTTCTCCTAAATGCTGCAAAAAAAACGATCCCTAAGAAATGGAAGGAATTAGAACCCCCTTCAATTTGGGATTGGATTGACGAGATTGAGGATATATATAAGATGGAAAGGTTAAGAGGCAAGAATGGAAACCAGGAGGAAGACAAAATAGACAAGTGGGGAGGGTGGAACAGTTTTAAAAAAACATGGAGCTACGCTGAACAACTAAGGATATAATGATCTAGGAATTAGACATGGAGACTTTGGTCAAGTCCTGGGGGGGAGGGTTGTTGGGCGGGCTCTGGGTGGGGTAAGGAACAAAGAGCACAATATATTTGTATAATTTCAGAGAGCGTGAAACTCGAAGAACGCCACAATGATGTGACATGAGCAAAGACAGATATGACTGAAAAGTTGATTATATGTCTATCTCGAGAAACCCGCTGAAGTGGCAAAAAAAAAAAAAAAAAAGAGAAAAAAAAAAAAGAGAAAGCTCCTCCTCCTCTCCTCCAGATGAAAGTAGAAATTGCCCGTGAAGACCTCTGGAATGTATGACATCATTTTGTAAAAAAAATATATAATATATCTTCCCATCTATATTCCCATTATAAAGATTAAACATAGTTGTTGATTCGTGTTGATTGAAAGAGTTATGGTCTGCTTTAAGGTCTAGAAAGTGGCACCTACATTGACCGATCTGCACATATTTAAATTGGGGACGCTATGTGACAGGTAATCTATTTGACTAATTGCACAATGAAGGTGACTTGTGTTAGCATCTTTCACCTAAAAAGGGTAAGGACACATGCCACCCCACCCACCCCCCCGGTCAGTCGAGTCACCCGCACCAACTGTACCCCCCCACCCCGGTCGGTCACCAGCCCAGCATCTACCCCATCTAGGTTGTAGGCAGCGCTTCCTCCAGGCGACGGGCGGCGGCTTTCCCTGCGTCTCCTCCTCCTCGGCATCACGGCGGCTTCCGCCATGTGTCTCCTCGCTCCTCCTCCTAGGCGGCCAATAGGATCGCTTTTCCTCTTGGCCAATCAGGCGTGACCTGCTTCCTGATTTGCCAGGAGGAGAATCAGGAAGACAATAGCGAATATTCGCTATTGTCACATAACTGGGTGGGCTTGGGGCGCAGAGCACCCTTTTTGAAGCCTATTAGAGCCTCTGGCTCTAATCACGTTAAAAAAAAAAACATTGGAATCTATACATCCAGTGCCCTGCATGTAGATTAGGGGGCCAGACGCATGGATAGGGGGGCGGTGCCCCTGCGCCCTGCATTGTGGGCCGCCACTATTTAAGACTATATTTCCATCATTATCATGACTTGATGGAAAGTGCTGGCTTGAACCATTTTAGATTGTGGGTTTTCCATTGGTAAACCAGTAGAAGTACACATAAAGGATTGTTGTGCTTCAAAAATGTACCTGTCTTCTCTGTATGTGTGCTTAGATCTTCCTATTTAAATCAGTGAGAAAGTTGAACAAAAGGAGTAAACTAACTAAATAAGCTGTTCACTTTGAAAGGTATTTTTCCCTTAGCTTGAAAGGGAAAAAAACACAATCACATGCAAGGATTTTTTTTAAAAAAAACTGTACTTTTCCTTGCACATGATTGGATGATGTAAGTCAACAGAGCCTCACCTAATTCACTAAGAGTATAATTCTCTTGCAAAGTGACAATTTCAATGTAAAGTGTATTTGCTTTTAGTAAATCAACCTCAAACATTTTATGCATAAATTGGGCCGATAGTAATAGTTTGGCTTTGGACCTTGATATTGTTGCAGTGAGGGTAAGCCATATTTTGCTATTTTTATATTCTTTTGGTTGGTTTCTATCAGTGTGTTGAAGTTCTTGTATGGTAAGCAGTGAAATAACTGGTATTAAAGAGGTTAAAACGGAATGAGTATTCTTTGTAAAACAACATTGATTAGAGTAGATGAGAGAGCTAGGTGACAGAGGGGTAGCCAGTGCTCCCTCTCTATCACTGCAGACATATATTGACTGACTCTGGATCAGTCTTTCTCCAGACAGTTGATTGAGTTGCCTGTGGACACTAAATGAGCTTTCCATGGACATCAGCCTGCAATCTTTAGCTTGCACAGCCTCCTGATGAAAGATTTACACTTAGGAGAGTAAGGGAGGTGTTGAATAAAAAAAGAGCTTCATTTATTACTTAACCCCTAGGTCACCAGAGTCATACCAAAGAAACTAGTTCTTGCAAATGATGCAATTGCCGCAGTAGCAGGGTTTTACTGAAAGCTATCCTGCCTTAAGAAGTTCTACAACCCAAATGTGAAGATTAAAAGGATGTTCATGCAATGAAGCTGCTGAGTCTTGTGCTGGGTTAGAAGAAAAAGGAACGGTAATACAAATGCATGCTATTACTTAATTTCCAGACTTATTTTACAGGGTCACTTGAAAAAAAAAAAAAAAAACTGAAGCTTGACATGTGCTGAGCTTGGGAACAAGAGGCAGATTGTCCTCTTAAGCTCTCTTGCACACAAGGTTTACCTGCCCCGACATGAATCCTAGACTGGAACAGTGGTTGCATTTTGAGGCTTCATAAGCACAGCCACAATTGAAGATCTTGCCTAGAGTCCCTTCTAAGGTCGCAAGTCCTACCAGGGTTGCCAGTGTGACATGTTACGCAGCTGTGATGGGCTGCCGGGTGAAAGGGGGATTAGAGGCCAGCATGGAAGAGGACAAGAGGGGGACTGATGGGATGGAGAACCAGACTGTGCATCACTGCAGTCCATTAAAACACTGCCAGCCAAAGAAATACAGAGATTGGGTGACACTGCTGGGCACCAACACACTGTCAGCCCAGGGGAGGTGGATACCAGACAGCACTGCTGGTTGAAGAGATGTCCATTCTAGAATTTTGGGCAGGCCTCTCTCGAGTGGTGAGTTTGCCCTTCTGGGGTGGGTTCTGTAATTACAGCCCCCACTCATAATTTGTTAAGGTATTTGGCGGGTCATACTCAGGGCCCACTGGAAATCGTCCAGTGCTCTGGCAGGCCTGTTTGCCCCAGTTATGGGCACTTCCAAGTGAATTAGCATTTTTAGGTGCTGCTGTCATGAGCGTATCTTTTACCATTTCATTCGAAAATGTTTGTTAATTTTCTAATAGATCTACCAGAAATATGAAATAGAATGACTCACCTATCTAGCTATTCTCACTGTATCCAATCAGGCAGGCCCTTGCACTACATAGTTGATGGTAGATATAAAGGAACTTGTACAATCACATTGCATAGTCTATGGCCAGCTTTATACAAGTACATAGGAGGGAGTGGATGGAGACGCTCAGCTGTCAAGCCCTGTTCACATCTCAACATAGCAGGAATTCACATTCCCGCATGCGTGGTTTTTGGCATTATGGCGCATTTTCGCTCGTTATTCATAGGGCAGGCTATTCACTAAAATGGGTTGCCCTAAGCGCAACAATCGCCCCATAGAAGCTCCAGAACTTTTTTTTAGAGCAGAGCGTGGTGCGTTTTTTATCATGCTTTTTGGTGCATTTGCAGGTCATTTTTGAAACTCAAAGCAAAGTGTGCATTTTTTGTGTGGTTTGCCATGCGTTTGGAAACACACAGATGTGAATGGAGCCTCATTGTTCCCCTGTAAACAAATCAATTTCCCTTTCAGGCCCATTCACACCTAGCATAATGGTGATTGCAATGAATTCTGGTGACAAATGAAATGTGCAAGTATTTGCAAAAAGATTTCTGCCTATCAAGCTCAGTGATAGACTTGCCCCTGTATGCCCCCTAGGTACACCCACAAAGGTAGTCTTCTCCCCTAAAGGTCTAAAAAGTAAAACATTTTGAGAATTATTGACCAATGCATTTTTTGCTATTCAACACTGTGCTACTTTAACTGGCAATTGCATGGTCATTCAACATTTCACACACATAGAGCTTTCTTTTGGTGGCATTTGATCACCATTGGGTTTTCTATTTTTTAGTATATAAACAAAATAATATTTTCTACTTTCTGTTATAAAACATATCCAACAAAATCTAATTTCTTCATAAATTTGGGGCAAAATGTATTCTGCTATGTCTTTGGTAAAATAAATCCCAATAAGTGTATATTGATTAGTTATTAGGAAGGTTATACTGTCTACAAACTATGGTACATATATTTGAAAATTGATCAATCCTGATGTACCGACGGCCTATATAATCTCTTGAGGCCACAAAATGCCAGCACAGTACAAACCCCCCCCCCCCCCCCCCCCCCCCCCCCCCCCCCCCCCCCCCCCCAAATGACCCCTTTTTGTAGACAGGTAGACAGTCTGAGGCATTTAGTAAGATTTAATTTTTTTTTTTTTACATGCTGTCACCAGTGCCTCGTCATCATATGGTCACCATACTGGTGTGGCAGTGATCAGGGATACTTTGTATGCAAGCTCTCAGCTGGCTATGTGGACAAGACTCAATGGGGTAGATTTTCTAAAGGCAAATAGACTGTACACTTTGCAAGTGCAATTGCAATCTGCAGGTGAATTTGTTCCAGAGCTTAGTAAATGAGTGGAAGTTTTACTGACTTCCACCATCCAATCATGTGCAAGCAAAAATTCATTTTTTTTTTACTATGGGGTGTCATTTAAGAACACAATAGGGGTGATAGGCAAATAGACTGTGTAGCTTGCAAGTGCAGTTGCTCCAAAGCTTTAGTAAATGAGGGGGAGCTTTGCCATAGCTCCCAACTGTCCCTGATTTTGAGGGACTGTCCCTGATTTGGGTCAATGTCCCTCTGTCCCTCATTCCCACTCATTTGTCCCTCATTTTGGTCTGATCTATATAGATGTATATAAAATGCACTTTTTATCTATCAAAAAGTGTTTCCCAGTGCTAAACCTTTCTGATTTCTAATTTGCTGCATTTGTAAATACCAAAAGCCAATATAAAGGAATAGTAGTGGTAAAAAAAAGTTCTTGTGGGTTTAACCAATCTTGTTTTTTTGTACAATTCTCCTTTAAGGGGGCATGGCAAGGGGTGCGTCCTATCCCTGCATACTTTTGCTGATAGGTGTCCCTCATTCTTATCTCAAAAAGTTGGGAGGTATGGCTTTGCTGACTTCCATCATCCAATCATATGCAAATAAAAATGCTGTGTTTTTTAATTTTCCTTGCATTTGATTGGGTATTCCTTGCAAAGTAAAGCTTCACCACATATTCTAAGCTCTGAAGCAACTGCACTTTCAAAGTGCACTTTTTATTTGCCTTAAGAAAATCAGAGAGGGAGAAAAGCAAAAGTAAAGAAATTAATACTTTTAAAGAAAGATATAGCCTTTAAGATTGATGCAGTCAACTGCATAAACAGAGAGATTCAGGAGCTAGGAGCTAGAACATTGTACCATTGATTCTCCATTTGCTATCTGCTGTTCTTTCTAATGATACTGCTGGAAACTTGTACTCTCAATTCAAGAGTTAGGCCTGCCAGACATTAATCCTATGCTGTCATAAGGTCAGATAATACTGTCTCAGGCTAAAGCCACAGTCTGTCTGAGTAGGCTACCATACCTGCAGTTTTTCTTTATTTTATTAAACTACTGTGTGATTTAAATGAAGACTTTTTCAAGGATTCAGTCCACTTAGCACAATGGGTTTTAGTACTTCTGTCCACTTTTATTCTTCCAAATGTGAAAAATAAAAATACACTAGTAGAGTTTTGAACAAACTTTTGATTTTAAGATGAATGTTCGTTTAATTTTCTAGTCATTAGTGGAGTGAAATCGATGTTCATTTTCAACCGCATTGACAAGAAAATTCGAAGGAGTAGAATGGAATTTTTTTTTCAAAGGAACACATTTCTAACATTGTATGTGGTTTTTCATTGGAAATTCCATTCATTCCAAAGTCAAATGTTAAAAGGAAAAAAGGAGATTCTGAACTACTTTCAGTCAAGCCATCAAATGTACTGAGAATTTTTCGTTCCAAAATCAGTGTTCTGGCCACACAGGGGGTCTTTAGCACGGGGGGTGCTTTTTAGCTTTACATGCCCATGAACTTTAATGGCATCCCAGTCTTAGTCCGTAGGGTCCAATATTGAGTTGGCCCACCCTCTACAGCTATCACAGCTTCAACTCTTCTGGGAAGGCTGTCCACAAGGTTTATGGGTGTGTGAGTGTGGGTGTGGGTGTGTGAGTGTGTGTATGGGACTGTTTGACCATCCTTCCAGAAGCGCATTTGTGAGGTCAGGCACTGATATTGGACGAAAAGGCCTGGCTCGCAGTCTGCGGTCTAATTCATCCCAAAGGTGTTTTATCGGATTCAGGTCAGGACTCTGTGCAGGCCAGTCAACTTCCTTCACCCCAAACTCGCTCATCCATGTCTTTATGGACCTTGCTTTGTGTACTGGTCCAAACCTTTTGGTGGTGGAGGGATTATGGTGTGGGGTTGTTTTTTTTTAGTGGTTGGGCTTGGCCACTTAATACCAGTGAAGGGAACTCTTAAGGCATCGGCATACCAAGATATTTTGGACAATTTCATGCTCCCAATTTTGTCGGAAAAGTTTTGGGGATGGCCCCTTCCTGCTCCAACATGACTGCGCACCAGTGTACAAAACAAAGTCCACAAAGACTTGGATGAGCGAGTTTGACTGTCCTTCACAGTGTCCTGACCTAAACCTGATAGAACACCTTTGGGATGAATTAGAGTGGAGACTGCGAGCCAGGCCTTCTCGTCCAACATCAGTGGCTGACCTCACAAATGCGCTTCTGAAAGAATGGTCAAACATTCCCATAGACGCACTCCTAAACTTTGTGGACAGCCTTGCCGGAAGAGTTGACGCTGTTATAGCTGCAAAGGGTGGGCCAACTCAATATTGAACCCTACAAATTAAGACTGGGATGCCATTAAAGTTCATGTGCGTGTAAAGGCACGTGTCCCAATACATTTGACAATATATTGTATTTTGGCTTCTTGGCCATTTTGTCACACAGCACTGTCTATTCCTCCTCAGAACAAAGCTGCGCCAATTCAGCCTCTCTGCTTTAACTGGTTCCTTCAGTCCCCAAACTGGACCCATTGTCTACTCATATACAGACTGCTACTTCTTCAGACACAATGGTCTTTTTGGATTCGGACTGCCTCTATTCCATCAAAATCCTCCACTCTTAAGCTATACAATAGTACATTTTCAAATAAACATTTGTACTAGAATATCTATGAATTATTTTACGAAAACACTTGGTCCATTTGATGACTGGATGAATATTGTTCACAGGTACTTCATAATTGTGTTTGCTTTTAACATTTGATTTTGAAATGAATGTAATTTCCTAAATAAAAACCACATACACTGTTATTAATTTGTTGGTTTGAGAAGAATTTTCCTACCTGCTACTTTGAGCTTTTTCCTCTCTGTGGTTGACAATGAACATCAATTTGACCCCACTAACCAATGGAAATTCAAATGAATGTTCTTAACATTAAGGTCTCATGCACACAAGGCGCTGTTAAGCGCGCATTCAGAGGCAGTTGGACACTTTTTTAAACTGCCCCTGAACTCATTCAATGTTATCCTATGTGTCCATGTACACAGTCTAGTTTTTTGGTGTTTTTAGGCAGTTGCGTTTAACCTCGTTTTTCCAGAAGCAAAAAAAATGGGTTCAGTTGCAAAAGTTTTCCACGTTTCAGATGCCAAACGCGGCAAAACGCGGCAAAACGCTAGAATTTGACCCATATGTTGTTCGATTTGAACAAGCAACTTGTGGCAGGTGACGTGGCAAGTGGACAATCCACAACTTGTGGCAAGTGGACAATCCACAACTTGTGGCAAGTGATGTGGCAAATGACAATCCACAACTTGTGGCAGGTGACGTGGCAAGGGACGTGGCAAGTGGACAATCCACAACTTGTGGCAGGTGACGTGGCAAGTGACGTGGCATGTGACATGGCAAGTGACCTGGCAGGTGGACAATCCACAACTTGTGGCAGGTGATATGGCAAGTGACGTGGCAGGTGACGTGGCAAGTGGACAATCCACAACTTGTGGCAGGTGACGTTGCAGGGGATTTGGCAAGTGACGTGGCAAGTGGACAATCCACAACTTGTGGCAAGTGACGTGGCAAGTGACATGGCAAATGGAAAATCCACAACTTGTGGCAGGTAACGTGGCAAGTGGACAATCCACAACTTGTGGCAGGTGACGTGGCAAGTGACGTGGCAAGTGGACAATCCACAGCTTGTGGCAGGTGACGTGGCAAGTGACGTGGCAAGTGGACAATCCACAAATTGTGGTGAATGACAATCTGCAACTTGTGGCAGGTGACGTGGCAAGTGGACAATCCCCAACTTGTGGCATGTGACGTGGCAAGTGACATGCTGAATACAAGTACACTGCTGCTCTCACAGCTGCTGCTACTCACTCTGGTCTCCCAAAATGGCTGAAATAGTTAAATAATACTGTTTTTTGAGTTGGTGAGGGTCTTATGAGGTTATCTTATAAATGCTTCTAGATGAAAACACGGTAAAATGCTCCTAAAGGCGGCATGCAAAATGGGTGTTTCTAAATGCCGGTTTCAGCTTTTAAAAACATGTGTTCAGCAGAGTTTTCACTGGCATCTCGTGTGCATGAAAAATTTTGAACAACATTTTACTAGTGGCATGTCTGTGTAGTCCAGACAGGCCTGGACAAGTGCTCCACACGTGTCGGGCTTCAAGCTGCTATCACAGCACCTAGGCCTGATTCACATCTATGCATTTTTAGTGCTGTTTGCATTTTGCAGATTTGCACTACAAAACGCGTTCCATAGGAAACCATGATAAATGGACTGTAGTGCAAATCTGCAAAAAGCACTAAAACTGCATAGGTGTGAATTCAGCCTAATGCCGCGTACACACGAAGGGACAATCCCGTGGGATTATACTCTGGACTCAAGTCCAGCGGACAATCCCCTCGTGTGTGGGCGTCGGCGGACTTTTTGGCGCCAAAGTCCAGCGGACCAAAGTTTTAAGTTTGGTTTTAAAATTATCCGCTGGACTTGGCAGTCCGGCGGACAATCCCGCCGTTAGTAGGCTAGTCCGCGGGACTTTTGAAAATGAACGGACTTGCCGCTCATCGGCAAGTCCGTTCATTTAGCACGTGACTTCAAGTTACGTAGCTAGCGTAGGCAGTAAATGCCGCCGCGCTAGCTCCGTAAGCTGGCATGAATTTAAAGGGACTCCCCACGCCGAAAAACGGCGTGGGGGTCCCCCCCAAATCCATGTCAGACCCTTATCCGAGCACGCAGCCTGGCAGGCCAGGAAAGGGGTGGGGACGAACGAGCGCCCCCCCTCCTGAGCCGTACCAGGCCGCGTGCCTTCAACATGGGGGGTGCCCTGGGGAAAGGGGGGCCGTGCGGCCCCCCCACCCCAAAGCACCTTGTCCCCATGTTGATGAGGACAAGGGCCTCTTCCCGACAACCCTGGCCGTTGGTTGTCGGGGTCTGCGGGCGGGGGCTTATCGGAATCTGGGAGCCCCCTTTAATAAGGGGGCCCCCAGATACCGGCCCCCCACCCTATGTGAATGAGTATGGGGTACGATGTACCCCTACCCATTCACCTAAGGTATAAAATGTAAAGTACAAAAACACACACACTTTTGAAAAAATATTTTATTGCACTGCTCCGGGGGTCTTCTTCCGTCTTGGGGGTCTTCTCGCCGGACTCCTCCGCCATTTACCAAGCTCTTTTACCGAGCGGAGGAGTCCGGCTACCTTCTTCGTCGTCGCCGCCGTCGTCTGGGGGTCTCGATCCGCCTTCGGGGGTCTTCCGGGGTCTTCCGGGGGTCTCTTCTGTTCTTGCGGCGGTCGTCGTCTTCCGCAGAACAGAAGAGACCCCCGGAAGACCCCCGAAGGTGGATCGAGACCCCCAGACGATGGCATCGTCTCATTCACATAGGGTGGGGGGCCGGTATCTGGGGGCCCCCTTATTAAAGGGGGCTCCCAGATTCCGATAAGCCCCCGCCCGCAGACCCCGACAACCAACGGCCAGGGTTGTCGGGAAGAGGCCCTTGTCCTCGTCAACATGGGGACAAGGTGCTTTGGGGTGGGGGGGCCGCACGGCCCCCCTTTCCCCAGGGCACCCCCCCATGTTGAGGGCACGCGGCCTGGTACGGCTCAGGAGGGGGGGGCGCTCGTTCGTCCCCACCCCTTTCCTGGCCTGCCAGGCTGCGTGCTCGGATAAGGGTCTGACATGGATTTGGGGGGAACCCCCACGCCGTTTTTCGGCGTGGGGAGTCCCTTTAAATCCATGCCAGGTTACGGAGCTAGCGCGGCGGCATTTACTGCCTACGCTAGCTATGTAACCTGAAGTTACGTTCTAAATGAACGGACTGCTCCGTGTGTGGGCAAGTCCGTTCATTTTCAAAAGTCCCGAGGACTTTGGCCAGCGGATTGTCCGCCGGAGAAGTCCGCGCGTGTGTGGGCAAGTCCACACGCTCGGAAAGTCCGGCGAAGCCAGCTGGAAAGTCCGGCGGATTGTCCGCTGGACTAGGTCCGCCGGGAAAAGTCCGCACGTGTCTACGCGGCATTAGAAGCAAAGCCTGTCTATAGGATACTGGGGGGGGGGGTCATAAAAAGTGTCATAAACAATCCATTGAGCCAGCACACTGAAATTGTTGATGCTCGTGCCAGATTCATGTACGTGTCAGAAACAGGGGTCATACTGGACACTCATTTCTCAATGCGTTCGCTCTTCAGCTACTGACCCAGGTACATGACTGAGGATCTTCACAAGGTGGTGGGCCAAGCCTAATGGGGAATTGTGAGACTAGCTTTCCATCAGGTCCACCTTCTTTTTGATTTACCACTGACAGCAGTGGGTGGATGCATAGACGCTGTGTTCAGTCAAATAGCAGCTTTAGAATCCGCCAAATGCCGTCGTGCTTAAATGCAACAAAATCTGGATCGACCCTCTGCACACTGACATACACCCTTTCCAACAAACTATGCAATGAAAACAGGGATATTTAGTTCACATATATTGCAATACATATTTAAGCTGACCAACTACATCAATGTAATCCCTCTTGTGGGCATTACTTCTGAACCGCCTTGCCACTGCAAATATCCCTGTTTTTCATGTTTTTTTGCATAGTGTGCAGAGGTTCTATCCACATTTTGTGGTCACACACCTTTAGCACCTGGTAGTTTAAATACATGCACAAGCTATTGGGATCTGAGCACAGGTATATCTTTTTTTTTTTTTGCTTAAATGCAAGGCGGCAGTGGTGCATCATCCATGGGTGCAATGTGTGCAATACACAAGGTGGATGGGGCCCACACTATACCCATGGATGAACCAAGTGTGTAGCGCTGAAGCCGCTACTCTCACTGCCTGCATACTGGCTCCTGTCACTGTTACTGGCACCTGCTCACTGACGCTCACACACTGGTACTGCCCGCTCAGTGCCGCTCAGTGTTACAGGCTCCTGTCACAAAGGGTCTGTGTGTGACTTGACTGACAATCACACACAGATCCTGTTGCTGGAGCTGCGGGAGGCTGTAGAGCTGGGTTTGGCATTCATAGAGGGGGCAGGTCAGTGATGACATCTTAACCACCAGAGCCCAGGAGAAAGACTATCTCTCATTCCGGTCTGTATGACTTGAGGTCTGTGAATTGGGGGGGGGGGGGATTTCAGACATGACTGTGACAGATTGAGGCTCAGTACAATTCTCCCCCCGCCCCTCCAATATGATGACAATATATACTATTTTGAGAAAGAAAGACTAAACTTAAGCAATGTAAAATGTATGAGAAGTTTATAAACATTCAGGGAGCTATTGATAGAGAACAGTGATCTGACCCCCACTATCCATTAGAAAATCAAACAAACGTGAAACCAGTTTAACGCTGCAGATAAATGTTATTATTGGAGGAGGAGCCAGTCACATGACAGGTTATGTGGCAAGGCTTTTCCTCCTTTTTACAACATTCGTTTTAATAGGCACAACACAAAGAAAAATATTTTCCCCACGGACTTTTAAAGAGTCACACCTCAAACAATATCTATACAAATATAAAAAAAATGTATTGACATGCATTTAAAAACAAACATTTCACTGTATCTGTATTAATAAACATAACTAGTGCTACATCAAAATCACATAGAAAATAATGTGGGACCTAAAGGCACCATATAGATACCATCATTGATCTGAAGAAACTGTGCGACTGGTCTCGACGCGTTTCGCAAGAGGAATCTCGCTTCCTCAGGAGAGGCACAGGAAAGTATCTGGAGATTAAAATGAATCAGTAAATAGCAATATTAAGAGGGGAAAAAAGGGAGAACCATACATATATACATATATGTCTGAATGTCTACGACTCACAATTAATGTCAAATGCTGGCCAGCTCACACCCAATTGGTGATCAAGCTGAAAAATAATGAGTAGACTCCAATATAGCAGTACATATGGTAACATACAGAATATCTCTGCAGAATGTGCCAAGAGGTCCAATACTTTTGCCCCTGGAAGCTGCTGTGAAGGGGTGGAGGGATGGTAAACACGTGATATGCTCACAGACCGAATTCCCTAGCGGTCAGTGTGGAATCCAACAAGGGAGAAAGAAAATGCCACGCACCTAAAATGAAAATTGATATTGACAGTTAAATAAAATGAATAAATGAATGACCACTAATGCCCCGTACACACTGTCGGAAATTCTGACCACAAAATCCGTCTGATTTTTTCCGACGGATTTTGTCCGACACTGGTGTTGCATACACACGGTCGGACAAAGTTGTCGGAAAATCCGATCATCCTGAACGTGGTGACATTCGTTGCGTACGACGAAACTACGTAGAGGCTAGTAGCCAATAGCTTTGGTCTTGTAATGTGATCTGAGCATGCTTGGCACTTTGTCCGTCGGAATTCGATACACACGATCGGAAAAAGTCCGATCGGACTTTGTTGTCGGAAAATTTCAGAGCAGGATCTCAAACTTTTTCCGTCGGAAATTCCGATGGAAAAAGTCCGATGGAGCCCACACACGGTCGGATTTTCCGACAACATGGTCCGATAGGACATTTTCCGTCGGAAATTCCGACCATGTCTACGGGGCATTAGTGTACCTCCCAGTATAGCTTACCCTTAGGGGAAAGAGAGACCAACAAGGAAAGCCAAATGTCTGATCAGACATTGGCCGGCGGCGGAGCGGAATGGCCGTCTATTGCTAGAGCTCCCGCTCTCCTTATCTCCCTAAGCGGCTAGCGGCGACGGAAAACAAACCTGAGGACTCAGGGACACAGCGGAAAATATACAGACCCTTACCCCAGCCATGGAGAAGCGTATTCTGCGGGAAAAACCCCGCAAATTTGACTCCTTCACCAAACAGAATGGCGCTGTGAGGAAGAAAAATGGCGCTGTCCCTTCCTCCCTCACACACACAGACAAGCAGACAGCGCGCGTTGTGAGGAGGGAGACACTAGAACCGCAGCCACAGCCATTATTAGTGGAACAAGAGGCATTTCAACCTGATGTCACTAGCCCTCCTAAGCAGAAGAGGAAAATAGATATGGAAGAAGACAAAGTAAGTGACATTGATATAGATGAGGAAACTGAAACAGAAGCAGAATTTAACCCTTTTGACGATAAGCTGGATTCCTTCCCAACTACAGGGAAGGCTTTAATTGACTCTGACATGAAAGAAATGTTAAAATCATCAAGAGGAGCAATTCAGCATGACATGAAATCATTTATGCAAAAATCCAAAAGGGAAATAGATGACTTAGGAGAACGTGTGGATTACATTGAGAACAAACTGACTGATTTCACTGATGCCCACAATGAGCTAGTAGAAGATCACTTTGCACTTGAGGATGAGGTCAGGCAGCTAAAACTTAAAGTCACAGACCTCGAGGATAGGTCCAGAAGAAACAATATCAAATTCCGCGGTATACCGGAAAATGTCAAAAATATTGATCTGAGGAAATTTCTACAAAAAATGTTCACAGATCTTATCCCCTCACTACAAAACCAA
This sequence comes from Lithobates sylvaticus, assembly GCA_028564925.1. Lineage (NCBI taxonomy): Eukaryota > Metazoa > Chordata > Amphibia > Anura > Ranidae > Lithobates > Lithobates sylvaticus. The sequence continues at coordinate 162,035,476 of CM053033.1, read as the reverse complement.
GACTTAGTGATTGACAGAGCTCACAGACTTCCCAAACCATCGTATATCCCGGAAAAACTCCCAAGAGATGTGATCGCCAAAATCCACTTTTTCCAGACAAAAGATATCGTGATGCAATTCGCGAGACTCCATGCTCCACTGCCAGACCCATATGCAGGAATCACCATGTACTCCGACCTATCCCAAGCTACTATCCTGGCGCGTAAAAATCTAAATTCGATCACAAAAATGTTACGCAATCACAAGATAATTTATAAATGGGGTTTCCCGACCAAATTGATTGTAGAGAGAAACAATGTGTCACATACAATCCACACACTGGAAGAAGGACTCAAAACACTAGGAAAATGGGGCCTGCTTATAAATAAAGAAACCACCTCGTCCATTAAGGCCACAATAGAGAAATTGACACCTCCATGGAATATTAGCCATGGTTGAAGCGTCCGCTGGATAAATAGTATTGGAGTGAGACTCTATTCTCTCTCCTTTCCTGCAATTCACCAAAAGCCCAAGTGCCTCAGGTTTATGGTACACAGGGAGTCTATGTCTTCGACGCCTTTGACTTTTAGTCCCTATGTCAAAAGTGCACGTTGAAATGCACACGAGAGTTGTGCACCAACTCACCAGTTCTTATTTGCTTTTTTATTTTTGTGAATCTAAATCCCTTCTCCCCCCCCCTCACCCTTCCCCCTCATCTCAACTCTAACAACCCCCATTATGTATGGAAGTAGCACAGTCGCAAGAAACCTATTCCCACCATGACTAATTTGAACTTGCTATCACTAAATGTGAAGGGCCTCAACAGCCCATTCAAAAGGAAAGCCCTATGGATTGATGCCTTGAAATTTGGAAGCGACATCTTGTGCATCCAAGAATCACACTTTGCAAGGGACAACCCCCCTCATTTTGCCCACCCGAAATTCCCACACATCTTTGCATCCTACAACAACAAAAAGAAAAAGGGAGTCCTAACGATCATCAAAGACACAATCTCTTTTCAACTCCTCGACTCCAAAATTGATCGTCAAGGAATATATGTTATTCTGGTTGCAAAAATTGAAAACTTAGTTCTAACAATTGCCAACATCTACGCACCGAACAAAAATCCCCATCAATTCCTCCAAAAAGTAATCAAAGTAGTGAAGAAGATTCAGAAGGGTAATGTCATCTACTGTGGAGACTTTAATGCAACGATGGATCCACTTCTGGACTCCACCAAAGGAACTCTATCCAAAAGGAAAGGTATAAAGACATCTTCTCACACGAAGACCTCCATGATCCATGGAGATGTCTCCACGCAACAGAAAAGGACTTCACTTTTTTCTCAAATGTGCATAAATCCTACTCTAGGATCGATTTCTTCATCACTGACAGAGTCCTCCTCCAAAAAATATCGGATGCCCGTATTTTTAACATGACATGGTCCAACCATGCTCCAATATCATTAAGCATAAATTTAGGACAACTAAATTCAAATCATACACTCTGGAGAAATAACACCTATATTTTGTCTCAAAGGGAGGCTCTGGCAGTGATGAGGGAAAGATTGGATGAATTCTTCAAGGTAAATGATAATGACATGGTATCTATCTCTAGTATATGGTGTGCCCATAAGGCGTTTATCAGAGGAATATTGATCCAACTAGCCTCGAGGGAAAAAAAAAGACGCACACAGTCAATAGCCAAACTACTGCTTAAAATAACTGAACTTGAAAAAGAACACAAAACATCCCCTAGTAACCCCACTCTCCTTCAACGATTAAACGAAACCAGAAATGAGCTTAGAGCAATACTGATCTCCAACCATGAAAAATATTTAAAAAAATTAAAACTAACCTATTACTCACAGGGAAATAAAGCAGGCAAACTACTGGCATCCCAATTACGTCATAGACAAAACAAACAGAGAATAGATAAAATAGTTCACCATAAATCAGGGAAAGTACTATATAACCCACAAAGTATAGCTGATGCATTTGCTGATTATTATGAAAGCTTATACAATGTAAAGGATGATCCCAATACTATCCAGCTAACACCATTACAAATAGGCCAATTCCTAAGTAAGATTAGTGTCCCTGCTGTAGATCAGAGTGCCCTAGGAAAGCTAAACGACCCAATAACTACTGAAGAAATTAAGAGAGTCATTCAAAAGCTGCCAGCAAATAAAACCCCAGGAGCAGACGGTTTATCCAGTGAATACTATAAGGCGTTTAACACAACACTCACCCCGTTTCTAGCTAAAATATTCAACCATGCAGTTATAAATCACTCGTTCCCCAAAGAAATGCTTGAAGCAATTATTGTCACTATTCCGAAACAAGGAAAAGACCCGAGATCACCAATTAACTACAGACCCATATCACTTCTAAACTCGGATCTGAAAATCTTTGCCATCATTGCCAACTGCTTATTAGAAATCACACCCTATCTAATTGAACCAGATCAGGTTGGATTTGTTAGAGGTAGACAAGGCCCAGATAGCACTAGACGTATGATTGACCTGTTTAATCTTATAGAGCGCGGTCGAATGCCTTCCCTGCTCCTTGGTTTGGATGCAGAGAAGGCATTCGACAGGGTGCATTGGGGATATATAGCAGAAACCCTTAAGAAATTTGGCTTTTCTGGATTTATTTTTGAAGCTATAATGTCACTCTACACTACACCTTCTGCCAGAGTATACACAGCAGGAAATATATCTAAAAGATTTAATCTAACGAACGGAACCAGACAGGGGTGCCCCCTATCGCCCATCATATTTTCGTTAGCAATTGAACCCCTCGCAATATCTTTTAGATCCAACCCCAATGTCACGGGGGTTAAAATGGATCAGGTAGAACATAAATTAGGTCTATTTGCAGACGATGTCCTATCCCTATCTGCAACTGTACTAAGCGAAGTGACCAACACTCTAGAAGCATTTGCATCCATTTCTTATTATAAGGTCAATCCTATGTCCTGCCTATGAACATCCCACCGGATCAAGTTGTTAAGCTAAGACAACAGTCTAATTATAACTGGGATAACCCTTCTATTACCTATTTAGGCATTCAACTTACCTATCCTCCGACTAAACTGTATGAAGCCAACTACCCCTCCCTGCTATCCCAAATAAATCAAGATATACAATCAATTAAAAAAACGCAGCTATCCTGGCTAGGAAGAATAGCAGCGTTTAAAATGAAGATCCTGCCGAAGATCCTATATTATTTCAGGTCCCTCCCAATTCCGTTACCAGCGAAATTCTTCACCCAAATTAACTCAAAGCTTAGCAACTTGATCTGGATGGGGAAAAAACCTAGGATTGCACTATCTATTATGTCAACTCCGAAAACTAAAGGAGGTCTGAATCTCCCAGATATTCGCCTATAATACTACGCCACGCTCCTAGACCAAATGAAATTCTGGTTCAAACACTCTAATGATAAATTGTGGCTGAATATTGAAAGGAAAATAATTAAAGGAAATTACCTTTTCTCCCTAGCAATGGCCAGTCACACTTTAGGGAAAATAAATGTACCAAACTTCTTGACGGTTAAATCCACTTTGTCAGCCTGGAAGTTTGCTTTAACAAAATTACAACCAATGAACGCCCAAGCCCTTGTACCAATACCACTAAGAGTAATTGATTATTGTAAAGTACTTATAAATACATCATCCTGGTCTGAACAGGGATTTAACTTCTTCATACATTTGCCGGAGAACCACAAACAGAGGATAAAAAATAAACTTTCCACCAAACCCTTTACCAAGAATTTTCACCCAGAGAAAAGCGTAGAAATCCCTAGCACACTATGGGAATTTTTCCTCTCCCACGAGACCATTGGGAAAAAGGGTATATCCTATATATATAAAATACTTTCATCCTTCCCATCCCATACCAAGACTACAAACATGCTTAAGTGGGAAAAAGATCTTTCTCTGACCTTCTCATGGGAAAAGTGGCAGAAAGCCATACAGGTTAATAGCACATCAACAGCATGTATTGAACACTGGGAAAATGCCTAAAAAATCCTGAACCATTGGTATTTAACTCCATATAGACTCAGTAAAATATTCCCCACTGCATCCTCTATGTGTTGGAGATGCGATACCCATACAGGTAACCTAATACACACATTATGGAGTTGTAAAACTCTTTCTAGCTTTTGGAAATCTCTTTTGAAAGTCTCCTCCTTCATAGCTTCTTTCACTGGTAATTTAAAGGGACTCACACCCGAAATGGCTTTGTTAAGTATAAACCTTGACATCTATCCTCCACAGCATAGAACTATAATTGCTAACATCCTCATAGCAGCAAGGCTCACCATTACTAAATTATGGAAATCTACCCTAGCACCTAACCTATCTGATGTTATACTGAGACTAAATAATCAGGCGCACTACGAGTTAATGTTAGCACATAAAAAAGGATCCACAAGTCATTTCCTCAAAAATTGGAACGAATGGATACGACACCCTAGAGCTTCCAACTTTCTGAAAGATCCTAAGAACCACTAACTAGGCCCCTAAAAGATGATTCTATTCTTTTTTTTCCTTATGCTTTAGTATAGATGGTCGGATGTATATGTCAACTTCCATACAACAATCCCCTCCTCTCCCCCCTTCCTTGTCTTCCTCCTTCTGATCCTCCCTACTTGTAAGGTTTACTTTGAAACATTATCCCATGTTTACAGCATGATCCCGCTAGGGGTAAACAGGGAATTATTTATCTTCTTATTTTGTTGTTTTTCCTGTTTCTAGGAGTTTATCCACTTGTATAAGTATTTAAATTATCATTGTTTCATGATGATAACATTATATTTTTTGTTTATGTTTTGAAAAACTAATAAAAATCTTTAAAAGTGAAAATACTGCCCTTCTGAAACTGATCCAGTCATCCTAGAGATGCAGAAGCTAGAATATGTAACTGTATAATTTTTTGTTTATGTTTTGAAAAATTAATAAAAATCTTTAAAAGGACAGATCTCCCGCTGAGCCGACGGACAGAGGCGGGCTCCGTGCAAGCGGAGTCCGCCTCGTCTGAAAGGGGCCTAATTTTTGAATTTTATTGGACTGGCGCACTCCTAGGTGAAAAACTCAAAAGGTGCTAATAATGTTTTAAATGAACCGAACCGCTGCAACTATTTAAAGTGCACTCAAACACTATGATACACTACTATAATATGGTAATGTGTGCACTGTGTAGAATGGTGCGCTTGCTCAATTAACTATTTATACATAAACAAGGATTAAAACGCATAGTGAATCCACATTAATGACAAATAAGTCCCAGTGAAAAAAAAGTTCCAGGGAGAAAAATATGACTAAATATAAAAATATAAAGTCCAAGTGCAAAGAATATAAAGATGACTGCTCAGTCCATATTGTATTTGAAGAGAGAAATATATCCAGTAAAGCAAAAGAACAACCAGCAACCACCGTCACCAATGAATAGATTGGCCGCTCACCTCAGGGAATGACCAAATGGTCAAACAAAGCTTTAGATCTCAATGGATAGCTGCTAGGGTCCCCGCTGCAAAAGCTCCAACACGTCTGCATGAACACTTCAATATTGTGCTTCTTGATCGACAATCACTCAATGAGAGCAGAAATACAAATAGCGCAATATTGCCAGTAGAAATTATAGCACATTTATTCAATACCTGCTTACAGTAAAGTTTGGTCACATCCGCAGTACAGGCAGGGATAAAAACAGAATTGCCTTCTCACCCCACTTCTGTACACTTTAGACACTGGAAGTGACATCACAAGGCTTCAAAAAACAGACCAGCCAACTTAAAACCAAAGTCTCCTAAGGAGACAATGTTATGGGGTGGGAGCCAGTCCTTATGGATCACTGGGCTGTGATACATGAGTGTGTGCTGAGAAGGTGTGTAAGGGACCACCTGTGGCTGCTGCCCTCAGAGTTGTGATGGCTCTGTACAAATCAAAGAAAGCAAAAGAGAGAGAAGGATGTGCCAACTAAGTGTAGTATCCCAAAGGTTTAATACATAATGTATTAAACCTTTGGGACACTACACTTAGTTGGCGCGTCCTTCTCTCTTTTGCTTTCAGTGCCAAAGGGTACTGCCATTTCTGAAGGGAAATAAATGGCAAATAGTTAAACATAAGGAGACAAAAGGTCAGCTGATGCTGTATGAACATTTTGTCTCTATGTACCTCCAAACCCAGTAAAACAGGTATGGAACCGATAAAGGTTCAAGAAACCCAAATAAGACCAATTATCACCAGAATTTATATTATCTTATTTATGGTTGATTTTCTTTTGTCAATTAGTATAAATTCAAACATGAGGTTTTGTGTACAGGTCATGGAGCTGAGTTGGGTAGCTTGGCAGCAAATTTTGTTAATAAAAAATCTTTGCTGAATACCTCAAGGAGACGTCCATCTTCTAATTTTTTCGATATAAAAATGCTTTGATGAGATATTTAGCTGATAAATGAAAGTGGAATTATGACTATACACCTACCTGGCCTTAAAACTGCCCCCCCCCCCCCCCCCCCTTAACACCTATGCTAACTAAGCTGTGTAAGAAAGATGTACCTATTTTCAACCCACTCCAGTCCGGTCATGTGATCCCATTCAATGTCCCGCCACTCCCCTGAAGCCACACTGGCTGACACAGGGGAGTCAGATCACGTGATCTGACAGGAGTGACTTGACAATAGGTAAGTATATACATCTTTTTTACACAAGTTAGTTAGCATAGGTGTTAGGAGAGGGAGGGGATAGTTTTAAGGCTAGTTAAATGCATAGCCAGAATTGCACTTTAATCATTTGGAAGGGCTTTGAACATTTTCTTGTTGAGTTTATAAGATTTTTTTGTTACCAGCAATGTAGATGTGCCCAGGCAGACCAATCCCCAGCAGTCCCCTTTTGTGGTCATCACCACTCAGACTGTGCTTTCTGATTCTAGGAGGACCCTGCCACTGGACAGCCAATCGTAAAAATGTCTACTTCATACAGGCAGTGACGTAGACACCCAAAAAGGTACCCACTATCTGAACACAGAAGAAGAGCGAAGACTCAGGACTGGAGCATCACATGACCCATGATTAAGGTTAAAATGGCTTTTTTGTTCAATGGTAGTTAGAGGGGGTTGGAATGAGGGAGTGAAAGAGTTCAGCCTTAAGTAATGCAAACAATTATTCAGGCACAGTTGTAGGGTGGTAGCCTCCTGTGGCTTGGCATCAGCCCAACCATCTTCTGTACTATGCAGGATAGACATGGGAACTGTCAAAAAATTTGTTTCGTTTCGTCCCGTTTCGTATATAAAAAAATTCGTAATTCGTAATTCGTGTACGAAATTCCGTTCGAATTCGTACGAAATACGAATTTCGTACGAATCGTAAATTTTTTTTCGAATCGTTACGAATCGTTAGTAAAGTTACGAATCGTTACGAATCGTTAACGCGGCTAATGAATTGTCGGTTCTCATAACACAGAGAACAATTCGAATCCAACTACAAATATCGAATTTCAATTTCAAGTTACGAATCGTTACGAATCGTTACGAATCGTTAGTAAATCCAACTACAAATATCGAATTTCAACTAATATGAAAGAAATTATAATAGCGGATATAACGAATGCTTCGAATGCTTCGAATGAATTCGAGATTCAGTATATCTAATATAGGGAACTGTTCCTGCACAAAGTGTCATTTTTGCAGGAAAAAAAGCTATTTAAAATCACTTGCGGCTAATAAAAAGTCGGCTACGTAACACAGAGAACAGTCATTCATTGATAAAAAAAAAAAAAAAGCGTGGGGGTCCCCCCAAATTCAATAACCAGGCACTTCAAGTCTGGTATGGATATTAAGGGGAACCCCAGCCAAAAAAAAAAAAAAAAATGGTGTGGGTTCCCCCCCAAATATACATACCAGACCCTTCAGGTCTGGGATGGATTTTAAGGGGAACCCCGGCCAAAAAAAAAATGGCGTGGGGTCCCCCTCAAAATCCATACCAGACCCTTTATCCGAGCATGCAACCTGGCAGGCCGCAGGAAAAGAGGGGGGACGAGAGCGGCCCCCCTCCCGCCTGAACCGTACCAGGCCACATGCCCTCAACATTGGGAGGATGCTTTGGGGGTCTGAGACCCCCAAAGCACCTTGTCCCCATGTTGATGAGGACAAGGGCCTCATCCCCACAACCCTGGCCGGTGGTTGTGGGGGTCTGCGGGCGGGGGGCTTATCGGAATCTGGAAGTCCCCTGTAACAAGGGGACCCCCAGATCCCGCCCCCCCCTGTGTGAAATGGTAAGGGGGTACAAAAGTCCGTCCCCACATGCCAGGGTGCTAGGGGTAATCCTATACTCTGAACTGTCCTTTCGGACCCACATACAATCCCTGTCCAAATCATGCCGCCTTAGCCTCCGCAACATTTCCAGAATACGCCCCTTTTTAACGAATGACACCACCAAGCTTCTAACTCACTCCCTGGTTATCTCTCACCTCGACTACTGCAATTCCCTCCTCATTGGACTACCTTTACATAGACTATCCCCCCTTCAGTCCATAATGAATGCTGCTGCAAGACTTATCCACCTTACCAACCATTCAGCGTCCTCCACCCCTCTCTGCCAATCCCTCCACTGGCTTCCACTCACCCAACGAATAAAATTCAAAGTACTAACAATAGTTTACAAAGCCATCCATAACTCTGCCCCCAGCTACATCACTAACCTAGTACCAAAATACCAACCAAGCCGCTCTCTTCAGTCCTCCCAAGACCTCCTGCTCTCTAGCTCCCTTGTCACCTCCTCCCATGCTCGCCTCCAGGATTTCTCCAGAGTTTCTCCCATCCTTTGGAACGCTCTACCCCAATCTGTCCGACTGTCCCCTAATCTATCCATCTTTAGACGATCCCTGAAAACCTTTCTCTTTAAAGAAGCCTATCCTGCTTCTAACTAACACTGTTTTACTTTTTCCATCAACTCATCCCCCACAGCTATTATCTCTTGTATCAATTGACCCTTTCTTTTTAGATTGTAAGCTCTAGCGAGCAGGGCCCTCTGATTCCTCTTGTACCAAATTGTTATGTAATTGTAATGTCTGCCTTTATTTTGTTAAGCGCTGCGCAAACTGTTGGCGCTATATAAATCCTGTATAATAATATAATAATAATAATTTCACCAAAAAAGTGTCAAAAATTGTAAAAATGACAGGAGACGGTCTTTGACAATTCCTTTATTAAAATCTTCTTTCTTCTTTCTTCTGGTCTTCCTTTCTTCATCCTTCGGTTTCTTCATCTTCTCCTTCCAGCATCTTCTTCTTCCTCCGATCCGCTTCTTCTTGCTCCGGTCTTCTCGTCCTTCTCTTCCGGCATCGGCGTTGGCGTCTCTTCTGGGCCGCTCCTCGCAATGGGAGGCTCCCGCTCTGTGAGGCTTCGCTCCGGCTGACAGGTCTTTTATAACGGAGGGCACCTGGTAACCCCGCCCCCTCTGACGCACGGGGACGTCATGGGGACTTCCCTATGGCTTTCCCCATGACGTCAGAGGGGGGGCGGGGTCACCAGGTGCCCTCCGTTATAAAAGACCTGTCAGACGGAGCGAAGCCTCACAGAGCGGGAGCCTACCATTGCGAGGAGCGGCCCAGAAGAGACGCCGATGCCGGACGAGAAGGACGAGAAGACCGGAGCAAGAAGAAGCGGATCTGAGGAAGAAGATGATGGAAGAAGAAGATGGAAGAAGATGCCAGAAGGAGAAGATGAAGAAACCAAAGGATGAAGAAAGGAAGAAGGAAGACCAGAAGAAAGAAGATTTTAATAAAGGAATTGTCAAAGACCGTCTCCTGTCATTTTTACCATTTTTGTCACTTTTTTGGTGAAATGGTAGGGTTACTTTTGTACCCCCTTACCATTTCACACAGGGGGTGGGCCGGGATCTAGGGGTCCCCTTGTTAAAGGGGGCTTCCAGATTCTGATAAGCCCCCCGCCCGCAGACCCCCACAACCACCGGCCAGGGTTGTGGGGATGAGGCCCTTGTCCCCATCAACATGGGGACAAGGTGCTTTGGGGGTCTCAGACCCCCAAAGCACCCTCCCAATGTTGAGGGCATGTGGCCTGGTACGGTTCAGGCGGGAGGGGGGGCCGCTCTCGTCCCCCCCTCTTTTCCTGCGGCCTGCCAGGTTGCGTGCTCGGATAAGGGTCTGGTATGGATTTTGAGGGGGACCCCACGCCATTTTTTTTGGCTGGGGTTCCCCTTAAAATCCATTCCCAAATATTTTTACTTAACATTTTAAAGGTACAAACACAGTATAAATACACATCACAGTCAGAGAAAGTCATGGTATTAAAACATATATGGTGTCAATGACAGCGCAGCTGTTAGTTGTCTCGCATGGTACAGGAAGAGAAAACCCACCTATAGTTTGGATGACTTTTAACTGGTCAGTAATGTGTCTTACACTTGTAGTAATTTTGTTTTTATGTGGGTTTTAAAAAATAAATCACAGTCTGAAGAACAAACTTCAGTTAGAATAACATTGATGAAAACCTGGTCTTTTAACATGCTCACAATGACTAAAACACACTGAGTTAACCATGTTGAATTACCTCTTCTAATGCCATTTGGTTTTCCAGGGACCAAAATGTAGAAACCCTAAGGGCTGGTGGAGAGAGTTGCATCCTGTGCCAACCCTGCTACTATATGTGTGGATATGCATGCTCTACCCATATAAGCTTCGGGAGGAGGCACATTTTGGCAAAACTTGTCCTGGCACTGGTGAAAAATGAAACTGCAGTGCAGTTTATATCGTAATTACCAATGAATATGTCATTATTTGATTGCCCATTCATGCCTGCCATGGGGCAGAGCAGTAATGAGGTGCAAAGTTCAGTAATCCACAAAAATCAATCATCTGTCCTCTGATTACACTCATATCCATAAAACAGAGAAGACTGACTGGTTGCAATAGATTAGTACACATTTCAAACTGTTCTTTACCTTATTGAATAAACCTGCTGAAGTCAAAATTAAAATGCCACAGCTATAGACTACAAAATGATTTTGTATAAAATTCGGAACCTTTTGTATTGTAAAAATGAGTAAAAAAAAAAAAAAAAAAAATTACAATCTTATTTGAGTGCAGACATCAGTTGAGTCAGGTCATCAGCTCTAAAGTGTCTCACAGTATATATACAGCATGTTATAAATGGCACTCTGAATGTCCTTTACAGAACTCATCTCAAAAACATTATATCAATGAGTAGCATTTTACTAATAATAAATCCCATCTCCATCTATAAAATATGGCTAGAATATAGTCATTAATCACTAATAAATAAAAATGTCACGGCAAAACACACATAAAGAAGACAAGTGTATGGCAGGCTAACATCATATTTTATTACTGCTAAAATAATTTTGACGTTGGGTAAAAAATAATGCGACAAATTGATGACATATAACTAGCGCTTATATATTGATTGCCAAACAAATTGACTCTTGGTTTCATGTTTTTTCTTGAGAATGCAATAGAAAACACCTAAAGGTATCGTGAAATTGTTTTTCCTGTTGGAATACGAGTGGCGTTGTGACACCTGAGATATTAAAGATATGTCACGATTCCACCCAACTGAGCTGATCTTGCCAAATTTCCCTATTCACTGAAAACCAAACTATTGTTCTGGCAAGATTGGCATCCTGCCAGGAGGGCTGATATGAATGGATGTACCAGTAGGCTGCTTAGGACTTAGGCATATGTCTCAGACTCCAATATGAGGGTGAAAATTGACATATATTTGCTAACCAGAAAATAGTTCATTAAATCTGAAAGTATGCTTTAGGATTTCACTCAAACACTAGTGAAGTCTTTTTTATCAGGGCAAAAGTGTCCATGTTATTGCCAAGCCACTAACACATCCATTCTTGTCGGCCATTTTGGCAGATGCCAAATATGCCAGGATGATGGGAACTCTGCATGGGTTAGCTCATCTGGGTGATATAATCAGACATAGTAATGACCCAAACTGCCCTGGGTTTAATCCGAGCAGGGTTTGGCAAATTCCAACCTCTTTGAAATCAATTGGAGCCAAATCTGTCAAATTAAAAATGCCCCTTTTCTGGCATAATAGGTAAGGGAATGTCGTAAAAAAAATTGCGAGGGCTGCATAGAGCTGAAATCTTTCATGAGGGCCTCATGAAACTGCTCTGGGGAATGTTCCAATGCAAACTTTTTTTTTTATTATTCCCTGCTGCTAGGAGCAGCAATTTTTTTAAGCACTGACATTTATAAAGGAAAAATTACATCAGAATTAGAATAATTTATTATAATTTTACAATAAAAATCATGAAATGCAGATGCAGCCTCCTTACATAAAATACTTCATACCGCACATGGACATTATCTTCATAAAAACAACACACAGTAAAAACATTCATAAAAACAACAGTAATTTAACCCTAAAAGGCCTCTAGCATTCAAAAACCTACGGACTGCGGAAAGAAGCTGTTTTGCGACCTGGTAGTAGGTGAGGAAATACTCCTAAATTGCCTGCCAGAGGGCAACACTGTAAACAAGGCATTTCCAGGATGGGGGCTTTCCTTCAGGATATTAATATCTCTCTAAACTCACCTCCTCTCCCCCAATTCTTCAATGCTCTGTAAATATGCCCCCTTAACCTTGCTAGTGGTAATTCCGAGTGTGGCTGGGGGGGGGGATTTTCATTACCAAAAGCGGTAACCCCTGAGCCACACTAGGAATTGCATCACAGTAGCCTGGTAAAGTTACCTACCTTGTCCCCAGGATCCTGCAATATCCTCCCGCTGTGTCCGAGGGCTCTGTACTCCACTCGATTCATCACTGCTGGGCTCTGTTCCCTGCGAGCGTTGCGATGCAAGAGGGTGGAGCCCGGTGGCAAATTCAAAAAAGTGAAATATACATAACACATAGAGTACACTGTAATCTGTAAGATTACATTACTGTATCAAATAATTTCAGCCTGGAAACTTGAGAATGTACATGGCAGCCAAAAAGTGTCCCTTTACGTCAAAAGCGGGTTTAGATCAGTTAGAAAACAGTGATAGTGAATTAGAATCACTTTCAGAATTGAGCGATAGTGATTTGTGGCGAAATTCGTCATCAAAACTTAAAGTAATGACAGCGACAACTCTGCAACTGAGCGAATTTCAGTGTTTTTGATTTGATTACATTATTGAATAAAATTTCTTCTTATTATATTATTTTTTTTTTATAATTATTTATAGTTATTTATTATATTATAATTTATGATTTTGTGTTTCAAACTTTATCATACCCGGGATGTCTACTAGACTCTGGTTTGGACAGATTTAAGTGAGTTATTCCTAAGAATTAAAGGCCTACAATATAAAACGCCAAATTTCCATGTGAAACAATGTACCGCTTTGAGCTTACTCCCATACCGCCAGGGAGTTTAATAATATTCTCCACTGTTTTTATCACCCTCTGTAAGGCATTTCTTTAATTGGACTGTGCACATCCCTTGCCACAGAGAGATGTGATAAGCCAGCACACTCTCGAAGGCAGCCTTATAAAAGCTGAGGCGGCTCAGAAAAGCCTGCCCTCCACAGCTTCCTTAACCGGTTCCCGACTGGCTCCTGTATAAATACGTTGGCAGAATGGCGCGGCTGGGCAAAGTAACGTACCCGTATGTTACTTTGAATTTCCCGCCGTGCCCGCGTGTCATGGAGCTCAAGAACTGGGAGATGCCGATGTAAACAGCATCTCCCCGTTCTGACTAGTGACAGCACTCTGATCGTCTGCTCCCTGTCATCGGGAGCAGCGATTAGTGTGGTGTCACACAAAGCCACGCCCCCAGACAGTTAGAAACACACCCCTAGGAACACTTAACCCCTCCCCGTCCCCTAGTGGTTAACCCCTTCACTGCCAGTGACATTTTTACAGTAATCAATGCAATTTTATAGCATCGATTGCTGTATTAATGCCAATGGTCCCAAAAATGTGTCAAAATTGTCTGGTGTGTCCACCAAATTATTAATAAAAATGCCATAAAACTATCCCCTATTTTGTAAACGCTATAACTTTTGCGCAAACCAATCAATAATCGCTTATTGCGATTTTTTTTACCAAAAATATGTAGAAGAATACGTATCGGCCTAAAGGAAAAAATACATTTCTATACATTTTTGGGGGATATTTATTATAACAAAAAGTAAAAAATAATGTGTTTTTTTCAGATTGTGCAAGAATGGCAGAGAGGATCCACAACGTTATACAGCACCTCATCCCTTTTGTAGTTAAATGTGTATAAAAGGAGAGTGGATAATAGGGATTATGGCAGTGCAGAAATCAGAAGAAAATAAGGGTTGTTGACAATTCAATGCTTATTTGAAAAAGTATATAATTTTATTTAAAGTAGTTTTAGCAAGAAAAAGAAAAATTTGTAAAAAAACATTGATAAATGCCTAATGGCAAAAATAGTACAAATGCTCAAAGGCCCCAGTTTGAACAGGTAATCACATTAAAGTTTTAAACATGATTTGCTTAGTTCAAGGTACATTATATTAGCATCAAAGGATTATTAGTTATGTGGTATAGAAAAACCTGGATAGGTAATGCAGGCCATTTTAATATCCGACATATTTCGCCATAAAAATGGCTTCCTCGGGGCTGGCCTGCTAGGCAAATGGTTATATCTATATAAAGAATAAATAACAAACAGAAATTACTGATAGTGCATAAATCAGATATTCCAACCTCTGGGTAGGGGAAAGGGAGAGGAGGTGAAGAGGAGAATGGGAGTGCATCAAGTAATTCACCCAGCCAGTCCAAATAAAGATGGAATAACCTCCCTCAGGGTCCCAGCCCCAGCTTACCTGGAGACCACTAGCAGATGGTATGAGAATTGGAGACCGGCAAGAACCAAGATGGGGTAGCCTGATGGACGCCTTTCAGTAGGTAGCAGGAAACATACTAGACCTAGCAATGAGTGTCATCATTAGATTACATATATTTGAGCTAATCATTATTAAAGAAAAAAGGTTAAGCACAGTGTTGCCCAGTTGTGGATAAAATAGTCCACAAGTGTATGGCTTTAGCATGAATCATTTAGCATGATTCATGCTAAATCCCACGTATTAACCATTTGCAGGCGCCTCCATACCATCTATACCCAATCATGTCCGAGTCCATCTAATTTTAGCTTCCTTTTAAAAATGAAAGTAAGTACTGAGACTTTAGTTCCTTTCACAGTGATATTTGCCGAATCGCAAAAAAAACGGTCAGGAAGGGGGTAAATCCTTCCGGGGCTGAACTGGTTATGTCAGTAACTTGGTAGGAGGCCGAGATGCTGGGAGGGCTCCCCTTGCGGCCGAGCGCAGCACACCACTGAAGGTGGAACAGCAGGTGTGGTGCCCACAGAAGCACGGGTGCCGGAGACAGGCGTGCTTGGAAGGTCCAGGAGTCCAGTGGAAGAACTGAATAGCGGAGCCGGGTGCCAGGCCAGGGGTCATTCACAGAGAGACAGTCCAGGATCAGAATGACCTAAGATAAGCTGCGTCTTAGTACAGGGAGCAGGATAAGCAGAGTCAAATAGCCAGGCCGGGGTCAGATGCTGGGAGCAGGCAGGAAGAAGTCAGGTGCAAGCCAAAGGGTCAAGCCAGAGGATCAGGAAGAGCAGGTCAAAACAAGCCGGGTCGGTACACAGGAGATCAGATCAGCAGATAATACAGGACACAGGAACACAGGGAGAGCTGAAGACATACCAGCAACTGCAGACACTAGCAGACTTCCTTATATAGGCCCATGTGACCTGCTGGTAGGGATACTGGGTCCTAAACTCCTTCTCCTGCCAGAGATTCTGGGTCTTAAAGCCCTTCTCCTTCTGTTGATTCCCTGACAGTGCCCCCCCCTGACGGGCAGCCTCCGGATGCCCATTTGGGCCATTTTCTCAGGGTATTTAGCCCAAAACTCTCGGAGGAATCTAGGGGCATGTACATTGGCCTCGGGTTCCCAGGAGCTCTCTTCGGGTGGATAACCTTTCCATTTAATTAAGAACTGAATTGTCCTACCTCTCCGTCGACAGTCAAGGATGGATTCCACTTCAAATTCAGTCTCGTCTCCTACCAGAACTGGAGGCGGGGGTACTTCTTCTCTCCCTGGAAAAGAACTAGAAATGGCATGTTTAAGTAGTGCAACATGAAATACAGGGTGGATCTTATAAGATTCAGGTAAGGCAAGTTCGAAGGCTACTGGATTTATTTTGCGTTTAATTTCAAAAGGCCCAACAAACTTTGGCCCCAACTTTCGGGATGGACATGGCAGTTTGAGGTTTGCAGATGAGAGCCACACTTTGTCCCCCACTTCAAAGGCAGGGTTTCCTCTTCTTTTCTTGTCATATTGTTTCTTATACCCTTCTTGGGCTTTCCGCATTGTATCCTGGAGAATTTGATAATTGGTTTGAATGAAATTTATTCTGTCCTGAACTGCCGGAACTGAAGATTCGGGAATGATATTGGGTAGAAATGAGGGATGGTAGCCATAATTCGCCCAGAAGGGCGACTGGTTGGTAGCAGCGTGCACAGAGTTATTGTATGCGAATTCCGCACAGGGCAATAATGAAATCCAATCGTCCTGAGAAAAGGAACAAAAACATCTTAGATACTGTTCTAGCGTTTGGTTAGTCCTTTCCGTTTGACCATTGCTCTGGGGATGGTAGGCTGTGGAAAAACATGTTTCAATTGACAGCAATTTGCAAAGGTTCCTCCAGAACCTAGAGGTGAATTGAACACCTCTATCTGACACAATGCTGTCTGGTACACCATGCAATCTGACTATTTCTTTGATGAAAGTTTTTGCTGTGTCCATGGCGGAAGGTGTGCCCATCATTGGCAAGAAGTGTGCCATCTTGGATAGTCGGTCTACTACTACCAAGATGGTTGTGAATTCTTCTGAGGGGGGTAAATCCACGATAAAGTCTAATGAAATGTTCTTCCAAGGCTGTTCCGGGACTGGCAGAGGCCTTAACAGGCCCCAGGATTTAGCGTTGGACCCCTTATTCCGCTGACATGTTGTGCAAGAATTGACATACTCCTTACAATCGGATCTCAGAGTGGGCCACCATAAAGACCGTTGGACCAGTTCGGTCGTTTTTCGGACCCCAAAGTGGCCAGCCAATTGGTGGTCATGAAAAGTTCTTAAAACCTGAAGCCTGGCTTGCTGTGGGACAAAAATTTTGTTTTGATGCCAAAGGAGCCCCTCCTGGCTTCTTAGAGAGGAGATTTCTGCCTCTGTGCACTGGGTGGATGCCTGCTCAATTGAAATCCTTAAATCAGGCTGGATCAAGAGGAAATTAGAGTTTGAAAGGCTCCATAGGGTATCGGGTCCCTCCTCAGTTAACCCCGCCAGACCTAGAGACGTGATATGCTGTTTTCATAGGTACGCACACAAGGAAATGGTCAGCCGGAAGGCATGGGAGGTCAAAGAAATAGCGTATGAAGACATGAGGGTTAAAATTTTACCTGACCTTTCAAGGGCTACCCTACAGAGGAGAGCCATGTTACGCACTTTACTGGACATAATACGAAAATCCGGAGGTTCATACAGATGGGGTTACCCCCTATCCGTATTTATAAAAAGAGGATCCAGAACTTTTGTCCTGAGACATCCGGTAGATCTGCCACAGTTGTTCCTATTTCTGGGTGAAGAGGAGGTCGAAGTCCCGAATTGGCTACAATATCTGGGCCGCCTAAATGAACAGGGGGCTCAGGGGAGATAGAAAGTGGATATTTAGTGAAGGAAGATGGAGAAACACCCCTCCACCTTGTCCTGAAAGACTGGGAGACAATCGGGCGTAGTACGGCCCCCCTTCCCTTTTTCGCCCCCCATCCCCCCCCTTTTTTTTTTTTTTTTTGCCTATTTTTTTTTCTTCCTTCTTTTCCCCCACCCCCTGCGGGTACCTAAGGGGACCCCCTTGGAGCCGAACATATCATGTTTAAACAGGGAATGAACTTGGGGTCCAGAGGGATTAGACGGACTTCATGGGTCATAATATGTACTTTAACTTAAATGTGTGTTTTTTTTCTTTTTTCTTTTTATTTATTTTCTTCTTTTTTGTGGGTTGTCGGTGGGTGGGAAATGGGGGAGGAGGGGAGGGTTGGAGGGGGGGGGGGGTGGAGGGGTGGTGTGAAGACCACTAAGGTGTGTTAGAGGGAATATATGCCCTCTTCCTTTTTTGGGGTTGGTTTTGAAGGTGGTGCATACTGACACAAATGATAGTATATATATAAGCACAGATAATGCTAGGGCTTCACTCCCTTTTTTTTGGTTGCCCCCATGTAAGGGGGATGTTGATAACAAATAAGTAACGAATAAGCCACAAATGTTTTTTTTTTTTTTTCTCTCTATTTGCGAGAAGAGGGAATCTCGCATCACAAATTGATAATTGTAGTTAGTTATGAGCTCACAGGTATTGGTATATACACTTTTAACACTTTGATAACACTAATTGTAGCACGGAGGATGAGGGACCTCCTTTTTTCTTTTGGGGTATAGACTGAATATGAGTGGATGACCCATGAAGAGAGGATGAAGGGGGGGGGAGAGCGGACGAGGGGTTTCTACCATCTCGGCTCTCCCCCTCACTCTCGAGGGGGTGTGGGGGGTGTGGGGAGATAACCGGGGGGTGGGCGGGGGGGGTATGGGGGGGGTTGAGGGGGAGGGGGGAGGATATAAATAAATTAATTGTTCTTTCTTCCTTTTCCTTTTTTTTCTTGTTTTGTGTTTGTTCTTCTCCTCCCCTCTCTTTCCCCCCTCCCCCCCCGCTGGGGGGGGGGGGGGAGGGGGGGTGGATGATAGAATATAAAATGGTGATAAATGCAGCTTGAGATGGATGCGGGGCGTCTCCGGGGAGGGGAGGGGAGTGGAGCCTCCCCGCCATTTAGGGTCATCCCCCCATAAATAGTTTTACACCCACTGGGCCATAGGGGGGTGTCTCAGGAAAGGGTGTCTCCCTTAGGGGTTGAAGTAGGGGTAAGGGGAGAAAAAGAGGGTGGGGGGTAGGAGTAGGAAATTAGGGGAAAGGGGGGTAGACTAGGTTAGGGGGGGGGGGGGGGGGGGTTCCCCCCCCCTTTTTTTTTTTTTTTTTCTCTTCCTTCGCTTCGTCTCGCCCTCACCTCTCCCACCGGGGCTTACCCCCTCATTTTTTTCTGTATCTCGCTCCCCCTAGTGGAGGTTGGTAAAGATGGAGGAAATTAGGTTGATATCCATGAATGTGAAGGGACTTAACACCCCTGAAAAAAGAAGGATGCTTCTAAATGACCTAAAACAGAGGCACATAGATATAGCTTACATTCAAGAGACCCATTTTAGGACGAGTAGATTTCCTATACTTCAAAACAGATTTTTCCCAACGGTATACCATGCCTCTAACCAAGAGGCAAAATCTAAAGGGGTCTCGATCATGATATCCAATAGGATCCCGTGGACGTTGATAGAAAAACGAGCAGACGAGAACGGAAGGTTCCTTTTTCTGAAGGGCTCAATAGGAGGAGTGAAGGTGACACTGGCCACAGTATATGCCCCCAATGTAAAACAAGATGTTTTCCTGAAGAAAGTCCTAACAAACCTAATGGATTTTTCAGAGGATAAACTAATTATAGGGGGGGACATTAACATCCCTTTGGATCCAAAACTCGATACGTCCTCAGGGACATCATCCATTCCCCTGGGCGTCAGAAGAGGACTATTAAAAAAATTACACGAATTACAATTAGTGGATGCGTGGCGTATTATGCACGAGGGGGAAAGAGATTACACCTTCTTTTCCAATCCCCACCAGTTATATACCCGGATAGACCTCTTCTTGATACCCCATTATTTATTGACTAAAATAACAGAGATATCAATAGGGAACATAGTGTGGTCAGATCATGCCCCGATCATTTTGTGTATTTCCCTATTTGGCGGGAGGGAAGCTACCGAGAGAAGATGGCGATTAAATGAGAGCCTACTTCACAATCCTGAAATCCAAGAAGAAATAGCGAAAGAAATTCAATTTTATTTTGAAATAAATGAGACCCCGGGAAGCAACCCCGCTATAATATGGGAGGCGCATAAGACAGTGATTCGGGGCATACTGATTAAATTTGGATCAAGACTAAAGAGAGAAAAAGAAAAACAGGTAAGGGAACTTTTGCAGGAAATACATGACTTAGAATCTCAGCATAAGAGGAATCAGACACTCTCCTTGGGAAGACACCTGGGGGATTTGCGACGCCAGATTTCAGATATCCTACGATACAGAGCGAGGAAAATTATACAGAGAGGTAGAAAGACTTCCTATGAACTAGGAGACAAGTGTAGTAAGTTGCTGGCAGGTAAATTGAAAGAGAAACTTCGAATGTATATATACCCCACATAAAAGGAAGGGAAGGGAAACTTATTTCTCAGCCCAAAGAGATAGCACAGACATTTGGGGATTTTTATACCTCTCTGTATAATTTGGAGTCAGTACCTATAGCACTATCAGTACAGGAAGAATATCTCTCATCGGCGAGATTGCCGAGACTAACTTCTGTAGAGCGGAAGAGATTGGAAGAACCAATCACGAAGGAGGAAATAGAACAGGCATTAAAAACAATGAGGCCGGGAAAGGCGCCCGGCCCGGATGGCTTTACTGTACTTTATTATAAGAAATTTTCCTCACAACTATGCACACAGATGTCAAAAACGTTCAACGCCCTCGGCCGAGCTGCCACATTACCTCCAGACTCCCTTTTGGCACACATCACAGTGTTGCCAAATTAGGGGAAGGATCCCTCGGAATGTGGCAGCTATAGACCGATTTCACTTTTAAATGTGGACCTGAAGTTATATACCAAACTTCTGGCAACTCGGATTCAGCCTTTGATGTGCCGGTTGATAGACCGAGATCAGGTAGGTTTTATTCCCTCGCGGGAAGCAAGGGATAACACCACTAAAATTTTAAATTTGGTCTATTACGCTAACAAGTCAGTAATCCCTAGTGTCTTTTTAAGTACCGATGCCGAGAAGGCTTTTGACCAGGTGAGGTTGTCCTTCCTGTTTGATGTATTGAGATCTGTGGGCATGGGAGACCGGATGATTTTATGGATCAAAAACGCATACAGCTGCCCGAGGGCAGAGGTGAAAGTAAACGGAGTATTTTCTAGCCCCTTTAAAATGGCGAACGGTACTAGACAGGGATGCCCCCTCTCCCCTTTGTTATTTTCCTTATCAATAGAACCTCTGTTAAATAAAATTAGGCAAAATAGAGACATCCAGGGTATAGAGATCGGAAATCGAATCTATAAAATCTCCGCTTATGCGGACGACCTGCTGTTCTCCATGTCTGCACCACACATCTCGATCCCCAATCTCATGAAAGAATTTGAACTGTATGGTAAACTGTCGAATCTAAAAATAAATTACTCAAAATCTGAAGCAATGGGAGTCGCTCTAAGAAAGGGAGACTGTGAGGTATTCCAACAAAACTTTAATTTTAGGTGGGTAAGAGAAAAAATGAAATATTTGGGAACGTTTATCCCACCAAATATAGGTAAGGCATATGAGGTAAATTTTCCGGGGTTACTGGAATCAGTTAGGAGGCAATTGGACAAATGGCACCAGGATACCCATTCCTGGTTTGGCCGATGCAATATCATTAAAATGAACATTCTGCCCAAATTTCTATACTTATTTCAAGCTTTACCAATTTCGATACCAGGAGCCTTTCTTCGCCAAATAGGTTCTTTATTTATAAAATTTATATGGGCAAAGAAACGCCCCAGGATAGCAAGAAGTATCATGATGCTACCTAGGAGTATTGGTGGAGTAGCGGTCCCAAACATAGTGAGATATTACCATGCAGTTCACCTGGGGAGGGTGGTGGACTGGTGCAGACATGGAGAGCTCAAGGCATGGGTGGAATTAGAACAGCAAGTTAGCGAGAGACCCCTGCAGAGAGCACCCTGGTGTATTGACAAAATACCAAGGGAAATCATGAAACACCCTACCATAGGGACTACATTACGTATTAGTTCATCTTTATTCCGAGATTCTAGGATCTCCTCGGAGGACTCACCGCTATTCCCAGTATTGGGAAACCCGGGGTTCCCTCCAGGGACAGAAGTAGGAGCTTTCAAAAATCTAGAAGACAAAGGCTTATTCCAGGTCTCACACTTTTTGCAAAGGGGGGCCTGGCCTACTATTGCGGTTCTTTCACAAAGAGGGGGTCCCTTTGAGTTAAATCGGTGGAGGGCAAGACAGATTAGGAACTTCCTACAGTCCCTGGGAGGAGCGGGAAAATATGATCGCCAACTAACGATATTTGAAAAATACTGCGATGGGCATGAACCGATCCCTCGGTTGATTTCCAAAATGTTTGGAATTTTAAATACCCCTCGGGAAGACTATGTACCACCCAGTAAGGCCAAGTGGGAGAAGGATCTCAATAGAACCTTTACCAAGGCCCAATGGGGGGATATTATTCACATGTCCCAGAATACGTCAATTTGTACACGATTCCAGGAATTAAATTATAAGATAATGACGCAGTGGTATTACACCCTATCCAAACTGCAGAGATTCTATCCTGAAAACACCGGGCAGTGCTGGAGATGTGGAGGAGAACTGGGAACCCTTTACCACATATTTTGGACATGTCCTAAAATCAAGCAGTACTGGGTAGATATACGCAGGATAACTCAAAAATGTACGGAAATAGAAATCCCAGAGGACCCGGCCTTCTTTTTGTTACACTCCTCCCAAATACCAAAACGGACCTATAAAAAATCTATTATATGCCATTTGCTCAATGCTGCCAAGGCAAACATCACTATAAGTTGGAAGGAACCTGATCCACCCTCTATAGTAAGGTGGTTAAACAAAGTCCGGGAGATCAGGGCTATGGAGGACCTAGTCTCATTTGGTCAAAACAAAAACTAAGGTACAATAAAACCTGGGGAGGGTGGAATAAATTTATGGACTCTGAGGAAGGTAGGAGACTAAGGGAACAAGACACCGGAGAGGAGAGCTAGACGGAGGGGAGGAGGCAGGGGAGGCATTCCCAGACAGGAGGGATGAGGTGGGGGGAGAGGAGATGGGGGAAGACCTGCCCTTTTTTTTTTTGTGTTGGGGGGTGGGGTGGGAGTTAAGAGGGAGGGTACATAGGAAATGAAGACGGGGGGAGGAGAGACCCAAAAAAGGGGAATGAAAGATGTCGAGGGAAACCATTGGAGGGCCTTTAAATAAGACCAAAAGGCCTGGGAAATAAAAGATAGGGGCTTCAAAACAAGGAGGCTGATGAGAAAAGACAAATTATGTTTGAATTTAAGTTAGAAATGACGATTGTCTAATAATATATGTTAATTGTACCTTATTGGCCTAGAATGGCCGGTTAACCTCGTGTACGTGTTTCCATGATTTGTTGTTTTTTTGTTTTCTCTCTCCTGCCCAACTGTATTTACTTTTAATGTTTGAATGAAAAAACGAATAAAAATCAAAATATGGAAAAAAAAAAAGAAACCACCACATCCCATACAGATGGGGATTTCCGACTAAAATCACAATCACAAAACAAGACAAGTCGTTTATTGTTGACTCCCTTGAAAAAGGCCTTGCCTTATTGAAAGATTGGAAGATTCTTTCTGACTCGGATGAGCACAACAACTTCTCTCTCAACAGACGTGACCAGATCCAGGATTGGAAAACGGTCACACCAAAAAATGCCAGATCTCACATGTAAAACTTCTTACAGATTAGGAGACTGTACATGTCCACATGAGGGTCTCCGGATAGCCCAATGGGCTTGAACTTTTCCTCAAATTTGATTTAGCAGCACAGAGCTGCACTTGGGTATAACCCTATAAGACCTATTGGAGATGGGTCTCCGTTTGGTTCAAATTAACCCTTATACAGCTTTAAACTGTTCTAACCTTAAACCGGTTATGTGTTTTTGTTTTTTGTTCCTCTTTTTTTCTTTCTCCTCTTTGCTCAACCAGAAGTGCACAGACGAATATCAAGTCTCTCCTGCAAGAAGGATCAACTGCCTCACGACATCTGCACCTCAGCAAAGTCAAGCCTTCCGCAAACCGATGCTTTTCCACGAACTGGTCTACCCTCGCTGTGAGTAAACAGATCACACGATCAGCACTGCTTATATCACCACAGCTACGAATTGGATTGTCTGTGTCCTCTTTTCGAGAACTCAGCCAATTCTCACAGCTTATCCAATACATATGACATGGCTATAAATTTTCTCTCTATGAATGTCAAAGGTCTCAACCACCCGGTGAAAAGGAAATCATTGTGGAAGGAAGCAATGCAATACAAGAGTGACATAGTGTGTGCACAGGAGACCCACTTCTGTGCATCCACTGCACCTTCCTGCAAACGCAGAAACTTCCCTCACGTTTTTTCAGCCAACGCAGTCTCAAAAACCAAGGGAGTTCTAACAGCGATACGAGACACAGTCGCATTTAAATTACATACAGAATACAAAGATATCAACGGCCGCTTTCTTATTTTAGTGTGTGATATAAACCAAGTGAACTACACCGTAGTGAACGTGTACACACCTAACAACCACTAGATCCATTTCTTTCACAAGCTCATGAAAAAAGTCAATAGCTGTAAAAAGGGTCTACTGGTATTATGTGGCGATTTCAATATGATCCCAGATCATACCATTGACACTACGACTAGATCAGTACGCTCAACAAAATCCCTTCAAGAATCAATTCATCAGGAAGACTTACATGATGTGTGGCGGTGTCTCCACCCTGGCGAAAAGGACTACACGTTCTTCTCCGCCCCACATCACACCTACACCAGGATAGATTTTTTTTGACAGACCAACATGCACTAGCTAGAACTGCATCTTCAACTATAAACACAATTACATGGTCCGACCATGCGTCCATCACCCTCTCCATTAGAGACCCCTCCACAATAACATCTAAACCTCTTTGGAGAGCGAACTCTTTCCTTATGCAAAATCCGCAAAACAAGCAATGTATTGAAGACCATCTGAAGGAATTTTTCTCTCTAAATGAACCCTCAATGCCTAACCACTGCACCTTGTGGAATGCTCACAAGGCATTTATTCGAGGAATCTTTATTAAAATGGGGGCTAGGGCGAGGAGGCTGCGGCAAAAGAAAATTCACGACCTCACGTCGACATATTCAAAATAGAATCCCAAAACAAAAAAATTAATCTCCTGCATTATCCACAAAATTAACGCAATTAAGATATGAACTTTAGATTGGCGGCGTTCAAGATGATGCATTTACCTCAAATTTTATACCTGTTTAGGACCATTCCTATTCCTATTCCTAAATATTACTTTAAGTCACTTCAAACGATACTCAACCGATGTATTTGGCACGGTACAAAACCTAGATGCGCTCATTCTATACTTAGGATACACAAATTAGCGGGAGGATCAGGTTCAATAGATTTTACAGATTATCACACTGCAGCGATCATAGCTCAAGCAACTGAGTGGTTTCAGCAAGATCCGAATAAAAACTGGTGCAATATAGAACTTTCCTTACTATTTCGTCCTAGTTTAAAAAATTGGTTGTTGAGCACTCCATTAGACGCTAAAATACCAAAAGCGATTCCCCCTACCATGATAGCCACGGTCAGAGCATGGAAAATTCTAACCCAAACTATCCATCAAGAACCCACTACTACACAGATACCGATACCTATAGAAGTCTTAAACCACATCTCACCTGAATTATCTACATCCCATTGGTCTAACCGAAAAATCTCATTCATAAATCAACTATTTCATGACTCAAACCCAAAATCCTTTTCAACCCTCCAAAATGAATTTCACTTGCCTGAATCAGACTTTATTGCATATTCCAAACTTCTGAAATGCCTTAACAAAATCAAACCTCTCTTAAATACAGTTTCTTCAGTAATATGGAAATACCTGCACTTTGAATTTCCTAAACAGAAGGGTATTTCACTTGTATACAACACCCTGAACCAAAAGCGTGTATTTACTAAATCCACACCACATACACACTGGGAAAATTATCTAGCAACGACTTATACAGAATCACAATGGGAACAAGCTTCACGAAGTGTATACAAATCCACGAAAAGCTCTGCGTTGTGGGAACTCACACAAAAATTGTCCCTTAGATGGTATTTGACGCCTTCTCGCTTGGCAACATTCTATCCCACATTATCTAATAAGTGCTGGAGATGTAATTCCAACATAGGAAGCATATTCCACATATTTTGGGAATGTACCCTCATACAGGAATACTGGAAAACCGTTTTTCTTCTCTTAAAAGATATATCCCAGATAGATATACCAATGTCTCCGGGTCTAGCTATCCTGAATTTATCCATTGAAGACATACCCTTTTCATTTCGTCATGTGACGACACATATCCTATTGGCAGCTAGGTTAACTATAACCAGATTATGGAAGTCAGATACAACTCCCTCTATCACTCACCTCTTAGATACCGTAAACCTACATTATAGTTATGAATTAATGATGGCATCCAGTGAGGGTAAATTACCCAAGGAAAAAACCAAGTGGGCATCATGGGAACAATGGTCGACTATTACTAACTTTTTGTAACACTCATATCTAACAGATTGATATACACTTTTGCCTCTGGGTTCTAGAGTATGAACACAGGTTCCTGGATAAGTTCTATTATTGTGGCAACGTTCTCCTCTTAGACACAGTGTAGTCCCCATGGGGGTGTCTAGAGGACATATACTTCTATTTGATCTTATGTTACTATATTGATCTTATATTTCTATATTGAATGTATTGCGTTTTGTAGCATTTTAATAACAGTAATTCTTGTTCTGTAACACTTCATTGATAATTGAGTTGACATTATTTAAGTGCTATTCTGAGTTAATTTATTTTAACGGCATACAATGTGTAATTTACATCTTTACTGTATGTTATGAAATTCAATAAAAACTGATTGAAAAGTAAGATATGAACTTCGAACCCTTCTACTGGAGGAGTTTGAAAAATCCACAAAGAGACTGAAAATGACCTACTATGCACAGGGAAACAGAGCGGGGAAATTATTAGCACACCAAATCAAAGGACATAAGACTAAAATCCCCTACATCATACACCTAACTACTAAACATCACATGCAACATCCACAGGACATAGCCAACGCTTTTAGTCACTACTATAGCACACTGTACAACCTAAAAGACGACACAGACACATCACAACTCACTACCGAGCTGATAAACAAATTCCTACAGAAAGTCTCCCTCCAAACGCTTTCACAACAACAGACAAACTTCCTAAACCTAGCTTTCACCAAGGAAGAAGTTCAGAAGACGATAGACTCACTCCCTGCCAAGAAATCCCCCGGCCCAGATAGCTTTATAGGGGAATATTACCGCACCTATAAGCATATTCTTGCACCTTACTTGAGCAATCTTTTCAATGCAGCGGCTGCCTCCTCGTCCTTCCCACCAGAAATGCTTGAAGCAATAATTGTAACCCTACCCAAGCCAGGGAAGGAACCAAATACCCCAGCAAACTTTAGACCTATTTCCCTATTGAACAACGATTTAAAAATATATGCTAAATTAATAGCCAACCGCTTGATAGACATCTTACCGAGTGTTATTAATGCAGACCAGACAGGTTTCACCAGGGGGCTAGAGAGACCAGTCAAGGATACCCCACAAATAGATGAATATTAAGGGAAACCTAATTGATTTATCCACATAGCCAAACGCATAGAACTTATGCTCGGAAATATCTGACAGCACTTTGGAGCAATATTGGACTATTATTAATATCATTATCATTATTTGATCTATTTACGCCCCTATTGGTTTCATCTATTTATTTATTTATTTATTACACCATCTATTCGCTATTTATTTATCACCATGATTCATCACAATATTCACTATTATTAACAGCATTATTGTCTTTTATTTGCATTTTATCCACTTTTTGATCCTTTGTCTTATTATTTATTAATTATTTATGCTATTCATGCGATTCTCTTTGAAGTCATCTTTAGCACTGGGCACTCACAATTTTAGTCAATTGTCACTATGGTTGATTTTACCCACTTTATTTTTATTTTTATCACTTTTTTTCTACGATTTACTTGCGATTCAATATCCATTTAATTTCTATGCGATTTTTATACATCCATTTGTGATTTTTACATTTATTTAGGACTGTATTTACATTTATTTATTGATTACCTCCAGATCATTATTTTTATTATTGCCACAATCAGCTAGCTATCATTGCACTGGTGCACTTTACTATTATTTATTCCAATTTGCGAGAAATTCCTTACCTATTCTATTACTTATTTGTGTATTTTGTGAACACTACTCATTTTACTGCAAATTATCATATCCGCCATTATCTTACAATCACTTATTGACCCCAATTACAGTAGCGCCAGGGACCTACCCACATACTATTGCACCAGGGAACGCCAGACTTCGGACGCCACTCGGAGGTTAATCAATATAATTCACTTAGCCAAGCTCCGGCAAAGGCCTTCTCTGCTGTTGGCTTTAGACGCAGAGAAGGCCTTTGACAGGGTCCACTGGGGTTACCTAGAACTGGTTCTACAAAAATGTGGATTCTCAGGCTTCATCATACAAGCGATTATGGCTCTTTATTCAAAACCATCCGCCCGAGTATACACATCGGGGATATTGTCAAACCCTTTTCACATCACTAACGGAACACGCCAAGGGTGTCCCCTCTCCCCGTTAATCTTCAATTTAATACTAAAACCCTTAGCTACCTATATTAGAAGTCATCAGTCCATTACTGGATTCCACACCCATAAATCTGAGCATATTATAAGTCTATTCGCTGACGACATCATTTTGATGCTTACGAACCCTGAATCTTCCCTGGCTTCGGTACGTGATATATTACAAATGTTCAACAAGGTCTCGTACTATAAAGTAAATGAAATCTTATATACTTGGTATAGGGGTATCAGCAGAACTAAAGAAATCACTCAGTTCACGGTTTCCATACACATGGAGTGAAGACAACATCAAATATTTAGGGATCAATCTCACTGCCTCCACAAAATAATTATTTAATGCTAATTACCTCCCACTTCTAAACTCCCTACCACAGAAACTCCAAGATATCTCCAAAGTAGAATTTTTATGGTCAGGACGCTTAGCAGCGTTCAAAATGATAGTACTCCCATAATTAATTTACATATTTAGAGCATTACCCATCCCAGTCCCCAACTCTTATTTCTGTAAAATACAATCTATAATCAACAAGTTCCTCTGGAAGGGGAAGAAAGCAAGATGGGCCTTCAACAAATCCATAGCGGCAAGGAAAGCGGGGGGAGTAGGAAATGTAGTAGTCAAAGATTACTATGTGGCCGCAATCCTGGCACAATTGAGAATTTGGTTCCCAAACTCCTCATACACAAAATGCAAGGAACTAGAAGAATTCCAAACACATAATAATGACCTACACAGCTACTTAATGGCCAGCATGTTTGGTTTCAATACAATCAAAGAAACAGCGCCTCCTATACAAGCTTCCATAGCAGCTTTGAACCTACTAGTATCCTCATATCCTCCAAACTCACATAATTCCCCACTTCCAATTCCCCTTTCTAGCCTCTCAGTGATAATTCCAGGTATGCACATAGCTCACTGGATTAAGAAAGGTATTATCAATATCACAGATCTGATAGGACCTACAATGAAGACATTTAGAACGCTGCAAATAGAGTTCTCACTCTGAGTATTATAGATATCTCCAGATTCAAATTTTTTTGCGTACTGCTCCCTCTCTCGAGATTTACCTACCCTGGAGAATAATTATGTTCCTTACAAAAACAACCCACGAACATCAAAGGAATATCATTATTCTACAATTCCCTAAACAACAAACTGATATTCACTAAATTATCCAACATCAAAGCTTGGGAGCGCGAATTGGGAGCGCATTACACTTCAGAACAATGGCAACAGGCACTACAAACGACTTATGTATCCACGAAGTGTATCAATCTTTGGGAACTAACACAAAAAATTCTATTGCACTGGTATTTAACACCATATAGAATAGCCAAATTTGACACCCAAGCCTCCGCACTCTGCTGGAGAAACTGTAGCAAGGTAGGTACCTTGTTTCATATATTATGGGATTGTCCGCACATTTGAGAAGTATGGTCCAAGATTTTCCAGATAATAGGGAAAATAATCAATACTAACTTCCCCATAGACCCAGGGATGGCTATCCTCTCCCTGGGAATAAATATGTACCCAAAAAATTTCAGAACCATAATATCCCACCTATTATTAAGTACGAGGCTAGCTATCATGAGACACTGGAGGGATCAGGAATCACCGTCTATAACAGAAATACTACTTACAACTACTACACATGCAACATATGAAACTATGTTTGCATCGTCTCAAGGTAAATATAAAGTTTCACTAGATACTTGGAAGCCGTGGACTGACTGGTACAACATCAACTTAGTCAACTATCTCTCGTGACACAACTGGTAACAAAACAATAATTAAACACAAACTTATATAGAATATCACTGTAGCACAGAAGAGGCTTGATAAGGGCAAAGATACAGCTTCTTCCTTTCTTTCTCTTTACTTTATCTTCTTTTTTTTTTTTTCTTTTTCCCTCACCTATTCTTTATCCTTCACTTGCTCTTTCTCAATTTATTTGTTCAATTATGATCAGTTGAATCTCCAGACACTAGTTTTACTACTGTTTAAAGAAATTAAGTAACATTTACGTAACTAGAGTTCATTACCAATGCACTTAGTGACCAGAAGTAACAGCTCTAATCTGGGGGGGGGGGGGGGGGGGGCGGCCTCTCCAACACGAGAAAGTGTGTACCCCGGTGGGACGCCGTTGGGGGGGGGGGGGCGTCCCCATCCTGATGCCCCAGTGACACGAGCAGGAGCATTTTCACGTTCTGATATTAAAAGGTGCATACCAATGTGATAGATATATTGATAATATAAGGCTATATACAATGAACAAATGATTTGTGTTTCCTGTTGACATGTTGTCGCAGTCTAATGTATTTTCTATGTAAACGTTTCTGTATTATTCTTGAAAAAAACTCAATAAAAAACTATTGTTCAAAAAAAAAGTACAATCTCTGATGAGCTATGCCCATAGATGGGATATGTGCCCTGTCCATTACACATCCTCCATAATTATTGTTCCCAAGAAACGGAGCTGCTCTACCCTCTCGACCACCACCCCATCAATCACAACTGGCTCATAGCTGGTCTCTCTATGTCTCCTAAAATCTACAATTATTTCCTTTGTCTTATCCACATTTAACTCTAAATTCTCTGCACCAACCCACTAGGTTTCCTATTTCCTGCCGATATGCAGCCTTGTCACCATCCCTTATTTTCCCTACTAACGTGGTTTTATCTGCAAATTTTAGAACAGAGCTAACCTTGAAGCAGGAGACACAATCTTAAGTATACAAAGTAAAGAAAAAAGGGCTTAGCACACATTCCTGTGGCATCCTGGATAGAGGATAGAGTCGATGAGTAGCAACTACCAACCCATACCCTCTGCTGCCAGGAAATCCAAAGTCCAAATCATATCCACCATTTCCTGGCCAGGTAATTCCTGGTACAGCCAGAGGACACATCTACAACTGCTTGGTTAGATCCTGTGAAGGGCAAGAGAGACACTGGGGTCTTTTAGACCCCTAACGTCTCCATACCTGCCAAATGCTATCACATGGGGGTTTGTTAACCTTTTGTGATAGTAATAAAGTAAAAATAAATAAATAAAAGTAAAACAGTTTAAAAACAGTAAAATAATAATAAAATGTATACTTTTTTTTTTTTTGCTGTAAACCCCTTTTCCCTGCACACACAAATGCATGCCCAGGCTACGCATGTATGTAAACCGCAGTCACACCACACATGTGGAGTATTGCTGTGGTGGTCAGAGTGAGAGCAGTAATTATTGCACAAGAGCTCCTGGATGACTTTAAACTGATTAGCTGTAAAAACTTTTAAAGAGCCACCTATGGAGGTTTTTGGGCAACATCATTTTTTTCAATATCACAGGCGCACGTAATTTTAAGACTTGGCATGTTTTGTATCGATTTACTCAAAGCAACATTATCTTTTATATTTTACCAAAAAAAATGCATATTATAGTGTGTGTGTTTGCAGTAAGTTAATTTATTATATTTTTGCATTTATTAAACAGTTGCACAAATATCATGTGACATAAAAATTTGCTACTACCACCTTTTTATTCTACAGGGCCTTTGCTTTCAGAAATTATATTATGTTCTGGGGGTTTAAACAATTTTAATGCCAAAATTAAGATTTTTACATGTGTGCAATAAATGAAAAAAAAAATTATTTAGAGCTGAACTGGTTAAAGAAGCCAGCAACTGTGTTATTTTTTTTCCTTTGACATGTTTTTTTTGCTGTAGCATAAAAAAAATGCATATAGCCCCCTCCAAAATGCATACTAGATCCTTTGAATCTGGTATGAATTTTAGTGGAATGCAACGTAAAAAAAGTAAAGTCCCTCTAAATAATCCCTACTAGACCCAATCCAAGCATACAGACTGGCCAGGAGTGTAGGGGGAAGCAAGAAGTGAGCATGTGCCCCCACTTCCTGAACCATATCAGCAAAATTGCCCTCAACATGGGGGGGGGGGGTGCCTTGCCAGGTGGAGCCCCCTGGCACAGCACTTTGTCCCCATGTTGATGATGACAAGGGCCTCCCACAATCCTGGCTGGTGGTTGTCTGGGTCTGTGGGCAGGTGGCTTATCAGAATCTGGAAGCCATCTTTAACAATAAGGGACCCCCAGATACCCCCTACATAGTAACTACTCATTCACTAAAAAAACGTACTTAGAAATAGAAATCCAAACTTTTGACAAGTACTTTTTAAACAAATATATATATATATCCTCTAGATAAATGTCCCTCATCCCTTGTTGTTAAGGAAGTAATAGGAGGTGTGTGGGAAATGAACAATAGACCAAAACAATTAAAATAGTACTGCTCGAATGCCCCTCAGACTTATATCAGTTGGATCCACATATGGATAGACTGGTTCAAGATGGGATTGACTTGTCAGGCTCCAATAGACTTCAACAAAATGGTGGCCATCTGCACACAGACCCCAACTCCCTGTTGCATAAATGTGAATGAAATGGGTAAAAGATGGCTTCAGATCCTGTTCTTCGGCAGTAGAGTACTCCTCAGATGCGTATTACCCTTTTTGGGGCTTATAGAGGCCCTGAAAAGGCCAAAATATTATTTCAGGTAACATGAATAACATTGATTATATATGATTACAATGGCACCTAAAAGTGGGTGGGATATATTAGGCAGCAA
Source organism: Lithobates sylvaticus (assembly GCA_028564925.1). NCBI lineage: Eukaryota > Metazoa > Chordata > Amphibia > Anura > Ranidae > Lithobates > Lithobates sylvaticus. The sequence goes on along the minus strand of CM053033.1, from coordinate 162,002,120 downwards.
ATGATCATTCTGTCCCTAAAGTTGATGTGTAGTTGATGTGTTGAAAGTAGAAAATTGGGCAAGCGTAAGGATTTCAGTGTCTTTGATAAGGGCCAAATTGTAATGGCTAGATAACTGAATCAGAGCAACTTCAAAACTGCAGCTCCTGCTGGATATTCCCAGTTTGCAGTGATCAGAACCCACCAAAAGTGGTACAAGGAAAAAAAAAACAGTGACAGGGTCATGGGAGGGCAAGGCTCATTGATGAAGAAGAGCTATTGTAGCTCGAGTTGCTGAAAAAAGTTAATGTTGGTTTTGATAGAAATGTGTCAGAACACACAGTGCATCGCAGTTTGTTGCGTATGGCGCTGTGTAGTCGCGAACCGGTCAAGGTGCCCATGCTGACCCATATCCATAGCCAAAAGTGCCTGTATGTGAGAATCAGAATTGGACCACGGAGCAATCAAAGAACATGGCCTGGTCTGATGAATTCAAGAATGGCTTGAGGAACAAAACGACAAGTCTGAGGCATTAGCTTGGTATTCAAATTCCATAGATCACAGTGATATCGAGCATCCAAAACTTGAAGGCCCCACTTCGCAACTTACAGGACAGGACTGACGACTTGGTGCCAGATACCACATGATAACTTCAGAGGTCTAGTGGAGTCCATGCCTCAATGGGTTATGGTGGGAGCTCATAATTGTATGGCTGATCGGTGTACATCAAGCTTACTAAAAAAGTTTCTGCTGATCTATTATGCCACTCTTTACAAAAAAATATTTGCAAGATTATTTTTACCAACAGAAGAGATTAATTGCTTTACTGATGGAAAAACAATGGAACTGAAGCATTAATAATCATCCCAACCTAAGCATGTTCTTTTTTGTAGAGAATGGATCAATTGGTCATTTTTGGAGCTCAAAACCAATTCACTTTGACTTGGACAGCGCATAAAATATATTTAGGTAGCGAACATAAAGTTGAGACAATTTTCCATCAGATGTTTTCCAGATAAGTCTTTTCTCAGGTTGAGCTGCAAATAAAACACTTATTAGTTACAGTATCAATAAAATACTGCACCAGCATGGTTTAGTCATGTGCATAACCCATGAACCATGCCTTTCACAAGGACAGCAGCATTATTCTTGACCTACAGGTAGGAACCATTTCATCCTGTGCTCCTTTGAGCTGTGTATATTATTGCTTTGCATGTGGGCAACAAAGGGATCAATAAATCTTTTTGACACACTATTTTCCTCATGTTGTCTTCCACAAAACTATTTAGCAAGTGCATGCCTGTCTTCAACAACCTAATGAGGCTTGCAATATCAAAAGACATACACGGACCAGTACAGATATCAGTTCACATTCTGAGTTGGTGAATTATGATTCCACTACTGATACATCTCAAAAGAAGATATTCCTCCATACAGCATCAATGATGATTTTTTTTACAGACCTGCCACTTGCTAGACAGAATAACTTAAGGCAGACGAAAAAAAATGAAAAATTTGAAATAATAATTTTATATTAAAATTGAAACACGAGGACACGGCTTGTATGGCCCGGTTTCAAGATTTTTTTTAATTAATGATGCGTTACAATTATAGCTGAACTGAAAAGAAACAATCTCGTAGTTTTTGATAAATAGGCTTTGTCCTGGGCAGATTTAGAAAATTCTACCCTACAAATATGTTAAAATTTCCCCTAATAATTTACAACATATACAGTATATAAAATTTATAGGTCAAACATTTTAATCAGACAATACACACACAATCATTTTTTTTCAGTTTTGATTCTTATGTACTCTAGTTGCATGATGTGCCTTTGTTGTATTTTTAAATTGTGGGTATTGATAAGGTGGTGATTACAAGATGTCCATAATTGGAAAAAGATTTCCATCCAATTAAAAAAAAAAAATGAGATACTTGTGAATATACTCTACCATGAAGAATTTGTTTTCCTAAAGCTCCACCGGTAAATATTTTTGGCACCTTGGATTACAGCCTACTCTGTATTGTTACAAAATACGAAATAAGATTTGAGTAGTAAAAGGCATGTATAGGAGTTAAATATATGAAGGAAGGAGGGTAGATGTGGCGCTGTTCTGGGGTGTAGTGTCACATAACCCTATACGGCTTGCAGAAAATCCCAAATAAAATCGGATTTGAGACCAAAAACCAAGGTAAATTATATAGTGTGAACTAAAAGTGCAAATAACCTGTGTCCTGGTACAGCAATCTAATATGCTTCTATTTTAATAGCCTCAGTGTGGCTCATAAGGTCAAAAAGCAAAAATAATGACATAAATATGTGAACCACAGTACATGTACTTATATAAAAACACATATGAGAACATATTCTTAAAGTGATTAGTGCCCTATACATGCACTCTAAGGTGATACTCCCATGTATCAATTGACAATTTAAAATAATATATGCTGTGTGCAAAGAAAGTCCATAAACTGTTATAATGTAAAAATAAAACAAAAATAAAGTGACAGGTGCTCTTCATAAACTGTGCTCGGTGCTTCTTATGGGTGCCCTATAGGTAATGCACTCACCAGAACCCTTCACCCCACGTAGGGGTATTGCACTTTCACAGTATCTGCCACTGTGTAGCAAACAAAAGGCTTTCTCCTGTGTCAGCTGATTGTTTACGTGTTTGCGGTATAAGATATGAGATATATGGGTCTCCTTTAGCTTTCCCTTCGCTGCTCCCACATGCAGAAAAAAGACATCTCCATAGTGTATTACATAGGGAGAAGGGTTCTGGTGAGTGCATTACCTATAGGGCACCCATAAGAAGCACCGAGTACAGTTTTTATGAAGAGCACCTGTCACTTTATGTGGAGGTTCACATCCCATGTCCCGCTGCTTCAAAAAAGGTAAGGGGGGCTGTGCCGCAGAGTTTTCTAACAAAAGGGGTGACACCAGTGAGGGGGGAAAGGATGCAACCTTTTATAAATTGATACCTAGACCGGGAAGCGGCAAAGCTCTTGGCAGCGGGATTCTTGGAGGGTTTTAGGTTCCCATGTTCTCTGATTGCTGTCCCGCGTATGGCACAGAATTTGCGGTCTGCATTGCAGCATCTTGGTGTAGTTTCAGAGAAGTTGGTTAAGGGAGTGGCACTGGGTCGCATGGGTGGGCTGTTCTCATTTAAGGCTTTGCAGTATTTCGTTGTTTCGCCCCTGGGGGTGGTGCCTAAGTAAGAACCACACAAGTCTCGACTTATTCACCACCTGTCTTAGCCCAAGGGAGGTTGGGTCAACGATTCTATAGATCCTGAAGCTTGTACGGTGTCATATACTTCCTTTGACGCAGCTGTTGGGTGGGTTAGACGATATGAACAGGGGTCACTGATGGCAAAATCCAAAATTGAATCTGCTTTCCGCTTGCTTCCAGTACATCCGGACAGTTTTCGGCTGCTGGCGTGCTGCTGGCAAGAGGAATTTTATGTGGATCGATGCCTACCCATGAGCTGCTCCATTTCCTGCGCCATGTTTGAGACGTTCAGCTCTTTTGTGGAATGGGTGGTTAGAGACGTGTCAGATCTGGATTCCGTCATCCATTATTTGGATGATTTCCTCTGCGTGGGGCCGCCTTCCTCTAATGTGTGTGCGATTCTCCTGTCCACGTTGCTGCACATTGCGGGTAGATTCGGTATTCCATTGGCTGTGGATAAGACGGAAGGCCGACTACCGTGATCAGTTTCCTGGTGTATAGTTTTAGACTCTGGTGCCATGGAGTGCCGCCTGCCGGAGGATAAATTGGTGGCACTTAAGATAGAGATTCGGGGATTTTGGGACAGTGCAAGGTTCAGCTTCGGAAGCTAAAGTCATTGCTGGGTAGGTTTAATTTAGCATTTCGTATTATTCCTATGGGTAGGGTTTTTTGCCGACGGCTGTCGGCAGCTACAGCAGGGGTTAAGGCCCTGACCCATTTTATCTGTCTCAATAAGGAACATCAAGAGGACTTGAAGTTGTGGCACAAGTTTTTTTAATCTTTTAATGCTCGATCGGTCTGGATGTCCGGCCCGGTGAGTAACTTTTGATTTGGAGCTGTTTACGGCTGGGTCAAATGGGTATGGGGCCTTCTATCAGGGTCACTGGAGTGCAGAACCTTGGCTCATGGGTCGACGCGGGTTTTCTTTGTAAACTGGTGTTCCTGGAACTTTTTCCGGTGGTGCTGGCCATGGAGATATGGGGTGAGTCTTGTCGGAACTTGAAGATACGGCTCAACTGTGACAACATGGGAGTGGCGCAAGTCATCGACCGCATTTCAGTGTCATCACAACCAGTAATACGGCTGCTGCACCACATGGTGCTACGTTGCTTGCAGTTTTTCTATATGCTGTCCACCTTCCAGGCATTGACAATACTTTGGCTGACTCCTTATCTCGGTTTCAGTGGGACAGGTTCAGAGAGCTGTCTCCGGCGGCAGAAAAGGAAGGGGTTCCTTGTCCCATATAGCTACGAGAGATTGCCTTGGAGTCGCCGCTGGATGGATCAGACGGTCGCTGAGTGAGTCCACGTAGGCAACATACGCCAAGGTATGGCAGGAAGGGTTGGAGATGGTACAGCAAGCTGGGGTGGAGCAGGACAGTCCAGAGGTGAGGCTGCTGGTTCTTTATTTTGTTTCCAGGAACATGGAGCGAGGTGAGTCAGTGTCTGCTATGGAGCTGAATCTGGCTGGCTTGGCCTTTTTCTTCAAACTGCGGGGCATGGCGGATTTGACAAAGGATTTTGGGGTCGGGCAGGCAGTTAAGGGGTATCGGAAGCTACACAAGCGCAAGGATACTAGGCGGCCCATATCCTTTTTTGGTCAACTTGGGTCTTGGTGTACATCGAGTTACGAGGTTTCCCTATTTAAGGCAGCGTTTTCTTTAGCCTTTTTTTGTGCATTTCGGATTGGGGAATTGGTCAGCCCCTCTAAGAGGGTTGCGGGTGGGTTTATGGCATAGGACGTGATTTGTAGTGATGACAGGGTTCTGTTATTGCTGCGCAGGTCAAAGACGGACCAGGGGCGAAAGGGAGTGCGTGTGCAGCTGTTTCCACTGCCAGGTTCCCCCGGTTTGCTCGGTTGGGACAGTAAGGGAGTTCATGGCAGTTTGCCCAGTCAGGGAGGGGCCATTCTTGTTACATGGGGATGGGTCACCTTTATCTAAATTTCAGTTTGTCAGTTTTCCAAAAAAGTCCTAGGGCAGCGGGTTTGGATCACACACAATACGCCACGGAGGCTGCCCGGTGTGGGTTGGAAGAGGCGGCCGTTAAACGGATTGGTAGATGGGAATCCAAGAGATTCCATACCTACATTTGCCCGCAGTTGTTGGTGGATTAGCTGTTGAAGGAGAGGGAGGGATAGTAGTGAGGTGTATGTCATTATATGTTTTTCTTTTCATTTGTGGTGAGTGTTTTGTATTGGTGCTATCCCGTGGTGTTTGTTCGTTCTTTTCTTTCAGATGGAGTGCACATACTCCTTGTCTGGATTATGGGCCAGGCGAGCATATGTTAGACCAGATGGCAGACAGCTGGGTATTTCTAGGAGGGAGGCGTGTATTAACTGGTTGGGGATACCTGGGATGGATACCTGGAATGATGTGGAGTAGGGTCGTACCGCAAGTGCATCGTTTTGCACGTCTGGACCGGCCGCCTGACATTTTATTACTTCATGTTGTCGGGAACGATTTGGGAGTTTGGTCTATTCGAGAGCTGATTATGGATGTCAAGTCTGATTTCTTGAGGCTCCGCACGGCCTTTCCTGACATGCTGGTGTTGTGGTCCAACATTGTTGCTCAGAAAAATTGGCGCGTGGCATGGTCAGTGACGAGGCTCAATAAGGCTTGCATAAAGGTGAACAAGGTGGTGGGAAGATTTATTACTTGGAATGGGGGCATGGTCATCCGCGACATGGAGTTGGAATCTAATAGTGGCCTGTACCTCAGAGGAGATGGGGTTCACCTGTCCGGAGTGGGAATGATTTATGGGTGCTGGGTCTACAGGACGGGGTTCAGCGGGCCCTGCGGGTGTGGAGGGGCCCTTGAGGATAAGGTGTTATTTTTGCGGGCTGTGGCTGTGTTTTGGTCTTTGATGGTGTCAGAAAACATACGAGATGGAAGTGTTGGGGACTCATCGGTAGTATGTGCCCCTCTGGTGTATTCCAGTTAGAACGGTTAGCTGGAATACAATAATGGTTACACTGCGGGAAGGGGGTTATTTCCGAGCTGGTGTGGTACGGCAGGAGGCCTATCATGGAGAAAGATCCCGTGTAGTGGTGGAATATGTGCTAAGTTCGGGGTGCCATCAAAGACCAACAGACTGAGTGATTGATGGCTGTCATTTACAGATGTTTATATGTTAAATGTTTTAAAATATTAAAATTTGGTAAATAAAAAGGCTGCTATGGCCATTTATACTCCAAATTCAGGTGTGGTCTTGTTAATTCAGATAATGGTAAGAAGGATGGCGGAGTATGAGTGGTTAGGCAGTATAAAGAAGGTTGGGGACATCTGGGCTACACTGTGTATCAGCAGCCACACATTTTGGCACAGTTGCATTATGGGTGAACTTTATTGTCTCCTTATTTGTTCTTAGTGTTTGAACAGCAAGATGACCTTCCCTTGTAAATCCCTTGTAAGTACCAACTCTAAGAAAAATTTATTAAACTTTTCATATTCTCTAGAAACTCAGTTAATTTTGTAGATCCCAAAACCTTTCCTTAAAATAATTTTTTTTATTTGATCATTAACCATTTCACTTTCATTCCATCCTGTGTTTGGGGTCATGTGCCTTATTTGTAGGCCCCATTAGAGGACTAGTCTTATTTTGAAGGCTGTTTTGCAGTTAATAATGGCTTTTGTGCCAACTGATTGTTCTAAGCAGTTGTACTGGTATTTTCAGTAACCTTCTGTACAAGAATAATTGTCTGCAGTGTCTCTGTTCCTTTCTCACTAGTTCCCTCTGTGACGGTGACAAATGTGGATGCCTCAGTAAATTAGACACTCCAGCTTGGCCTGTTCCTTTTTCCTGCCTGAAACCTCTACACCTCACTGTGTGATTTATAGACTACATGCAGCAACGGGAGTGACCCAAACACACTGTCTGCAGTGACCCCACAACTACATCACTATCCAAGTGCTGGCAGCACAACAGGGCAGCCGTCAATAACACAATAAAGTCTACATTTAAGATCTGTAATACAGTTTAAACAACCAATAATGCCATTTCAAAGATATCTGGCCTAGACACTTTCCTTACAGCTGAGCTTAAAGTAAATCTAGTGCAAACCTGGGCAATTCAGAATGAGCACATGAGGAAAAAATGCATAAACTGAGTTTACCTTCAGTAAAAACAGTAGATACAGGCAGCTAAAGATAAAGACCAATCTCAATTTGCAGTTAACATCTGTGTCTTTCAGATAGACACAAAGGATGCAGTAGACCTGTGTTGTGCATCAAATTTTCCTCTTGACACTAATCCCAGCACTAATTTACCATTCTTTGCAAATCACTATAGCAAAATAAATGGATTCCACCTGAAAGGATCTCTTAAGGATCTGCTCAATGTGAATATAAAGTAGACCTATCAAACAAAATTTAAAATGAAAGTTAGAGTATGTGCCATATTGTATATTATACTCACAAGGAAGCTGTAAAATTCTCCACTATAGTGTACCAATACCAAATGCCATGGCAACTCCAGTATCAATTTTTAGAAACATTAGTTATATCAGGAGCATTCCAAACAAATATGTACAGTGTGATTGATACATGCAAAACTCCCACTTTCCATCTTCTTATATGAACTGACTTCAGAGCAACATAAAATGGCAAAAACCACAAAGTTCAGAAAAAAAAAAAGGATTCACATTTTTACTGTATGGCCCCTGTTGCTAGAAAAAATGTGTTTGCTTAATATAACAGACTCTAGCTATTCCGAATTTTACTTTTAATTCCTCCACTTACTACTGTTGGGAAGGTTCCAGTAGTTAGGTCTTTCTCGTACTAGCGCCATCTGATCCAATTAGCAGGGGATCCACAAGCAGATCCCCTGCTGAATCAGAGCAGAACAAAATGCATGTTATGTTAGTGAGCATTGATGTAGATTCAGTTTTCTTACGCATTTATAAACCCAAGCTTTCCTCACCCATGTTACATCCATGGGCGTCTGAATGTAAAAGGACCCATGTACACTACCTCAGATGTTATATGTTTAGGTTTAAAGATACAAAAAAGGATACAGACCTTTTCTGTTTATTTTTTCGGATCTGGTGGATTCTCCATTTACATCCTGCCACCTATAGACTATAAGCAAGCTTGGAATCAGGTCTGCCCAAAAAAACTGACACGCAGAACTGATCAGACCACTCATTTGAAAGGGGCCATACATTGTGAAAGACCCATATCTGATCATTGAATGCATTCCTAAATGAACAAAACATAACTGGATATTACTATTTATAGGTAATAACACCAAAGATCATTGATCCAGGGAATATCTGATTGTCTGGGGTATCAGGAATGAATTTATTTTTCCCTGCTGGAGCAAATTGGACCATGCTTATAGTTTTTTGTTGCTTTTCTCTGGATCAATTGTAGGTATAGGATTCTGTTTATGTGGTTTTCTATTTACTTATTTTCTTTATTGGTTGATCTAGATCAGAGTTCTCCAAAGTACGACCCGCGGGCCACATCCGGCCCGCCAGGCCATTTCTTCCGGCCCGCAGCTGGAGTCCCTAGTCCACCTGTTAGTTGTGGAACCTGCGCTGCATATTCTCACCCGGCAATATGCAGCACAGATCCCGCAATCCCTCCCGGCGGCGTCTCACTATGTTGGCTGCTGGGACCACGGGCATCCTAGCAGTCAATGAGGTGTTTTAGTGCAGACCTGTTCCCACCTCCCTGCTCCTGCCTGCTGCCTTTCTGTTAACGAGTAACGAGTGTGTAATACCAGCGGGGCGGGAGTCGGGAGGTGCAGCAGGTCTGCACAGCCAGTGTAACTCGGATGGGGACACAAATGTGGGGGGGGGGGGCTGATGACTCTGATGGGGACACAAATTTGGGGGGAGGCTGATGACTCTGATGGGGACACACATGTGGGGGGGGGGCTGATGACTCTGATGGGGACACACATGTGGGGGGCTGATGACTCTGATGGGGACACACATGTGGTGGGGGGCTGATGACTCTGATGGGAACACACATGTGGGGGGGCTGATGACTCTGATGGGGACACACATGTGGGGGGGGGGGCTGATGACTCTGTTGGGGACACACATGTGGGGGGGGGGGCTGATGACTCTGATGGGGACACACATGTGGGGGGGGGGGCTGGCTCTGGGGACACACATGTGGATGGGGGGGGGGCTGATGACTCTGATGGGAACACACACCGGGGTGGGGGGGGGGGCGGGGGCTGATGACTCTGATGGGAACACACATGTGGGGGGGGGCTGATGACTCTGATGGGGGGGGGCTGATGACTATGATGGGGACCCACATGTGGGGGGGGCTGATGACTCTGATGGGGAAACATGTGGGGGGGGGGGCTGATGACTCTGATGGGAACACACATGTGGGGGGCTGATGACTCTGATGGGGACACACATGGGGGGGGGCTGATGACTCTGATGGGACACACATGTGGGGGGGCTGATGACTCTGATGGGAACACACATGTGG